>ML781097.1:48338-81046 GCA_009831015.1 Picea engelmannii | reverse complement strand
ATGTGAAGGATTAATTCAAAGGACTTCTCGAATACTTCCTCCACCATTTCAATATTTGAGAAGATAATTCAAGACCATTCCAAAGGAGAAGATCATGGAGATTTGGTTGGAATATCTTATCTAAGATATATGAGAGATATGTGGGAGGATTTAAAAGGAATAATATTTTGTAATAATGGAAAATAGGTTGAGAGAATAGTGGTTCTGTAATAATGAGATGGTTATCTTATCTTCAAGGCTCTCATGTATAAAAGAGAGTGCTCTCTCTTCATGAGAATTCAATTAGGATGTATTTAGAATTAGAGTAGTCATTAGGATTCAAAAGAGAAAGGGATTCTTAGCTTTGATTCATATTCTTTCATTGTTATGCTTTCATGATTTTCATTTGATTATTGTTATGTAATTCAAGATAGCTTTATTGTGTGAGCTCACATATGTTATTTGTTCTCAACTCTTCACATGTTGTATTGCTTTTCCTTTATGCAATTTCCTGCTTTCCTAGATTAATGTTTCCTTCTTTCCTAGATTAGTTTCATTTCAACAATTTAGATTAGATTACTTCTACTTCAATCCTGCATATATAGTGTGTGTGCTTCGTAAGCCTACGAACCTCAGATTGACAAATTAAATGGTTGGGAAAATACTACAACGGAATTAAATGACAATATTTCCGCCTAACAATCAGGAGAGGCGAGTGTTCCACGGTCAAATTTTATGTATTGGAATTTTTTACTGCAAAACGTGTAAAACAGAAGAGAGCATTATGGGGCAGTTCAACGGCCGGTTTGTATATTTGTGAAATTCCAGAAAAGTGGCTAAGTATGGAATAGGGATACGGTCAGGCGGACTCGTTCTCAGAAGCAAGGATTGAAGTTTTCGTGAACGGATCAACCCGACGATGCGCAAATGACATTCCATGATGTTTGAAATTAACGCTTGCTAATTGCATGCCTAGAAATAAGATATTATATATAATTGGTAATTGATAATTAAAAAAGGGCGCGGGCACATGAAACAATGATTATAAATTGAATATTTCTTGAACCCGCAAAATTGATGATCCGCGAAAGAAATTCGAAGAAATGGCGAAGTATGGAAAGTGGACAAACAGGCTTCAAAATGGGGTGACAATAGTTCCACAGAAGACGTGAGGACCCGACAGTTAAATTGTATTTCTTGGAAGTTTTCAGTGAAAAATGTGTACCACTAAAGAGGGCATGATAGGTAGACCGTAATACGAAAGACGGTATGATCTAAGTCTGGTTGTAAATTTGTATATTGCGGAAGTGACGGTACTGTTCGCAGGTCATGGAACAATAGAAGTCCAATCTAGAGACCGCCTACTAGGAATGCGTGGTTGGAGAAGTGTCTGGGTATGGAATGGGGAAGCGGTTGGTCGGTGTCGCGATATAAGAGCATGAGTGCAAATGTGAACCCACAAGTCCGCTCACTCGCGCAGCCAGACATTTTTGAAAAAACGAATAAGTGACGAGAAAGATAAAGTTCAAGGAAAAGAGAAAGATATAATACATTTTTATCCTATCTATCTTAAGCTTCATTGAACCCAAACTTATTTCCATTGTACACAACTAAATAATTAAGTAAATTTCACCCTCAACCATACACATTTTATATGAATAATTAAAATAAAAATAAATACGTATAATTATTATTTTTTCTAATATAAATATGAAAATTAAAATTAATTATATAAATAATTAAACAAGTTATTAAAAGTTCGATAGAAACATTAAATAGATAATATGAAAATGAAAATAATCATGTTTCACATAGTTAATGTTTTTTTAATCAAATCACATATGTAACAAATATCCCATTTTCCTGCCAAGATATATACTTGGAAAGAAGTGTGAAGGTGGCAGGCACAGAAAACAACGACTGGGAATACAATCCATGAGTTTACTTGGTTCTTCATTGTATGCTTCGTCTATTAATTTGTATATCGCGGGACTCCGAGTCATTTTTTTAGCGAGCCAACCCGCAAGTCTGGTTGTCAATTTGTATAGTGTGAAACTCTGGGTGTTGTTTGTAGGACACAGAACTATAGAGGAAATGCTTTGCCCTTTAATATAACTTTTGTGACACAAATGTAGTATGTGGCTAATTTTAGCACTTTCCATCCTAAACAATGGCAATCTTGAGCTCGGTAGCCCTGGAGCCTGTGTGTCAATTTGTATATCACGGAGCTCTGAATGTTGTTTGGAGGTCACGGAAAAATAGAAGTGCAATGTTGAGCCATCCAGCGCACAAGTCTGCATGTCAATTTGTATATCACATAACTTTGGGTGCTACTTGTAGGACAAAGAACAATAGAGGGCCAATTTAGAGAAAGGAAAAGCGCTCTGTCGAAAAGCATGAATCTGCCAACTAGCGCAGTAAGGCATTTTCAGAAAAAAAAACGATTAAGTAACCAAGAAGAGAAACTACAGGGGATAAAAAAGTGGGAAAATAGAAAGGTGGAGGGCAGTTTTCGTAAGCGCGAATTGGTTTCAAACAACCCCCATTGTTGTAAAACCATCATTTTCTTATAATTGTCAGCAAATGCTTTGTTGAAGATTAGATTTTATTGCAACGTGTGGGTGTAAGTATGTTCTTCATACATTCTTCCATGATTGTAACATATTAACTTAAGTATTAAACTTCATTTTCTACTAATTGTCATCAAATGCTTTGTTGAAGATTAGATTTTATTGGAACATGTGGGTGTAAGTGTGTTCTTGATACATTCGTCCATGATTGTAACATATTAAATTAAGTATTAAAATTCTTGCATTATGGGTTGGTATAATTAAAACTTAATAATTGCATGTCTAGAAACAAGAATGACGATTTTGCTGCAACATTTTACTTTGGTATTGCTATGTTCTATTTGCATTGTGAATAGAATTGAACGTTGGTTTGAAACTGTGTGTAATCCTTTTTTTGTTTGCATAAAATCCTGGTGGATTGACACAGTACATTGTCATATAATTTTTAGATGTTCCATCTTAGAACAAATTACCTAAGTAAATACAATATCGAAGAACTACGAGACCACCAAACCATTTCAATGAGAACATGCGTTAAATCTAGAAAAGAAGTAGCAATGAAGACTCCAAGGAAATTGTTTTTAATAGAAAATACATTTTAAAAAATGAAAAACACCGAGTATTGTACATCTATCCTTAGAAATTGGACCCATTTATTTGGGCCAAAACATTGAGCATATCTGCCACAAACAAGGGCATGGGATCCATAGTATGCAGGATCCTTGCAGTTTTCTTCTCGATGAATCATCCTGTGGTAAAATTGATAGTTTTCAAAAGCTTCCCATGAGGAAGAAGAAGAAAAACGTTGCAAGGAAAATGGAATAGCCCTTAACTGAAAGTTAGGACACAACTAGAAATTGCCTCTGCACAGTTGAAAAAACTTCAGGGACACAGGTTGCACGTGCAATTTTAGAGGCCCAAATTAGTCCATTCTAGGTGGAAGGAGATGACTAGTAGAAATATGCCTTGCACCAATGAGAGTTCAGGTCCTCATTCCCGAAGATGTTAATTGTATATCCAGAGAACATGACAGTGATCCCGCAAGTGAATATTTTTTTGGCTTGAAATATATCTCTAGGAGCATCAACATATCATTTCTTTAGAGTGAAAGTCTTCCGCCCAAAACAGACTAATTTGGACCTCTGGAATTCCTACTTTCAAGCTGCAAATCGATTGTTACTTTCAACATTGGTTTCTTTTCTAAAACTCCTTTTGGTGTTTTCAGGACTGCCATCATCGAGCCAGGAATTTCTGCCCATTATGGTTGATTTCAATTTGGGCGTAGGTGTGGGAATAATATCTACATTGCCATCATCCATTGTCATATCATCACCCATCAGATCATTTTCTTCTGGCTTGGAATCCATGACATCAACCTCTGCGCCAACTATCAATGCAACTGGGCAGGTTCTCTGAGCAGGCATGGTTGCCTTTGAATTCTTTGGCTTGAAATATATCTCTCGGTGTACCAAGGGACCATCTCCTTTTTTGCTCCTGGTCGGAGGGAGATGAGTAGTAAGAATATGCCCTGGAATAGTGGAACCTCTGGCCATTATGCCCGAATGTGTTTATTGTATCTGGACAGAACTGCTGCAAAAAATTAACGAGAATTTTTGTTTGCTCCAGACGATGTTTGAAATGAAAATTGGGGAGGGATAATATAACCCTCCGCAAATTATGGTTTAATACGTATCAATGGATTATATCCTAGAGACTTTCACTGATCAATGACAGTGAAAAGAGATTAAGAATTAGAGATTTCATAAAGGCGCCAACCCGCCAGCGCACGAAACAGATTGCATCATGTTTGAAATGAATACTTGGAAAGGATAACACTCTTCTCTGCAAATCTTGGTTTAATTGGTAGTAATGACAAATCTTCTTCGGCCTTCCAAACATTAATGACAATCTTAACGGTTCCTGCAGGATGAACTACTAGCATCAAAGCTTAATTATTGCATATCTGGAAATAAGTATGAAGGTAGCGGTGATGGCGAATTAATACCAGGCATTGTACATTTCGTCCACCTGCCAACCTGCGAAACAGATTCCAAGAAATGCCCAAGTATGGAAAGCGGTCGGGCGGGTTACAAAAAAAAAGGGTAAAAGATATACCCAGGAGACGTGATGGGCTAATGGTCATATTACATATCAATGACAGATATCGATCGTCAATTTGTATGTCGCGGAATATCGAGTGTTGTTTGTTCATAGGGGAACATCAAAAGCGCAATGTCGAGAGGGAAACTTGTATATTGTTGAACTTCAAGTTCTGTATATAAAAGCATGAGATTGGAAAAAGGACCAAGTAAACAAAGAGCGAAAGCATACGAGATGAAGTGGACTTTTTTTGCTAATTTGTAAATTGCGGAAGTCTGGGTGCTATTTGCAGGCGGCGAAACAATGGAAACACAATGTTGAACCTGCCTATGTAGGAACCTATGATTCAAAAAAAAAATTCTATATGAAATGGGGAAGAAAATCCACCAAATCTCGCACCTAGACATTTTTTGAAAAACGAGTAAGTAAAGAAAAGGAAATCAAAGGTAAAAGAGAAAGCATATGGAAATTTTCGGAAGCGGGAATTGGTCTTAACAGTAACTATGGAGTACATTAAACATGTTAACAGGTTCTTCAATCAAGGAATTGATACAGTGAGTGATGTTTATAGTTTCCAATATCTGTTTGTATAAGAGAAGCATCAAAAAGTTACAAGAAAATCATTTTTTGGATGTTTAAGTAAAGTTTTTGTATTGTTAGCTTCACCGCAAGTATAACAACGACGAATTTGAATTTTAATGTCATCTGGTTCATATGATTGTTCCATTAGACTCTGCATAGTATATATTCTTTGATTTCAATTTGTTTGCTAATTTGTGGACCACAGAAATCAGGGTGTTGTTTGCAGGCAGCGAAACAATGGAAATGCAATATTGAACCCGCCTATCTGGTAACTCGCCTATTCAGAAAACCGCGAGCCAAAAATTTTGTACAATATGAAATGGGGAAGCGGTCGGTCTGGCTGGTGATATAAAAGTAAGTGAAATCTGAAGACGTGAATCTGCCAACTTCTGCACCTAGAAATTTTCCGAAAAACGAGTAATAGATACTATATATGTATTGTAAAGTATTAACATGAGATTTTATAGAGCATGTACGGATCCTGCATTCCATACTCAGGCACTTTTTGGATCGCGGGTTCTTGGGCTGGTGGGCTCAAAATTGGGCCTCTATTGTTTTGTGGCCTACAAATAGCACCCAGAATTCTGCGATATACAAATTGACAAGCAGATCTACGAGCTAGCTGGGTTAACATTGCACTCATATTGTTTCATGTCATACAAACAACACTCAGAGTTCCACGATAGACAAATTGACAGATGGACTCTAGGGATGGTGACCTCAAGATTGTGATTGTTTATGGATGGTAATCCTTATCAACTATCTAACATTATCTAAAATCATTATTTTCAATACTAAATTATTAATATTGAATATTGATATTGTACAAGTTTGTACAATATGAAACCGGGAAGTGCTCGGTCGGGCTGGTGATATAAAAGTAAGTGAAATCTGAAGACGTGACTCTGCCAACTTTCGCACCTAGAAATTTTCCGAAAAGCAAGTAATATGTATTAAATATGTACTTGTACAAAGTATGGACATGAGATTTTATAGAGCATGTACGGATCCCGCATTCCATACTTAGCCACTTTTTGGATCGCGGGTTCTCGAGCTGGTGGGCTCAAAATTGGGCCTCTATTGTTCTTTTGCCTGCAAATATCACCCAGAATTCCGTGATATACAAATTGACAAGAGGAATTGCGGGTTGGTTGGCTCAACATTGCACTCCTATTGTTTTGTGTCCTCCAAATAACACTCGGAGTTCCGCGATATACAAATTGACAAGCGGACTCCAGGGTTTTCGACCTCAAGATTGTGATTGTTTATGGATGGTAATCCCTATAAACTATCTAACATTATCTCAAAACATTATTTTCAATACTAAATTTGTAATATTAAATATTGATATTGTACAATTTAATTAGACAAAAAAGTTTGTACAATATGAAACGGGAAAGTGATCGGTCGGGCTGGTGATATAAAAGTAACTAAAATCTGAAGACGTGAATCCGCCAACTTCCGCACCAAGAAATTTTCTGAAAAAATGAGGAATACATACTTAATATGTACTTTTACAAAGTATGGACATGAGATTTTATAGAGCATGTACGGATCCCGCATTCCATACTTAGCCAATTTTTGGATCGCGAGTTCTCGGGCTGGTGGGCTCAAAATTGGGCCTGTATTGTTTTGTATCCTACAAATAACACTCAAGAGTTCCACAATATAGAAATTGACCGGTGGACTTGCGGGCTGGCTGGTTCAACATTGCACTTGTATTGTTCTATGTCCTCCAAACAACACTCGGAGTTCAGCGATATATAAATTGAGAGACAGACTCCAGGGCTGGTGGGCTCAAGATTACGATTGTTTACGGATGGTGAGCACTATCAACTATCCAACACTACCTAAAAACATTATTTTCAATACTAAAGTATGAATATTAAATATTGATATTGTACAATTTAATTACATAAAATTATTAAAGGATGTTAAATATCTTATTTAAAAGAAAAACTCGCGTATTCAGAAACTTGCGTTCCAAAATTTTTGTATAATATGAAACGGGGAAGAGGTCGGTTAGGCTAGTGATATAAACGTCTGTGGAAATCTAAACACGTGGAAATTTTCTGAGAAATGAGTAATACATACTAAATATGTACTTTTATAAAGTATGGGCATGAGATTTTATAGAGCATGTACGGATCCCTCATTCCATACTTGGCCACTTTTTGAATCACGGGTTCTCGGGTTGGTAGGATCAAAATTGGGCCTTTGTTGTTATGTTCCCTACAAAGAGCACTCAGAGTTCTGCAATATACAAATTGACAAGCGGACTTGCGGGCTATTTGCATTTTAAGGGCCTAGTGTTGATATGATAACACAGTTGGACTTCAGCCAGTTTATATTCGTTTATTACAATATGAAATGGGGAAGCGGCTAGTCGAGCTGGTGATATAAAAGTAAGTGAAATATGAAGACGTGAATCCGCGAACTTCCACACCTAGAATTTTTTCGAAAAACAAGTAATACATACTAAGTATGTGCTCTTATAAAGTATGGACATGAGATTTTTATAGAGCATGTACAAATCACGCATTCCATACTTGGCCACATTTTGGATCTCGGGTTCTCGGTGTGGCGGGCTCAAAATTGGGCCTCTATTGCTTTGTATCCTACAAATAACACCCAGAGTTCCGCGATATACAAATTGACAGGCGAACTTGCGGACTGGTTGGCTCAACATTGCACTTCTATTGTTCTGTGTCTTCCAAACAACACTCAGAGGAAATGAGTAATACATACTAAATATGTACTTTTATAAACTATGAACATGAGATTTTATAGAGCATGTACGAATCCCTCATTCCATAGTTAGCCACTTTTTGGATCGTGGGTTCTCGAGCTGGCGGGCTCAAAATTGGGCCTCTATTGTTTTTTGTCCTACAAACAAAACCTAGAGTTCTGTGATATACAAATTGACAAGCGGACTTGCGGGTTGGCTGGCCCAACATTGCACTTCTATTGTTCGGTGTCCTCCAAGTAGTAGTCGAACTTCTGCGATATACAAATTGATAGATGGACTCCAAGACTAGCGGGCTCAAGATTGCCATTTTTTACGGATGGTCATCCCTATCAACTATCTAACAATATAAAAAAACATGATTTTCAAGTACTAAATTATTAATATTAAATATTGATATTGTACACTTTAATTACATAAATTATCAATATTGAACCTGCTTATCCAATAACTCACCTATTCAGAAAACTGCGAGCCAAAAAGTTTGTACAATATGAAACGGGGTAGCGGTCGGTCGGGTTGGTGATATAAAAGTAAGTGAAATCTGAAGGCATGAATCCACCAACTTCCATACCTAGAATTTTTCCGAAAAAATGAGTAATACATACTAAATATGTACTATAAAGTATGGACATGAGATTTTATAGACCATGTACTGATCCTGCATTCCATACTTAGACACTTTTTGGATCGCGGGTTCTCAGGTTGGCAGGCTCAAAATTGGGCCTCTATTGTTCCGTGCCCTACAAATAGCACCCATAATTCTGCGATATACAAATTGACAAGTAGACCTGTGGGTTGGCTGGCTCAAGATTACACTTCTATTGTTCTGTGTCCTCCAAATAGCACTCGGAGTTTCGCGATATACAAATTGACAGACGGACTCCAAGGCTGGAAGGCTCAAGATTGCGATTGTTTATGAATGGTAATCCCTATCAACTATCTAACATTATCTAAAAACATTATTTTCAATACTAAATTATTAGTATTAAATATTGATATTATACAATTTAATTAGACAAAAAAATTGTACAATTTGAAACAGGGAAGCGGTCGGTCGGGCTGGTGATATAAAATTAAATGGATATATGAACATGTGCATCCGCCAACTTCCACACCTAGAAATTTTCTGAGAAACGAGTAGTACATACTAAATATGTACTTTTATAAAGTATGGACATGAGATTTTATAGAGCATGTACAAATCCCTCATTCCATACTTAGCCACTTTTTGGATCGCAGGTTCTCAGGTTGGTGGGCCTCTATTGTTTTGTGTCCTACAAATAAAACCCAAAGTTCCGCGATATACAAATTGACAGATGGACTCCAGGACTGGTGAGCTCAATATTGCGATTGTTTACGGATGGTCATCCTATCTAACATTATCTAAAAAACATTATTTTCAAATACTAAATTATTAATATTAAATATTTATATTGTATAATTTAATTACATAAAATTATCAAAGGATGTTAAATCGCTTATTTAAAAAAAATGAAGGAAACAAAACAAAGTTTTTTAAAATTCTATCACCACAAGCATAACAATGACCAATCTCAATTTTAAGGGCCTCTTGTTGATATGATAACACAATTGGACTTCGCACAGTATATATTCGCTGATTTCAAATTATTTCAGGAGATTAATTTTACCAAGTTTATCGATCAAGGAAAAATGCTAAAACAAGACACATACTACATTTGCGTCACAACGCCATACAAATTATCAGGCGGATTTTAGGGCTAGCTGGCTAAAACAATTGCAATTTTATTGTTCTGTGTCCTCCAAACAACACTCGGAGTTCTGCGATATACAAATTGACAAACGAAGCATACAACCAAGAACCAACTAAACTCCAAACAGACCACAAACAAGTTTTGACAAGGTTCCATAGAGCAGGACGCATCGACCTTTGCATCAAACAATTTGATATACAAAGAAAAGACGTCACGACATTCATTTTCTCTTACATTGGGTATATGTTCCCAGTAGAAAATAACCGGGGCCATGGGATATATGGGGTTTGCTGCCATGCTTCCCATTTTTGGACTGAACAATATTATGCACATGCAATCTCAAGTACTCAAGTCTGCCGAACATTCATCTGGATGTTGAAGAAATATTACACACACATGAGATATTTTCGTTTCCTGCCAAATTTTGATATGTTTTGTTTTTTTCCCTTCTTTAGCCGATATGCAAAATTGCCTTGTCCTCATTTAAGGTAAATGTTTTGTGTATCTGAAAGTCGCGTAGCATGTAGACACTGCTTTCCTTTTTCTGTACATTTGTTTCATACGACAATTATGCCAACTTAGGAAGCACATTTTGTAACAAATTCTTCCTAACTGTATAATGCATGGTTGTGTTTCCCACGGTTCGGATGGTAGCATTGAGGTAATGTCCATATATATATGGACATTTTTCGACATTTTTCACCACATCACAGACAATCAATCGTATCATCACTTATCAAAGCAGAGGCAGAAGTAGGAGAGTTGCATTTCTCACATACAGGTTCAAAGGGGGTCAAGTATGCATTCACTGCAACCAAAACACCTTTAACCTGGGAACGCGAGCATAGGAATTAATACATTGAAAAACATAATACACAACTGAACCCCCCCCCCCCCTAAAAAAAAATAAATAAATAAAACAAGCCGCAGAAATTTGGTGAAGGCTATTTATATAAGCAAAGTGAGGATGATTTTGTGGATGTATACACACAACAGTTGTAGAGCTAGCTAGTTTCTTCAGATCCTGTACTATATCTGCTCGCAACTATGTTACAAATGTTGCTTGGGTTGTGCGAAAGATCCTTTTTCTAACATCCCTTTTCTTTGTTATATTTTTGAAGAGCATAAGTGGAAACTTCCCTTTATGCAATTGTTGTTCCATTGACGAAAACAAATTTGAATAGGTATCGAACAATTGCAATTGCAACATGGAACAATGCAATATTTGTGTAAGTTACGCGAGATACATGCACATGTGAAAGTAAAGGACAAAACTGGATATGGAAAGTGGTACCATTGCCTTGTTGTTGTCCAACTCTCCATCCTTTATATGGAAAATGTGTTGCGAGCCAATTTTTCTCGCCAATGTGACAGTTGCGCCAATGGTTCCAATTGGGTAAATGTCACTGCTTTGTGCAAGCTGCCTGATAGTCGCATCCAAGACAAAACGATATTCTGAAAAAACAACAGGAATTTTTTCCACAATACTTATTTCGTTGAGTGAAATAATCTGATCACAATCACCATGTAAATATACTGTTTTGGGCAATATATTAAAATTTGTAATGGATATCCCATTACCCGGCAATATCTTTTCTGCATGTTTCTAGACAAGTTGTGTAGGAATAGTCAGTGTCACTGTCATCATGGCCTCCTTATCTGTCATGTCAACATGCATAATGGATCTAGTTTTGTTTTCCTTGTCCAAGTAGGTGCTATAGACGACCATTATGTCCCCGAAAAACACTTGTTCAGTTCGGAAGTTGTTCAATACCTCTATTGATAGTACTTTGGGTGTCACAACTCTAGACCTGGTGACAATTTTTGAATAGGAAAACTAAAGTGAATTTTAGTGTGCATTTTTTTTTTGAATTCTTCTTTCACTGGCATAAATCTAAATGTACACGCATAGCTTCGATGAACTATGGAACCGGATTTTTACAACCACACCTCTTAGTCTGCAGAACCTGCGTTATGTTAGACGTCTCGCTTGTACTTGTTGATACTTCTTGTGAACTACAAACCATGTATTGTAGATGACATCAACATATTCACGATTCCATAGATGAATAAATACTCGAGGATATTTTTTTGGTAAACATACTAAAAGCAGAGCGTATGCATCTTTACCTTTGGCCTTTTCCATTTGTTGATGTCTGGGATGACTGACTCCTCATGGCCATGTAACTAGTCCAACTTTTTTTTATGCAAGCATGTGCAGATGAACATCAGGACTAAATAAGCATATGCATTGTATATTGTCCATAAAAAGGACTAAACATGCGTAAAATTGTATGCATCTGATTTTTTTGACTGGAAAAATGTGTAATAGTAAACATGGCGTGAGGGTGAGGCACCATGACCTATCTGTATATCGTGAACCCCTAGAAGCCAGGGGAGAAATCTTGAACCCACCATCCTGGCACCCACAATAGACAAAGTGGATAAGTATGGAATAAGGTAGAAGTGTGACCATAGATGTGAAACCGTTAGTCTGCCAACCTGCGCACCAAGGCATTTTCGGAAAGACCACTAAGCAGATCAATTAGAAAACAAAAGGGATAATAGAAAATGGAAAAAGTAGAAATAGGGAGGGCAGAAAGGCCCATTACTACCAAGCCATCGTTTTCTAGTCTAATATTATATGCCCCCACCTGGTTTGTATATTTAATTTACCAGCACAGTTGGTATACCTTTTCGAAGATTGTACCACAGAACCCTCTGTTGTTGCACAGAACAATTCATCTTCTTGTCCAACCAACATGTTTCTTCCAAGGTAGCAACGTCGAATATGCAATGGACATGAAGGAAAGTTAGTATGAAGACATACATGTAAAAGAAAGAGAAACATGTTTATTTATTCCAATGTAACAACAAACAAAATACGATTCACATGAGAATATGCAAAAATATATTATATTTGAAGGAAGAAAAAAACAAAAACTAAATAAAAGGTGCAAAGCAGCAGAACAAGCACAACAAATATACAAACAGTAAATGAAAAAATGAACACTGGAATATGAAATAAGAGTACATGTATCCACTTCTGCAATTCCTCATCTACATTCCCGCCAAATTCCTCATCTACATTCCCGCTAAAGAGTCCATCGTCCTCTCCAGCCATTCTGTTTGTTTAAATGTAGCAATGCAGTGAAAATACAATGGACATGAAGTAGGTTAGTATGCATGAAGACATGTAATGAAGATAAGTTATTATGTAGGAAGGTACGCAACATCTACATACAATAAACTAGGTGAGCAGATATATAGACAATAAATGAAATACAAAATAGCACAATATGAAATAACAGTACAAGCATGCACATTTCTGTCTCCTCTTCAACCGATGCAGTCAATACTCCATCATTTTCTCCAACTATTATGTTTGTTTGAATGTGGGAGCGCACAAAATACAATGAACATGAATGAAAGCTAATATGCACCGAAGAACAAGTAATATGTACATACAGTAAAAGAGACCCAATGAATAGTCTAAAAGATAGGCAGAAACATGAACCTTTGCGCTTCTCCATCCATGGTTGTAAATATGCAATTTTTTTTCCCTGCCCAAAATATATTACAAGCCACAAAATATTACGAAATTGCATGGCCGTAGCTAAACGATTTATGGTTTTCCATGGAAAAGTATCCATATATGCTTCCACCGATGGAAATACATGTTCTTTATTCTCTACACAGACTGTTGTGCCCACGATACAAGATTTTGCTTTTCCATGGCAAACTACCCTGATATGCTTCCAGACATGGAAATATAATTTTGCAGAATCTTTGGTGTACATATCATACCTCAAGTACAAGACAAAGTGTATCATGGGCACACTAGTCTATGTAAAGGACAAAGAACATGTATTATCATATGGGCACATTTCACCCTACATGGTTTATAAATGCAGCATGCATATGTTTTATTTTAACAAAAAAACAACGGATATTGCAATTTCACATGTACTTCTCGAATTATTTTTCATGCAACTATTTTCTTTCATGTCAACACTGAAGCACCAGCAAAATCTCACAGTAGAATAGATATCAACCTCACCAGATAGGGAAAATAACACAACTGCATGTCGACGCATGGGTGCAAGGGATGAACACTGTAAAGCACCCAAAAAAACAATAATAATCCAAAAAAAAAAAAACCATCTCCAACCACCGGCGCAGGACCCCAACCCTGCAAAGCCAAATCAAGCAAAGGAAAACAGCAAGCACCAAACCAACAAGAAAGAACAAACAAGCCCAACTGCAACCCCAGGGCCCCAAAGTGTAAACCTAAGCCAAACAAACAGAACCAACAACCGACGAACCAACGAACTAGCGAACAAGCAACAACCACCGAACCAGTAAACAACATATGTATCTCCAACGATTACGAAACTGCAGCTGAAGAACAGAAGGAACCAAAAAAATACAATGAGCATGCCAATAGAAATAAGAAAACATTCTTACTTGCAAACTGCAAACATTGAACAACAAAAAAGGAATAGAAAATGAAACTATGGCATGGAAACTTACTCTAAAACGATGAAAGGCAGAAGCGTAGGTCGAATTGTGAACCAAACAACAACGACAAGCAACAACCAACGAACCGGAGAAGAAGAAGCACTCACCGAATCAGTAAACAATGTATGTAGCTTCAACGATGATGAAATTGCATTGCAAGGCTAGAAGAAGGATGAAAGATACAATGCCTATTCAACTAGTGGTGGACAACAATATTGTGCAAAATCACTGCAACATTGTATGGAAAATTTCGAGGAAAAATGTACTCCGAGAAGCGTATTTAGATAAACATTTAAGTATGTCGAGTTGTCTAAGGACCTGACGGTATGCAAACATTTAATCTGTCAGGCATGTTGGAGGACCTCACGTCATGTAAACATTTAAGCTGTCAGGCCTATTCAAGCACCTCAAAAAAGTGTCAATACATTTCAATACAAATACATGCGGAAAGGATGTAATAGACTTTGGAATTATCGATCACTATAGACTGTAGACGATGAAAAAGTTTGGATATGCTAACATATAAAACATTGGGAATAGCAAAGCCAGAAATAAAACCTCCAATCTGTTATCCAATCAGATCACTACATATATGGTACTTTTTATTATATAAAATTCAATGTTTTAGTTCCCTAGCTCCAACAATAGATATAATGAAAATATTTGTGGTCAAAGGACAAACTAATGTGAGGTCAACGAATTATCGATCGTTATAGTCCCTCTATGCCTACGACGGGGACTAATAATACTTTTTTAATTAAACAAGTTACGCATGAATAAGGGAATAGGGTAGTAAGTAACACAATGGTATCTTATATTAATATTGTAAACAAATGGAAACACATTTAGTATCATATTTTTATAGGGAAGCAAATTTCTTATTATATGCTTATATTTACTAAAATGTACTTTGATTTTGATCATGTATCTAGAGGAATCAAATTTTTCGAGGGACTTATCCTTCTCTGTGCATAATAAATCTGGACTTAATATTGATCTATAAAGGAAATTAAGATACTTTAAGGAGATGGTCAACCCTAATTTAGAAGATTAAAAGTACCTCTCAGTTTTGAGAAGTGTAAAGAAGAAAATCAACATTACTAAAATAACAACAAACTCTCATGAGCTACATAGTGAAATTGGGAATTGAACAATTCCCAAAACACCATGGGATGAAATAATTTTTCATATTTGTGACACTAGGAGGGTAGAAGATGAAAAACACTTCCTCTTAGATTGCCTTGCCTATACTCATATTATATCCCAATTTAAAAATATTTGCGACAATACATACCTTCCTAACCTTTTAAATCATCAAAACTATGGTAATCTTGGAACGCTTCTCTCAATGCTTTTTGAGCATAGAAATACAATTTTAAAGAAATCAAAGTAATCTCTTACCTTTTTAAGGTCCATAGACCAATTGGTATCAATGTTTGTTATTAATATTGATTTAAATGCCATGCATCAAATTCATCAACTTCATGTTAATAACTAAAGGAATTACACATATCCCTCATAGTGGGATGTATAAAGCACCTATAAGAGGGATATATATATATATATATATATATATATATATATATATATATAACTCCATGTTAAGCACTGAAGGAATTTATGGCCGACATTGAAATATATTTTTTGTTATTAATATTTCTTTTAAATATCATGTGTCAACTCCATGTCAAGCATGGAAGGAATTACACATCTCCCTCATATTAGGTTTTAGAAAGGGTGTCAACCCACTCGTATCACCCAAAATACACCTAACGGACACGTCCTAGATAAACCCAAGCTAGCCATCGTTAACCATGTAGAAGTTAAAGTGTTTGTTTCACCATAGATGATGTTGCACCATCTTCACCCAACCATATGCAACCTACTATCGCCTCCCCGACCCAAGCATACTTGAACAACCCACTGCCCAATGTGCGATCGTGCTATCATCCATATAAGCCTACACGTGATAGTCATCGAAGATCATGTTCCTACTCCATAAGGCATTCACATACATTTGATGCAGATATGACCAATATTTCCTTACCATGGACAACACTTACAACATACCACATTGTCAAGTTGTGCCATCCTCCATTGAAGCCTATTGTGCAAGGCCTCATCGATCATTTGTCCTAATCGACAATGCATCCTTGGTCCTCCTAGCCTACGTGCTAGTACACCACCCTAACCATCTCATGAGTCACCACCATGAGTCGACCACTAAGGCTACCAAAATATATAGACTCGCTATGCAACTTTCCAAGTATGCCTAGCATGCCCTCCATCGTGCCATTGCCAATGGAACCTCAAGTTAGGGTCCTTACATTATTCGCCACTTAAAATCATTGATTTCCTCATCAACACGGCCCCATCCTCTCATCCAATTAAAGGGATGTTGGTGGTGAAGAGAGACGATCCAGGTGGAAATCAATGGTCATCCACCTCTCCCACTGAATTAACATTTTCAGGCCCATTGCTTTGATAAACCATACCATATCCACCCATGGTATTTGAAGGGAGGAAAGAAATAAAATAAATAACAATAATAAAATGGTAAAAATATGTTTGCGCGGTTATTAATTAAGTTTTTACCATTGGTGGTATGAGCCTGTGGTTTTTGTCACCCATGGTATTACAAAATGATATAAATAAAATAAAAACATATAAGTGAAACGATATGACTTTTGATATGACTTTTGAGGGAAAGGGCATAAGTACTATATATGATTCCCCTCATTTGTAAAAGGACATATTATTATTCCTTCATGATGTAGCCACAAGGTCACTCTTGGTACCTCTAGTAATATATTTTTGTGAATGCATGTAGTCGACATCTCTCTCTTTAGAAATAAGCTACCACCATGCTAGCTAGTTTGTATTCTACAATACTCTACTATTTTATTAATTAATAAAAGTTGGGTTTCACTATACTTATGTGTTCTCTGTTATAGTTTTATTTGTATCTCATTACGTTCTCAATACAATCTAGATCAATGGTATCAAAGCAGTTTGTTCCTTTTAATTTCTCAGTGCATTCCCTCGACGAGGTCCACGTATAGAGAATTGAGTCTCACTCTAGTTTCACTTGACGATCGCTCTCATCAACCCAAGTGACCTCCCATGGAAAAATAAAAGAGAGATGACGGAACAGGAGATCCTTTCAAGTTGTTTCTCGATTAATCCCTTGCATGATAGAGGAATGCGATGCTAGACAACTTTTCTCAGATCCTTCAACAACCCTCGATGGCAGGCAAGGTACCTTTAACAATCAACCATTTCAGATGGACGACACCCTTCAAGGTACAAGTTAATTTTAATATCCCCTTATTTGAAGGCCAGATAGATGCAAATGCTCTAGAGAAATGGTTGAATATACTAGAAGGTTATTACTCTATCCAAAAAAAATCGATGGTGAAAATGTTACCTTCACGCTCCTTAAAACCCTTCCCCATGTAAAATCTTGGTGGGAAGGTTATTGGGAGAGGCACATTATGGATTAATATATTCCATTTAGGAGAGAACCCACTTGGGTGGCCTTTGTAGATTCCCTCAAGGAGAAATTCTACATTGTCGGAAACTATGATGACTAGTACTCGAGATGGATGACTCTGCGTCTAGAAAGAGACTAGACGGTGTCAGAGTACACTAACATCTTCCATACCTTGTGCTCAAAGTTGGGTATGAGAGACTCTAAGAGGCACCTGGTTCTAAATTACCGCAATGGCCTACATAGGTACATTTAAACAAAGACGAATTTCTTTGACATCTCCTCATTGGGAGTTGCTTATCAATATGTTGTCAAAATCAAGTAGAAATTTAAGCAGCAAAATAAGTTGGAGTTCAGGTATACAAATCAACAACAATGAAAGTATGGAAAAGGTGACCATAACTCATAGAACAAGGGACATCACAAGTAAGGCCAACCTCAATAGATTTAGTCCAAGCCATAGGAAAAGGGTGATGGGAAGTCAAATAAAGACACTGGAAAGTGGTGCGAGTTCCACAAGATCCCTTGGCACAACACCGATGAATGTCGCATGAAATAGTCATTGTTGGTGAATATCGAAGAAAAATAATTAGAGCCCAGATTAGACTCTGATTTAGAGCACAAAAAAGGGAAACAATTCATCGATGCAGAACCCACTACTACCATTGCGACCACAAAAATACAACCAGAAGAACCAGAGGATCCTAAGGAGGGGAAGGGCCTCTTCCACTCACAAATGTGGGTGAAGGGGACCCCACTGCATTTCATTATTCGCAGGAGGAGTTAGAAGAACCTAATCTCATTCGAGGTCATCAAAAGAATGAAGTTGTCGATAATTCCACAACTTGAACCATACACCATCGGATGGTTGAGCAAGGGACGAGACATTCACGTCAGCTAGCAATGTCGCACGTCCTATGACATCAATCCCTTCAAAGATGAGGTAATGTGTGATGTTTCCCAACTCAAAGTTTTTGATGTTCTATTGGGACAACCATATATGTGGAAACATCATGATGTTTATGAGTCCCGACCCTGTAGTGTCATTTTTACTCTGGGGGGTCAACTTTACAGGGTACCAGAGGTAGTTCTGACTACTACCACTTCATTGATCTCGAAAAAACAGTGTCGCAAAGTAATCTATTATATCACAAAGTTTAGTCTCTTTGTGATTCGACTAAAATGTGAACAAAAGGTCATTGCAACCACTACAACTTTGGCCCAAGGCCTTTCTATACAACAGAAGCAGGTCGACGAGATTGTAGAGGAGAGAAAATATATTTTGTCTTCACCTATGTGGGTGCCTCTACACAACCAAGTCAAGAAAATATATAACATAGCCTTTCATATCTCTACTGGTCACAACCCTTTTCATGTGTGCTTGGGGTTCCAACCATTAGCCCCCATTGAGGTATCCCTTCATGTTGCATGTTCACCAACAAAGTCCTCCCACACTCAGATAGAGTTAGATAGTGTATCTAAATTTGTTCAACAAATCCAACACCTCCAAAAACAAGTTCATGACATAATTTAAAAGGTTAATTCTGAGTACAAGCAACAACACAACCAAAATCAAGTACCATGAAAGTTTAAGGTGGGTGACTGTTGTGTCCCTTTCGTCACCTAAATGAGCAAAATAAGGATGCTTACAAGTCCAGTTGGGTTAGCTACACAAGACAGCAGTGAATGAAAGAGTTAGAAACATCAATCATGGGAAATAAAACAAAGAACTAAACTAATAACAATAAAAGAAACTAAACTAGAGTGAATAAGGGAAATAGAACAAAAATTAAACAACATGCATGCCACCAATGGATAAGTTGTATTAGTGGGAAAACACCAAAGAGAAAGGGAGACTTATGGGTCCCCTCTTCCTTCAAGGGAGGGATCTTGAACCCCCAATGATTGAGCTCTTCTTACAAGTAAAAAACTAAAAGGAAATGGTGAAGAAATCCAAAGCTCATCCACTCAAGAGGAGATGTGAATGGCTATATGAAATGGTGCTTGTATGCTCTTGATGAGAAAAGAGGATTCTCCAAGAGAATATAGACAGCATAAAAATACAAATGAATTCCTTGAAAATATAATGCACACATGGCCTCTTTTTATAGCAAATCTTTGAGGCATTATTAAACTAGTCTTTAGTGTGAACAAGTGGCTCTTTAGGGCACCCTTAGGCCTTTGACCAGCCCCCCACTAGGATTCAACTCGGATTTGGGTGTCAAATCGACTTGGGAGATGAACCAGAAGTGGGTGGAAGGCTGAACAAAATCATAAATGCGTCGTTTTGAGGTGTGTGCGACATTTTGCATCCATAGTCGCAGATCGGGCGCATATGCACTTTTATGGCGTTATTCGACTGTTGCACGTGTGCGCACTGCCTTTTTATCCTTAAAGCATGCTAATTTTTTAACTAGTTCTATAGTTTTGTGCCCTTTGGAAATGCATTTTCTGGGCCATGGATGAACTAATGGGTGTTTGAAGATGTTGTATTCTTGTAACCATTTGTGGACGAAATTCCAGTGATAACAGATGCCCCTTGATGTATGAGGTTATGAGCATACATATAGCCGAAATACATCAATAATTCTTCTACTAATAGTACTTGTGTAAGAAAGAGTGAAGAGGGGGATTTCAAGAGAGACCCATTGGAGGGAGAGGGGAGCCTGTAGGACCCAAACCTTTCGCAAGGTGTGGACAAATAACATTGTGTACAAACGAGGCGAGCATGCCCCATGCTTGTATCATGTAACTCAAAAATGTGCAATACAATAATTGAAGTTGTGTGTTGTTGTAGATGACTGTAGCACCCTCAGGGGCATGTTGATAATAAAAGAGGACAATTCGGATGGTGAAAAAACTCTGAAAAGAGATGAGGACACCTGTAAGAAGTGTCGATGATACGCAAGCATTGATAGCCTATCAATTTCCAGAGGTCTTCGGCAAATATAAAAAAAAACTGCAATAGTCGCAAAGTAAGACACACCAAAACATGATAAAGTATTGAAGTCAAATGTCATGGGGGTCAATGATAGCAGAGAGCAATGATGGTTCTCTCTATGTCATCTAAGACACCTCATTGTAAAGGTAATGAGAGTCAATATATTGTCGCCCTTTTGGAAACGGAGTTGATGTCAGTAGGAAGGGAGACGTGACTCCAAGAAGCAAAGGGCTTCATGAAATCCACATGGTAAGATCATGGACTAAGGAGATACATGGACAAAGTCAAGATGTGGTGAGACTCAAGACTGCCCTTGGTTGGGGATATTTGTGAAGGATAAGTGGCAACAACCATGGAACTGAGTCTAGTGTCAGGGGGACGACTAGACTAGGGTTAAGTTGTGTTAGAGGCGTGACAAAGTGGACAAACTCAGAGATCAGGGGTAAATGGATTGTGGGATACTCAGGGTTTATGGATGATGTCAATAGGAGGAGAAGGTAATGAATGCCCCAACCAAGGGAGACATGGGTTTCTTTTGCTTGAAAAGGAAGGTCGCCAAAGGTGACGACAAAAAACTATGTAATTGATGGAAACAAAGGCTTTGTACAATTACCAAATAAATAAAGAATAATTGGGGATGAGCATACAGATATAGAAACAGGTGCCCTAGTGCAACATGGCTTGGCTTGTGAGGGTGCAAGTTGCGTGGAAAATCGGAAGAGGGTGGGGGGCCCATAGGTGGGTTTATGTATTAGGTAAAATCAATGGAGGATGATCTATAGATGGAAAACTGATGGTGGATGAGATGGAGGGATAATAATACTGTGGACCTGCAGTCAAAATGTGAATCATGACGAGATTACTCGGGGGTCCATGATGAGGAAGTTAGCAAAATGAGGAGAAGGAGCATGCGACTAATTCTTGGGAATGCAAAGACTATGAGGACTCCCAGCCCTAGGGGGTGAAAGATGCATGAGTGTAAAGTGTTAAGAGGGACTATAAATGGGACAACTCATGTGGGGAAGAGAGCTACCGAGTGACAGTACTGAAATGCAGCGGAGGTGTGAGTTCTATAGAGCCGGATGGGGGGACCTGAGAAGCAAATATCTGAGGGTGTGACTGAGATATGCAATTGATATTCAGAGGGAATGATTACATGCTAGTAGAGATATTATACTTGAAAGGGTCGTGTTGATTTGTGGTGACCAAGTACCTACACACGTGAAAATCAATTACCCGACGTGAACAATATCTGAAGAGAAATAACATATAACAGTTATTTGATAATTTTGAACATAAGCATGCGTACCTGGGCGTGATGTGAAAAAAATGCTCTGCGGGGGCTGAGGATGGATGGTGGCCTAGGGAATGTGACTGTGTAGGTGGCGGGATCCTGGTCTTGTGGCTGAAGATGGATCAGAAAACAGACGCTCGGAGCTCCCGGAATGGAGTATGGAAGTTTGGCAAAAGGGACTATATATAGTTGTGGGGCCCACATTGCCACCTAATTTGTACCTGCTGCCAGACTAATTGGACGAGAGATTTGAGGTGAGATTTGGAGATTCCAAGAGATCGAGCCACTCGATTCAGGATTAGCGAGATTCAGGTTAGTGGTCATATCCTCCTGCACAGTAGCTAGGGGTTATTTTTTGGGTAGGGCTTGTATGGATGGTTGTACAAGGGGGTTTTGTGAGGGTGCCCCCCCTATTGTGCAGGCAATCGAGTGTTTCACGCACACGAGTGTGCAGCTGTAATTTGGAGAGCCGTGCATGGGGGAGCCCAAATGGGGAAAAAAAGCGTGCATGGAATGTGTGCCTGTGCAAATCACAACAACGCATCCATGCACGGTTGTGTTCCTGACAGTTGTGCATGTGTGCGTAACTGTTGGGCGGGCAGGCGCTAGGTTGTGCATTTGTTGATGTGACAAGGATGCATGGGTGTGCCCCTGTGTTTCCATCAGTCGTGCATGAGTGCACGACTATGGGGTGAACAGGTGCGCATATGTGCGCGACTGTGAGGTGAACATGCACGCATATGTGCGTGCTTGTGGGGAAAAAATCCGCGCCTTTAGGGCAAAGATGAAGGGTGTAAAAACTAATCTTTGTTGGAGATTTTGATGTTTTTATGAGTTGTGATGGCTAATTAACTCTTTTATGCATGGATCCAGGCGACCAGTTGACGATGTTGATCCACTGGAGGGAGAGGGACTGGGCACGACTAAGAGAGGCGGTGAGAGATGAGGAGCCGACTGAACGTGGTGCTTTGGAAGCTTGTGGGCTATTGAAGTTTTTTGAGTGCTCACTAGTGAGGGAAAAAGAGTACTTGTTGCAGTTCCTAATTTCGATGTGGATTCTGGAGCTGCAGTGTTTCATTGTTCGTGGTGAGCACCTAGCATTCTCTATTGTAGAGGATGTATACTTTTTGACTGGGCTCCCTTTTTGGGGGACCCTACTACCTGTCGAGCCCGTGGTACCCGGGGATGGGAAGTTGGTTGTCCTAGCTCGGACCTATTGTTTAGGAGAGGACTACATGTCTAGCTATGTGGTGAGGATTGGGGCAATGGATGCCTTGGTGCATCGGTGTGTTGCATCGATGATTGTGGGAGTGTATGGATCTCTCGTGACTCAGAGGATCAGTGGGGGTCAGCTGAGGATTATGTAGAGGGCACTATGGGGTGAGAATTTTGCCTAGGGCTTGATGTTGCACGCCAATATGGTGGGGCAGCTCGATAGGTGTTGATCTACCGACTCAGGGGATTTTTCCTTTGGGTCCATCTTGGTAGCATGGTTTTTGGAGAGGGTGCCCATGTTGCGCCCGAGAGCTTTATTAGACACCCTGGGTATTCGAGATCCGTGACTAAGGCGGTGGGAAATAATTCTGGCTATCCATGGTGAGGGGGAGGGTGACCATTATTTTACGGTTGAGGTTGCACGGGTGTGGCGTCAGATGCCACAGACCATACTCCATTTCCCATATAGTGGGGTGGATTTTCGGGATGACCCAGAGGTGGTGCTGCCCCCGGGAGAGGTGTTCGATCGCATAGGTATGTGGATTTATTTGATGTTTTGATTTTTAAATAGTATATCATGTTTTTTGTGTATATATGGATGTTGATGCTATCATTTTTTTGTTGTGTGTGCAGATGTGGGACCGCATCGATGGGAGATTGGGCTGGTCAGAGCGCCAGCGCGTCAGGGGCCAGTGAGATCATCGCGGGGAGAGCCACCGGACAGGGAGAGATGGCAGCGATATGAGGTTGGTGTGAGGTTGGATAATGATGAGAGAGTAGGCAAGAGACATCATTTTAATGACCTTGGTGCAGGGCCTTCTCATGCTCCTACAGTGGGGGTCGGGGGAGAGTTCGAGGATATCCGTCGCTGCTTGGAGGTGATACTACAGGGAGTGCCTGAGGGCATGTGGTCACGTATTCAGGATGAGGGAGTCTTGGATTACTGTGTGGGCCTTCCGGTGGAGTGGCGGACTATGGTCCGCAGAGAAACTATAGTGGGTGTAGCGATGACTAGGCATCTCCTCCCGAGAGAGGACTAGGTGGTGGAGCTTTAGAGGCGCCAAGAGTGCCCCTGTATAGTTATTTTTGTGTAGGCTTGTGAGCCCATTTTGTATATGGTGTTGGGACACCGATTTTGTATTCATAGGGGTGAGGTGGTTCACCGACCTACGGATGTTGTATATGTACTATTTTTTTGTAAACATTGATGGCACATTTGACGTATATATATATATACATTTTGGGATCTTTGTGATGTTCACACGTGTTGATGTTTTTTTGGTTATGATGTCTAATTTATATGTTGTGATAGACTTTTGATGAGTTATGTATGTGTAATGGTAACTTCATGGGATAAATGCCAATATAACGCTAGGTTAGCCATATTATCTGCTATTTGATTAAATTACCTTGGAATATGTGTGAATGTGATTGAATCAAAATGTCGAGATAAAAGTCTAACTTGCAGGTATTTGTGGAAGAGGGATGGATCACGTACACAGTGCACGTTGTTGAGCTGGAGGACAACGAGTTGGGAATCTGGTAAGGTGTTAAGGTGATGAATATGGAGGCTACTAGCCTCGGCAAGGAGGCTAATGACAGCTGTGTATTCTGCTTGGTTGTTGGTAGTTGAGCCCAAGCATGTGTCGCTGGAGTGGAGCAGTTCATGCGAGGGGGTATAGAGGGCCCAAGGGGCCGAAGCGAGATTTTGTGTCCAATGGATAGCTCCGTCAGCATAATCGATGTGGAAGGTTGATGGAGGAGGAATATATCAATAACACAAATAATAGATTAGACGCAAGATATGGAGGAAAAAGAAGACTAAGAAACTCTCCAAAAATAAAAAAGCCTACTGTAGCATCGCTACGCTCAGGCATAAAATTTCTTTAAGTACAACCCGTTGACGGGTTCCTTGAGGGGGTGGCCTTTGGGAGAGGCCAGGATGTATGCGCCTTTACTGAGGCAATGTTGGATGATGTAAGGTCCATGCCATAATGACTCAAACTTTCCATGACCAAATTTATCGTGAGCGATATCGTAAGCAAGGACGAGGTCACCTTCGTTGAATGTCGAAGGTTGACATGGCAATCAAAGGTGGCCTTCGACCGTTTTTTGGCTGCCTCATTGTTCTATAATGAATACTGGTGGGCATATACATGAAATTTGTCACATCGCTTCACAACATGGATGCAGTCGTGATATAATGTGGGTAAAAAATAGCCTCCCGAAATGATTTTCTAGGCCGTGGACATCCCTGAGAGACGACCACCGCATGCACCATTGTGGAAGTCATTCAAGACTCTATCGGCTTTGTCAATAGTCAAACATCGACGAAGTATGGTGTCGACCCCTCATCGATACAAGATATTGTCGATAAGGAGGTATCGAGGGGCGTGGTGTCGAATACGTCGACGATCATCCCTAGAGAGGTGGTTCCCGAACTTCTATGTTCAGAGGTAGACGGGGAGATCGACGTACCAAGGATCATCCGAGAGGATGTAAAAGAGATGCTCGTCGGGGAAGTCAGTATTGATGGGAGTACTGGTAGTATCATAAGGAAATGTTGTAATGAGTTCGTCGAGGATGAGGGCTTTCTTTCTCTTGGGTGTTGCAAATTCAAGGTCGTACTCCTGAACGATGATGATCCATCGGGCAAATTTGACATTAATTTGCTGGTGACTGAGCAAGTATTGCATTGGTTTGGAATCTGTTACGACCTTGGTAGTTCAAGGGTGAGTTTCTCTTTGTGATTGTATTTCAAGGGTGGACCTGAAAGGTTTTTACTAACATAGTAAATGACATGTTCCCATTCGTCATCCCCTAATTGGACGAGAACTCCTGCTATGGAGACGGTTGAGGCTAATAAGTAGAGGATATAGTCGTGGTCATATTCGAGTGGACTAATCAATGAGGTATTGGAGAGGGCCTCTTTGAGATCATCAAAAGTGGTTTGAGAATGTTTGTCCCATTGGAATGGGATATCATGGCGTAAGAGGCGAAGGAAACCATGTGCTCGGGTGGCGTAATCGGGGACAAAACGGTGTAAAAATTTAGCTTTGCCTTGTAGGCTCTGCAGTTGGCATAAATTCCATGGAGGGGGAATTTCCGTGATGGCTTGGACCTTGAGTGGGTCAACTATGATGCCGTGTTGGGAGACGATGAACCCAAGGAGGTGTCCAACAGTGACGTAGAATACGCACTTGAGGGGATTCAAGCAGATATTGTACTAACGACACCTGTGAAAGACAATGCATAAATCATCGAGGTGTTGAGTGTGTTTCTTGGATCGAGCGGTGAGATCGTCCAAGTAGGCGAGAATGATTTGAGCCAGATCATGAAAAATGTATGTCATGGCGCATTGAAAAGTGGCTCCAGCGTTCTTGAGGCCAAAAGGCATGACACGATATGAAAAAGTACCCCAAGGGGTAGTGAATGCAGTTTTGTATTGATCGGATGGGTGAATCTAAATTTGGTTGTATCCAGAGAAACCGCCCATGAAGGATAAATCCTCGTGGCCAGTGCAATCATTGATAATTTGGTCGATGAAGGGAGTTGGAAAATTGTCTTTGGGAGAAGTGTGATTGAGATCGTGAAAGTTCGTAAAGACGCGGATAGTGCCTTGTTTTTGGTTAACGGGGATAGGGTTGGAGACCCATGATGTATATGCGATGGGGTATATGAACCCTCCAACACGTAATTTATAAATCTCGGCTTTGATGGCTTCCACTTTGGATGGGTGTAATGGACATTTCTTTTGTCGTACAGGTGTGATATCGGGCCATGTGTCTATATGATGTTCGACAATAGAGGAATTAAGGCAGGGCATATTTGTGTATGACCAGGAAAAAATGTCCCGGTATTCCTGGAAGAGAGCTTTGTAAGCGATGAGTTATTTAGGAGAGCATGCGGCGCCGATGGTGATTTCCTCTATGATGCCAAGTTTGATGGAAATATCAAGTTTGACGGTGGGGGAAATGTTGGCCATATTGCCTTCTTTAAAAGCGTTGAGGGTAGGGATAGGGTTATTGAACCAATCTATATGGCCTGAGGGGAGAAAATATTTGGTTTCAATTGCATATATGGGGCCTTGTTTGGGAGGCGCAAAGGCTTCGTGTGAAAGAAAGAGAGCTCTGTGATGGAGTGGATCCCATGGGTAATCGGGGGAAGATAATTCCTCGAGGATGTCTTCGTCACAGTGGAACTGTCGAGAATATAGTGGATCCAGGGGAATAAATTTGGGTACTATCACTGTGTTTTTAGCTTGTGGTGAAGAGGTAGGGGGAATGACACAAGGGGGTTAAACGAGGTTTCTTGACATAAACCAAATATCAAGATACTGTGGATTAAAAATGGTAGTCAGGCGTTAAATTTCCATGGGGAAATGAACTGGAGAATTGGGGGGATTTGGGGGAAAATCCTCATATAAACTATCCAGGAACCATGGGGGAGTCGGGGGTGCCTCAGGATCGGGGGAAATATATAAACCATATCCAGAGAGGGAGTAGAGGGGACTATTGGCATCACCGGAGGTGGGTTGATGGTAGGATTGGGAAGAAGGGCCAATTGAAAATGCCTATATTCAATGATCGTAGGACATTGATGTGTGAAATGATCGAGTGATTCTCATAGAGTGCAAGTACATCGCATACGTTCATTGACTGTGGTCGTGACATAGTGGATGTCAGTGACATGTGTGTGAGATGATGCGGGTGGGAAGGGTTCTTGCTGAAAACTCTAGCGTACAGCTACTAGCGTTTGCCGAAAGTGAGGTAGCGTAAGGCAATGGTGGGTGTAATGGTTGTATTCTGAACAAATGGAAAAAGCGAATTTGGTCTGCAGGCCTTTGCCTCTTGTATAGGATGTAATGGTAGTATTAAGTGAACTAGATGAAGTGACAGGTGGTGTTGTTGTTCGAGGGGGTTGAATTAAATTGCACATCTTGGGGAGAGATGGGCACTTATTGGTGGGGTGTTCATCTTTCTTGCATAGTGCACACGGAAGTGGAACTCATGGTGGAAGTGGAGCGGTAGGCTCTTTCTTCTTTCATCTGCCCCCAGCTATAGTAGTCGTGCTAGTGAGTGGGGGTGTGGGTGGTGTGGTGGGAGTAAGTATGGGAATCTTCATCGGGATTCCTTTTGATTGGGGAGGGAGTGATGGTTGAGGGACCATCTTAGGTAGATGTAGATACCATACTAGAATTTCCAGCACCATATTGGGAAGGGTAAGTGTTGCGGCTGTTAGTGTCGGAAGTCACTCCTAGATTGCTTGCAGGATCAGAGCCCGACACCCATCAGTTTAATGTCACGATTTTTTTATAAAGGGATGATCAAATGGAGATAAAGGCTCAAGGAGATATCACTCTAACTCAGGGATTGGATCTGGTATGTAAAGAAAACAGGAGTTCTGGAATCCTAACTTCAGCCAATGGGTTGATTAAAAGATGAGCAGGTGGAAGACTTAGTAAGAAAGGTGAACAAACAGCTCTGGGCAACAGGCTTACAGTGGTTTGTAGGGGAAAAACTCTGAGCGCAGGATCCTCCTGGTTCAGGGCTTCAAGAAACTGAATAGAAGACTTGACTGGATCCTCCAATTCCAAGTCATTCAGCGTTAAGGAAATCACAGGAACCGATTAGAGACTCTGTAACTATTACAGTGATCCATTACAACATCATCCTATAACAGCTACAACTCAACTGGATCCTCCAATTCCGAGCTGCTCTAACATAGTACAAAAAAGATGTAAAGAAATTGGCATTCATAAGGAAAGAAGTCTCAGAAGTCTATACATAACCAGAGCATCAACGCTTCATTAAAGCTTTACAACCGGGAGCTCTGCTCAACCATCGATCCATACAAAAATGCCAAAAACGCCTACATATACTCAAAAACCACACAACAGAAAAAACAAGACGCTGCATTAAACAATTGCGTTTGCATGGCTTCTGACAATCTACCCACGCAGACTCATGAAGATTGTGCGCCTACGAAAGATGCCATCTTAACTGCGCATGGCTCCAGCAAGGGGAGTAGCTGATCCATTTAAATGTTGAGCTAGGGTGTGTATACCTCCTCCGGATGGTCACAAAATTGGGCTTGGCTTCTCTGTAAGAATGGGTACACAGGACCCTCCTGAGAAGACCGTTGGTCAGACCCTCCATTCCTTGCAATTAATGATTGATACGAGGCCTCAACCACCCTCTCTTTTGCTTCATTCATTCCTGGCAGGTATCGGGATCCAGACCACGTCGAACTGGAGTCTGAAGAGAAAAGTGCCCCCCCTTCGGAGATTTAGCTCAACGCTTCGGGGCCCGAGTGGCCAAATGACAAATATAAGCGCCCCTTCCCCAGGCCTCTGTCTTGATGACCAGGCACCAAAAAAATGGGTCTGACTCTGGGCGCTATCGGGAATTCAGGGTTCGGGGTTTCGCGGTTCCCGCTGTCGAGAACTCTTTGCCTCTCCAATCCCTGATTTGCGATGAGCCCTTTTCTCCACGCGCTGGCCCTCCTGGCTAGGCTATTTGGTCCATACGACCATCCCTCATAAGACCACAGCCCTATACCTTTGTTGGGGCTACGGGGTTTGTGATGCCTCAATGCATACACCCGCGGGATTCCTGATCGTCCAAATCCCGACGCTCCATTACGCTGACAACTGGCCTCCACTGATCGGGGCTTCGCGGATCGCAATTTTGAAGTGCACGAATCACTCATCCCCGAGATCCCTGATATCCCGATGGCTTCAACTCCGATGGACGCTTCCCTGTCGGGACCCTCTCTGATAACGCTGATCTCCTGCCACGCGTCCTTTCTAGATGGACGGTCCCTATTAACTCTCGGGGATTCGGGACTTTCACTGTCTTGTTTCTATTTCTTGTCCCGAGACAAGAAATATCGCTAACATTAGGCTCCATGGGGGATAGAGTCATCCCTGGGATGCTCTAAGAACTCCTTCCATAGCTTCAGTTCCTTGTTGTTGGGCTATGGAGTCATGCTCAAAACCTCCTGCTGCTGAAAATATATGCCGAAAAGTAAAAGAAACAAAACAAAGATACATGCTCAAAGAGCTTATTTATATATAATCCTAAACTAATGAAACACTTTACATGGGCTAGGTGAAAGAAAACTTCCACCATAGCCATTCAAGCAGCTTCCTGGATAGAAGCTCCTTCCTCCTGTCGATGATCACCAACAGATGGTGTAACCGTGACAGCATAATGGTTACACTCTTCAACTCCTCCTTACAGGCTGGAGTTGAGATGAAATAGGGTGGCTCCAAAGCATAAGGGAAATGTCACTCCGTGTATTCACTGACAGGGTCATCAAATGAGTGGCCAATTCCAGGAAATTGGCGACATATGACCTCTTATGCTACACAGTTGTTCACACGCGGCCGAATGTCTCTGATAACCACAGGTGGGTGAATAACTAAAGTAGGCTTGTTGATCTCAGGTGGTGGATACTCACTGACTGGCTTTGCGCAGTCTATAAACTGCGTCTTTGACTCCTCGTCTGGTTCTTCTGGTGCCTCTTCTTGGCTCTCCCAAGGGTCAGAATCGTAATCATCATAGATAGGACCTGTGGGAAAGATCTACTTTTCAATTTGCTGCTCAGGGGGGCTAATTTCCTTGCATTGTATTTCATTTGTGAACATAGGAGAAGGCTCTGCAGTCTTCTCTTGGAAGTTCTGGGTGTCCATCTCAGAACCTGATTCATAGTTGTCATACACGGGCTGGATGCTACCCAGGTCATCAATCTGTGATGTGGGGCTCTGCTGCTCTTCAACTGAATAGTCGTTAAAGCTGGGTGAGCACCAGACTTCTTCATCTTGAAAAAAAGGAACGATCTCCAGATCCTCCTTTCCATTCCCAAATGAAAATACATCATGGGAAATCTCGTGAAGAAAAAGAGAACAGTCCTCTTCCCCAACTACCACTTCATCATTTTGTTCTGAGATAGCAAGTTCATCGGGGACAGATGTTAATGCGCTTACGGGATCTTCAATATTCTCCTCAAGAGATCCATCTTGAACATATGCCTCAGAGACTGGAAAATCCTCCCCATTGTCCTCATATTTTAACCTTGCATGTTGGGCAATGAGAGATATCATTAGTTCACTCAGAGAAACTTCCTCCCCCAGTCTTCTATCCTTACAGCCCTCATCGTCATAGCCTTCTTTAGACATAATCATATCTGGGAGGATTTCTTCTTCTTGGTTCTCCCATGGGTTAGATTCATAATGACCATAAACAGGTCCCATGGGAAAGATTTTTTCATAATCGCCCTCAGTAGAGCTGCTAAGGGCCTCTGCTTCAAAGGATGGGAAATCCTCAGCATATTGTTCAGCTTCCCACCTGTCAAATCTGGCAGTGAGAGATTTTATCAGTTCCATAACTCCATCCGAAGCAGAAGAATGGGGAGGAGAAAGAACTGATTCCTGATCCAAGTCATCAGGATCCTCCCCACATCTTACGTCAGAAACAATTTTCTCTTGTATAGAGTTGTGGTATCCCTCACAACAATTATGACAAATTAACTCAGGGGGGTACAACCTCTGACAATAGGCGGTGAAAGTTGTGTGGAATTCACTGAGTGAAGAAATGCTAGCAGGGGGTAAAGAATGATACCATTTACGCGCATCCCCTGCTAACGAGAACATGAACATTTTCAGTAATACATCCTCATGATGTATCTCCCACTGATGCATGAGTTCATGAAACTCACTGAGGTGCTGAGCAGGATTGTCCTCTTCACGCTCTCTAAATCTGGGAAAATAATCGCCCCATTCATCCATAGAGGGGACAACATTAGGAAAACTAGGAATAACAGAAAAATTAAAAGGATTTCCTTCGAGCTAGGATTTCCTCCATATTGAACCAGTGGAGTCGCCAATTGATCCTTGAATCATGGAGTCGCCAGGTGAAATATGCGTAGCTTCAAATATTCTCAGTCCTTGTTCACCATCAAAGTCCAGATCTTAACATTATCGTCACCCCAGGAAACTTCTCAGGCTGAGAAAGCAGCCACTGAAACCTTCTCGAGAAAGATCCTATGGGTCAGCTTTCAGGTGTGCCAACAGTGGCCACAACTGAAATAGTAAAGTGGAAAAAATGGAGTTGCCACAGTGGAGTCGCCAGGTGCACAGTAGCAATCCGAATAATTCTGATTTCTGATGCACCTTCAGAACCAGTTGATTGTTGTCGTTTTTCCCAGGGAAAATCTTCAACTTCGTCCTCGGCAACGGTGCCAGAAATGTTAGCGTCGGAAGTCACTCCTGGATTGCTTGCAGGAGTAGAGCCCGACACCCATATGTTTAATGTCACGATTTGTTTATAAAGGGATGATCAAATGGAGATAAAGGCTCGAGGAGATATCACTCTAACTCAGGGACTGGATCTGGTACATAAAGAACAAAGGAGGTCTGGAATCCTAACTTCAGCCAGTGGGTTGATTAAAAGATGAGCAGGTGGAAGACTTAGTAAGAAAGGTGAACAAACAGCTCTGGGCAACAGGCTTACAGCGGTTTGTAGGGGAAAA
>ML781097.1:24931-36640 GCA_009831015.1 Picea engelmannii | reverse complement strand
TCCCAGACATCTGCACCTAAAGCCATTATGTAGGTTCTCATTCTAACTTTCCAAAAGGAAAAGTTTGTTCCATTGAACAGAGGGGCCTTATTGGTTGAATTTCCTTCATGGCTTGACATGTTTAAGCTCTAGGATCTACCCTTGGATAAAAGGGGCCAGCTCTGATACCAATTCTTAGGCAACTGAGAGGGGGGGGGGTGAATCAGTTGTTTACGTGCTTAAACAATTATGGTTCTTTTAAAATCTTTGTAGAGACACTGAATGATGATCACAATAATGCAGGGAAATAAACAATGGCACTTTCAGCATCAGTCACATATATGAGAAACACAGAGATAGATATTTCCCAAGGAAACCCATGCATAGTAAAAACCTCTTTTTCTTTATATGATAAGTAATGGTTACATTCTTTACAGTATCATACATATGAGCACCAACTCATAATTAGGCTACAACCTTAGTTTTGCAAGCTGCAACTTGTTGAGAGCACCAACTCTCTATTTTCTCTAGCACCCACTAGAGGGAAGCACCAACTCCCTGGTTTCTCTAGCACCAACTAGAAGGAAGCACCAACTCCCTGGTTTCTCCAGCACCAACTAGAAGGAAGAAACAACTCCCTGTGTTCAAGCACCCACTTGAACCTATGAGGACACAAGTCCTCCCTAGCTCCTCCCAACCACCCTGAAATATAAATCTTTGCTACTGAAACTTATTACAGTGATATGATGTTCAACAATGGCTTACCAGACTCATCACTGTTCTACTACATTTCGTTGCTTTGTCTGCCTCATTGCCTTTCTACACACATCACTTGCACTGTCTGTTCTTCCTCTTTTTATGCTCTGTGCGCCATGTCCATTCACTGCATAGTTCCTCTTCTGTGTTCTTCAGCTTCTGCACTCTCCTCCTTCTTCACACATGAATCACCTTCACCAACAACATTCACAACAACCTCCAACAACAACAACAAACCAATCTCTCCTCTGTACCATGTATTTATAGCTTCTGTGCAGCTTGTGCATGCAATGTTCGCCATGCCTCTGCATGCAGACTCTGCGTCGTTATCCTCCACCTCTCAAGTGCTCTATCTAATCATCATCGTGACTCTTCATCTTCTCTGGTGGTTCACCCCGCATGTCCAGCATCACTGTATGTTATCATGAGATTCCTCAGCCTCTCTGGCAGTTTCAGACTCTTCGTCTTCTCTGTGACAATCGAACTCACTTTCTATGTTTCAGTTACAGGCCTTAATGCCCATTTATCTATCAATCCCTTCTAAGAATAGTATTCCTTCACCGGACAAAGCTTGGAGACTCTTCATCTCCTCTAGCGATCACACAGTGGTCTCTTCGAATTCTCTAGCAGACGTCATCAATGGTTTCTGGCAGTCTCACGACGTCGTGCCTCAGTAGCCCTCCGATCTTGTTTAAATTCATCTACATCGTTGGATATGCGGCGAGAAAATCTAGACGGTCAGTATCCATGCTCCCAGATCTACGGTTGGGATTCAATTCTAGAGCCCNTGGGCGCGCATCTCTCGAGCGGTCAGGATTAAAGCACCTAGATCAACAACGCTCAAGCGATTCCGGACCCCCCTTGCCTTTTTGTCTTTAATATGGGGGGGGGTCTGGAATGGTGGAGTATTGATGAAGGGCCCCACTCCTGTCATGTCACCTTTTGTATCGTTCTCCACCTGACTGTGCAACAAGGCTCAGCTCCTCCTTGTCCTCTGACATCTGTCCATCTCTCGCTGATGTGACCAAGGGTTGTGACCACAGCCTTATGCATAAGGCGCTTTCACGATTTCGCATTTCGTGAGTTAGGATATGAGGCATCTCGACTCTCCAAGTCGCGATCCCCGATACCCCGAAACGATGTGGGATGAACGGTCCCGATTAATGCTTGGTCTGACGGCTCAGATCATTTCGCAATTTCGCATATCACGATTTCGAAATTCCTGTGGTGAATGTTCTTGTCACTTCCAAATACCAATCCATGAAACTCCGATATGGAGTATGATCAATGGTCTAGATCTTATCTCTATTTAACGGCTGCGATTGAATCGCGATTTCGCATATCGCGAAATCAACATTCTTGATGTATTGGGTTCTTTTCCTCCCCAAGTCGTGATCCCCGAAACTCCGATATGGAGTTACATCAGCTAACGTCACACGTGGATTGACACGTGTTGAATACTGCCACGTGTCACTCTGATTCATGACTTACATGTGCCTGAAATGTTGAATCAGTCTGACACTTGTCATTACCTGATTGTGCCACATGTCCCTAGCTGACGTGGTCTATTGTCATGAGTTGGGTCGACGGTCTAGATCACATCTCGATCTGATGGTTCAGGTTCAGTCGGAATTTTACACATCGTGATTTCGGGGTTCCTTATGCCAATAAACTTTGACATGTCCAACTCTCGATCCCCGAAACTCTGACAAGGATTGGGATCAACGGTCCATATTTGTCCTCAATCCAATGGTCGAGATTATATCGGGGTATCACATATCACGATTTCACGAGTCCTGTGGTTATTATTCTTTGACTTCTTCAACTCGCGATCCTCGAAACCCCGACAGGGAGTCAGATCAACAGTCCACATAACCCCTTGAGATGGACGGTCCTCCTGCTTTCGGGATTTTGTGAGCCCCTTTTCTCCTTGCACTTTAAACACCGTGCAGTTTTTCCTCGATCCAACGGTGGTCGGATCCTGCGCTCAGATCTAACGCCTAAGATCTATCCTCCTCTTCAGCACGTGCACTTCTTGTATTTATTCAGATCTAACAGCCGACGAGATTTCTATATGAGATCCAACGACTCTCGATCTTTGTCTTCCTTCTCCTCTGCGAACTCCTGTATCTTGAGCTTTGCTGCGCACATTCTCCTCGATGTTGTTCCTCCTGAGATTTCACTTCCGAATCCCCAAGGGATTTTATCCTTCTTATCCTGCCATCTTCACTATTGTACTTGCCATCAATGACAAGCATACGCTACCTGTTAAACATTTGCCAACAGAAGTGTGCCCCCCCACTTCCTTGTAAAGGAAAGTGGGTGTATGGTTGACCTTGGGAAGTGGACCCATGCAAAGTAGATCCCAATATGGTATCACTCACAGGAGTGTGAGAAGGTGGAGCCGATGAGTTGGAAAGACTAGGAACTCCCCCTAGAATGGGAGGGATATTTAGCAAGCGTCTGGAATGACAGGGATTCTATGGGTCCCCTATGATGTACGACTAGCCAAGTGGATGTGTGAAAAATGGTGATGAGAGCAATAAACGAACCAGAGTATTTGTTTATGATTTTGGACCTTCACAATATATTTCACAATCGCATGTAATCACAAGAGCATCATACATAAATCAATTGATAAAGAAGCATACATGTGAGTAGGTGGTTTTTGTCCGCATGGAAGAACAAAGAAAACAAATGCTCGTTTCCTAAAAGACATAACGTCCTTCCTCTTAAAATAGCACTGGACCTTCCAATAACACTCAACAGTGGGGTCTGAAGCCACTGGAAGAGGAACTAGTGAAGGATGAAGTAATCAGTTATAATGAGGGGTAGAGGGTGCATATCCCAAAAGAGATGGCGATATTTCCCAATAGCCACACAAAATCCGATCAAGGTGCGATTATTGCCCACAATTTCCACATGGGTAGATATCCTAAAGTTTGCTCACTAGGTACCTCTATCAAAGTGTGTCATTTAGATTTTCGAACTAAGAAATGGGTCACGGGTTGGATCCCGTCCAAGAGGTGGGTGCCTCAAGGGGGGATGCACAGAACAATTGGACCTCGGCCTTCGACCCTTCACGGGTATCTCCCTGCCTTATGGTGTTAGGAACACTTGACTTGGAGGATTTAAAGTTCCCTATTTGACAACTTATATTGTTTGAAGATGTGATAACCAGATAATGGGGATTTTTTTGGATGCCTATTCCCGAGATCCTACCTAGCCTAAAAAAATTATTTTGGCACCTCCTGTGGAGGAAAACTTAGTGAGTTTTTAGAAAAAAAATTAGATGTGGTTGTTTGAGAGATTGGGGTTGTGAACCAATCTCATTGAAATTAAGTGGGAGTGGATAGTCTCATCAAGAAAAAAGGGGTGGGGCATTTCAAAATCCCTTTGGAGGAAACTTACTTCAACCTCCACAATTTTCTAGATGAAGCTATGTGAGTGAGTAGTGACTTTGTGTGTGAAGAAGTGAAAGTGTGCCAAATTTTTAATAATTTAGGTCTCACTTTGTTACATGTGGACTTCATATGGTCCTTACAAGTCTTGATTACTTGATTTACTAAATGTCATTGGTACAACCTTGCGGAATTTTTAAGTTCCTAGAGAACTAGCATGTGGACATATGGGTCCTTACCAATCCTTTAACTCCCTAGTGTGTTTTAGTCTAAGAAAGCTTCAAAAACTATCCTAGATTGTGGACATGTGGGCATGTATGGGCCCATTACAAAACCTTTAAACTTCCCTAGTGATTTGATCTAAGAAAGTAAATTCAAAACTATCCTATCTTTGTAGCATGTGGGCATGTATGGGCCCATTACAATTTAAAGATGTGTTTTAAAAGAAACTAAGAGGAGTCCCGAGGGGGCTGTTGTCCTCTCCTAAAGATTTTGTCTTTAAGGGAGATGAAATTTTCCCTCAATCGTTTTTCTGATTCTCAAGATTGCTTTATGGCGCGAGAAAAGAGCATAATCAAATATTGATGTTCAATTTTTGGTCCCAATGCAAGTAGTTATGTTTGTGATATAGAATGATTCCAACTTATCTTTAATCAAAGAAAGCCATCCATGTGGCAAAAATGAAAGAAAAAAGAGGATAAATATGGATTTTAACCCCCTAAGTGCCTATGTTTTGACTAACCCTTCATGTGGAGAGGGAATCTAAGTGTGGTGCATATTAAAATATGCATAGAATCAAAATTTAGAAGGCTATGGGCCTCCAAAAAGTCACAAAAACCTTTACAATGTATGATTTTCTGGACAGATGCGCGGGTCGCAGAGTAGACAGAGGGGCATTAGGCGCCAATGTGCGAATTGAAAATGACCTTTTGGTGCAGTGCGTAGAATGTGCTGAGAAACACAGTGGGTTCGGTGCACGTGCTCGGAAGATGCCACTGTGGGTTAAAAAACCCACACTTTCTGTTACACGGCCGTGAAAGAAATTTCAGATGAAATTCTCTCAACTCAGCTCTGAATTTAGCTTTTTGCAGGAAGGCATGGGCCAGTTATGGTTCCTGCAAGTTAAATAAACCAAAATGAAGTGCTCAAACAACCCAAATGGGGGGCAAATTGAAACCAATCCCCAGTGGAGTCACCAATATGTTGCGTCCCTTTCGTCACCTAAATGAGAAAAATAAGGATGCTTACAAGACCAATTGGGTTAGCTGGACAAGACAACAGTGAATGCAAGAGTTAGAAACATCAAGCATAGGAAATAAACAAAGACCTAAACTAATAACAATAAAAGAAACTAAACTAGAGTGCATAAGGGAAATAGAACAAAAATTAAACAACATGCATGCCGCCAATGGATAAGTTGTATTAGTGGAAAAACACCAAAGAGAAAGGGAGACTTATGGGTCCCCTCTTCCTCCAAGGGAGGGCTCTTGAACCCCCAATGATTGAGCTCTTCTTACAAGTAACAAACTAAAAGGAAATGGTGAAGAAATCCAAATCCCATCCACTCAAGAGTAGATGTGAATGGCTAAATGAAACAGTGCTTGTATGCTCTTGATGAGAAAAGAGGATTCTCCAAGAGAATATAGGCAGCATAACAATACAAATGAATTCCTTGAAAATATAGTGCACCCATGGCCTCTTTTTATAGCAAAGCTTTGAGGCATTATTCAACTAGTCTTTAGTGTGAACAAGAGGCTCTTTAGGGCACCCTTAGGTCTTTGACCATCCCCCCACTTGGATTCATCTTCGATTTGGGTGTCAAATCGACTTGGGAGATGAACCAAAAGTGGGTGGAAGGCCGACCAAAATCATAAATGCATCATTCTAAGGTGTGCGCGGCTTTTTGTGTCCACAGTCGTGCATCGAGCGCATATGCACTTTTTCGACGTTATTCAACTGTCGCACGTGTGCATGCTGCCTTTGTATCCTTAGCACATGCTGATTTTTTAACCAGTTGTATAGTTTTGTGCCCTTTGGAAATGAATTTTATGGGCCATGGATGAACTAATGGGTTTTTAAAGATGTTGGATTCTTGTAACCATTTGTGGATTAAATTCTAGTGATAACAGTGACAACAAAACATACAAATCTATCAGGTTGTCAAAGAAGGACAACTTCTTCAACAAGGCAAGTAGCTCACCAAGATTCAAATTTAGCATAAATTTCCCCATCTCCTATAGGAACTCGACACAATGGGGACCATTACTTCCTAAGGGGGCAGGAATAATTCAGGTGGAAATCGGTGTCCATCCACCTCTTCCTCCGAATCAAAATTTTCGATCCCATGGTTTTGATAAACCATGGTATCCACCCATGGTATTTGAAGGGAGGAAAGAAATAAAAACAAATAACAATAATAATATGGTAAAAATGTGTTTGCATCGTTATTAATTAAATTTGTAAAAGGACATACTATTATCTCTTCATGATGTAGCCAACAAGGTCACTCTTTGCACCTCTTGTAATATATTTTTGTGAATGCGTGTAGCCAACATCTCTTTCTCTTCAAAGATAAGCTATTGTCATTCTAGACAGTTTGTATTCAATAGTACTCTTCCATTTTATTCATTAATAAGAGTTGGGTTTCGTTGTACTTATGTGTTCTATGCTATAGTTTTTTTTTATCTCATTTTGTTTTCAATACAATATGGGTCAAGAGACTTCCAAAATTCCCATATTCAAACATTTCTCTAATACAACCAGTCACGGGGCTAGACTTATCATTTTACTTGAGCATCCCATAACACTTAAGAATTCTAGTCGCTACGTGGCACCAATGTGACCTCACGAGTTGGGCATGACCATAAACCCACTCATATCACCTAGAATACACCTAATTGACATGTCCTAGCTGAACCCAAGCTAGGCATATTTAACCATGCGAAAGTTAGGGTGTTATTTTCACCATAGGAGTTGTTGCATCATCGACACCATGTTGATTTATTTTTGTTTTCCAACAATTAAAGTATTATATTATTTTATTATGATTTAATATGCAAAAGGATCACAACTGAAAGATAGATATCCATAGAACAATAAGATATATCCTCAGGGAAACCCTCAAGGGGGAGAAAACCTTGCAAACTTTCCTCGATATAGATTCCTCCAACATGTACAATGTCATACAATGCTCTTTCACGAAATCAAGACCAAAGAGACCCAAACACGAACCAAGAATAGTCTCCTAGATAAGTGTGTATTAATCTCTTGTACTTATATTCAATGAATAATCAAAATGACTTGATATAACCTCTATTTATACTCTAAAAGACCTAAAATACATTACTTATCAATAAACCCTTTCACAATTACACTTAGGAATAACCAATACAATTACACTTAGGAATAACTTCTAAAATTACATAAAATCTCAACACTCCCTCTTAATGAGGAAGGTATTCTATTGGGCACAGACTCTAACACTGTCACCATCCACATGAGTTCATGACCATTGATTTTTGGACAAACAAATCTATACATCATAGGAAATCCATATTGACTTCACATCATGCATCTAGGGACGGTGGGTAGCTCTCCAATAGCTACAACATGTCATCATGAGACTATCCAGTTTCCCTCATAAAACTCAGATATCTTATGCATGAGATTCAGTACCCCGCGATAACATCTATACCTCGTCTGTTCAGCATGCATCCAGGGTCAGTGGGTAGATATCCAATAGCTACAACATCTCATCATGACATACACTACCCTGCAATAACATCTGAAGCCATCACTCCCTCTGAAGAGGGACTACGCTGAGCTTGTCCATGAAGTACTTGAACTTCATCCTTGACAATGGCTTTGTCAGCACATCTGCAACCTGATCATCGGTAGCCACATATTGGAGCCTCACTGCTTTCTTCTTCACCATATCCCTAATACAGTGATACTTGATTTTGATATTCTTCGACCTATCATGAAACATCAGGTTCTATGACAACTTTATACAACTCTGGTTGTCATACAAGATACAGGTCACCTCCATCGCAATATCGAATAATCCAAACAACAATTTTTGAATCCATACGGCTTCACGACTTGTTGCACATGTTGCCACATACTCTTCTTCAGTCGTACTGAGTGCTACACATGATTGCTTCTTACTGATCCATGAAAGCATACCATATACCAAAGTGAAGCAACATCCTAATGTACTTTTATGGTTTGCAATACTACCAGCCTAATCTAAATCTGAATATCTAAGTACATTGATCTCATTATCTGCAACATACTTGAGCCCATAATCCACTGTACCTTTAAGGTACTCATCACATATTTTATTGCAATCAGGTGAACATGTTTTGGGTCAACCATGCACCGACTCAGGGTGTTCACAGTGAAACATATATCTGGTCGTGTATTTCTCAAATACATCAATGATCCAATCATCTTCCTGTATAATGTAGCATCCACAACATCTGAAGTTGCATCATCCAACAACTTCATATTTGATGCCATTGGTGTGGCCATCGGTTTACAGTCCAACATCTCGAACCTCTTCGGGATCTCCACAACATATTTTCCATGATTTAGGAATATCTCATTCTTCCTCTACCATACCTCTAGACCCAAAAAGTAGTGCATCAAACCTAGGTATTTCATTTCGAACTCTACAACGAGTTTTCTCTTACACTCAATGATGAGCTTCTCCACTCCTGTCAAGAACAAGTCATCCACATATCGTAGTAATATCATTGGTCCATCATCCTCAACCTTGAAGTAAAGGTTAGGATTTTCACTGTTCTTGGTAAATCCCAAGCTCATTTGAAAGCCATCAATCCGACCATACCATGCTCTCGGTGCCTACTTCAATTCATATAATTCCTTCTTTAACCTGCACACATGTGTCTCCTTGTCATGTGTCTCGAATCCTTGTGGTTGTTCCACGTAAACCTCTTCCTCTATTACCCCATTCAAAAATGTTGTATTCACATCCATCTGATGAAACTTCCATTTCATCACAATAGTTATCAAAAGAACATCCCTTATTGAAGTATATCTTTCCATAGGATCAAAATTCTCCTTGTAGTCCATTTCTTCCTTCTGAGAATATCCTCGTGCTACAAATATAGCCTTGTATTTATCAATTCTTCCATCTACAACATGTTTCGTCTTGAATACCCACTTGGAGCTCGAAACTAATTTTTCCTTGGGTCTGGGAACCACATCCCAAACTCCATTCTTCACTATGGACTGGTATTCCTCGACCATGGCATCCTTCCATTCTTTATTTTTTGAAGCTTCTTCATAGCTGGTAGGCTGTACATCAATGATATCATACAATAATTCCACATAGTCGGAATACGGTTTTGGTTTCTTGACTTTCCTAGATGATCCATCTTGGGAACCATATCTCTTTGCATCTTTGATGGCCTCTTGTGCCCAATTTGGTCTTCTCTTTGTGTAGGATCCTCCATAGGATTCTATGGTTTGGCCATATCTTGATCCTCAGGAATGGATTCCTTTGCTTCCACTTCTCTTGTCTTTTCAGTTCTAGGAACTCCATTCTCTTTGTCACGAGATTCCTCTGCACGACCCTACTTTGACTTGTGAAAATTTACATCCTCATCGAAGGTGACATACCTGCTAATCTCGATCTTCTGGTGACTGGGAATGTATACTATGTAGGCCTTCGATGTGTCATTGTACCCAACAAATGTACCTTTCTTTCCATATGGGTCCAACTTTTTTCTCTTGTCCTTGGGGATATGCACATATACAGGACAACCAAATATCCTCAGGTGGCTAACCTCTGGCTTATCTCCCGAAAACATTTCCTTCGATGTCTTGTTTTCAAGAACTCGATGGGGACTTATGTTTTGTACATGCATAGTTGTCATCACAACTTATTTCCATAGATACATAGGTAAATCTTGATCATGGATCATGGCCTTTACTGCTTCCATAATCGTCTGATTATTTCTCTCTGACACTCCATTTTGCTGCAGATTATAGGGAGTAGAGAGCTCCTTCTTAATCCCAACTTCTTTGCAGAAATATAAGAACTCATCTGAGGTGAATTCTCCTCCATTGTCTAATATCAACGTATTTATCTTCCTTTCTGTTAGGTTTTCTACTAGTTCCTTGAATTCCTTGAACCTATCAAATACTTCACCTTTTGACTTCACGAAGTAAATCCAATTTTTCCATGAGTAATCATCAATAAAAGATACATAATATATGTACCCGTTGAGCGATGGTGTTGACATTGGTACGCATATGTTCGAGTGTACAATGTCCAAGACTCCTTTGGCTATCCTATCACTGCTTGGAAAGGGGTTCTTCACATTCTTTCCTTATGCACAACCTTTGCACATGCCATCTAGATTCACCTGAATCTTTGGTAGTCTTGTTACCATATTTATCACGATTTATAAAGCTCTATAGTGTAGGTGTGCAAATATCATATGCCATAGCTCACTTGAATTCACAGTGTCATGAATCAATGTTGAATATGAGTGTCCCTTTAATTTATACAGTCCTCCTTCTTGGACACTGATAACAAATACATCATCAAACGTCTTTCCTTTTGGCCACATGAGAACTTCTCCATCTACAAATGCAACCCTAAAACCCTTCTCATCCAAAACTAAAATCAAGAGAAGGTTATTCTTCACACCTAGTACATAAACCACGTCCTTCATCCTCATTACCTTCCCAAAATCTAGTTTGTAGGATGCATCTCCTACTCCTTTGATCAGATACTGATAATCATCACCCATATTCACATTATGAGGTGATTCTTTATGAATTAAGTTTTATAGAGAGCCTTTATACCCTGTCATGTGCTTAGAAGCACCGATATCCACCAACCAAGTATCATTTCTAGGGGTGATTGTTCCTGTGAGCGTTGATATTAGGATGTATTCATCATCACTTGAATCATCTTCTCTTGCAATTTTCTTCGATGGTTCACCATCTTCAACAGCATGAGCACGATGTGTCTTTCCCTTTTCCTTTTATTTTAGTTTACGAATAAGGGGACAAAATTTTACGTGTCCCAATTTTTCGCAACAGAAACACATCACATTTGAATAGTCTCTTCGATTATTCTTTGACTTATGAGGTTTCTTTGGGGAAGAGGGTTCTTTATTACTCTTTCCATTCCTTGTATGAGTATCTAAAGCTTGATCATCATCCCTCAATTTCTCTTCTCTTGCTACCATCCTTGCTTCTTCTTAAGTGCAATATTCCCATAATCTTCTAAACTTGATTAGCTTCCTCCTTGAGCATATTCCTTGAATGAATGAGTCTCATGACCTTGGGAGACAATTCAAGGTGGTCATCATCGTTTTTGCTTCATCAACAATGTCTCCAATATCTTCAATATGTTCCTTAATCTGGTTCACTCTTGAGAAGTAAGAGTGAATGGAATATGAATCTTGAAGCTTCACATTCTTCATCTGGGTCTTCAATGTCATCCTTTTGTTGATGTTTTTTCCTTCAAATAACCGATTCAATGCATCCATCATATTCTTGGAATATTTTAATGAAAAAATATACATACATA
>ML781097.1:11909-24129 GCA_009831015.1 Picea engelmannii | reverse complement strand
CTTAGCCATGGCCTAGTTCTTTTTATGTTTTTCCTTGGCCTCATCTTCCTCTGGTTCTGGAACTTCCTCCTCAACAAATATTTTTAAATCATGTTCTTCCAAAAGGATGCCTACTCTGTACTTCCATGCTTTGAATTTTTCTGCTCCATCCAGCTTCTCATCAATTTTGGTGTTGGTAGTCATCCTTCTTGGGAAGATGAAGTTAGTTTTCCAAAACACTTCCAAAAAACTATGGAAAATCTTTTTTTTTCAGGCCTGCTCTGATACCATGTTGATTTCTTTTTATTTTTCCAACAATTAAAGTATTATATTCTTTTATTGTTATTTAATATGCAAAATGATCACAACTGAAAGATAGATATCCACAGAACAATAAGATATATCCTCAGGAAAACCCTCAAGGGGAAGAAATCCCTGCAAACTTTTCTCAATATAGATTCCTCCAACATGTACAATGTCATGCAATGATCGTTCATGAAATCAAGACCAAAGAGACCCAGACACAAACCAAGAATAGCCTCCTAGATAAGCGTGTATTACTCTCTTGTACTTATATTCAATGAATAATCAAAATTACTCGATATAACCTCTATTTATACTCTAAAAGACCTAAAAGACATGACTTATCAATAAACCCTTTCACAATTACACTTAGGAATAACCAATATAATTACACTTAGGAATAACTTCTGAAATTACATAAAATTTCAACACACCCAACCATAGGCAACCTACTATCAACTCCCATGAACCAAGCAACTTGAACGATTGACTTCCCAACATGCGATTGTGTTATCATACATCTAATCCTACACGTGATAGTCACTAAATATCATGTTCCTACTTTGTAAGACATTCACATATCTTCGATGCACATATCATCGTTGTCACCTTGTCATGGACAACACTCACAATATACCACATTTCAAAGTCACATTGTCCTCCACTGAATCCCATTGTGCAATGCTTCATCGATCGTTTATCCTACTTGACAAGACATCCTTGTTCCTCCTAGCCTACACACTAGTACACCATCATAGTCGTCTCATGAGTCACCTCCATGACTTGGTCACCAAGGCTACCAAAATATATGGACTCATCATGCAACTTGCCAAGTATGTTTGGTGTGCCCTCTATCATGCCATTTCCAGTGGCACCTCACGTCGAGGTACTTACAAAAGGCCTTTCAATCCAATAAGATATAATTTGAGTAATATGAAATACTTAATTTTAGTATGAAATGTTGTATATATATTTATATTATTATAAATGAAAATTTGAAAATCAAATTTAAAAAAGAGTATAATGAAAAAAAAAAAAAAAATTCAAATTTTATACAAATAATAATTTCATAAAATGTTTTATTTTCTATTAAGAGAAAAGCACCCACAAGGTTTTAACACTTTTTTTTAGCAATTAAGTTTTCAAGATTTCAAGGTGTAATTGAGTATACCATTATTTCTTTTATCGTCGAAATAAGAGTTCCATATGGTTTAAGGATTAATTTGGAGCAATCCAATTCTCCCTTCCATATGGTTTAAGGATTAATTTGGAGTAATCCAATTCTCCCTTCCATATGGTTTAAGGATTAATTTGGAGCAATCAAATTCTCCCTTGAATCTCCTTCCTAGTTGAGTTTCTTATATGTATGGGATTTGAAAAGCATCAAACTTAAATTTTGGGAGAGTCGAGATGATTTGTTGACCAAATACATGAATATTAAGTTTTGTACAAGTGATTCCCCTTATCCAATTGGATACAATTAGCGAGTAATTGAAAAGTGGCAGTAGCTTAACATTATTTTCTAGGACTAGGGATAGAAGAATAATATTTTCTAGGACTAGGGATAGAAGAATAATGAGTACTTAGATCTCTGCATAAGAATATGGATAGAAAAATAATGAGTGCTTATATCTTTGCATTGCATGGGACTATGAATAAAAGAATAATGAGTACTTAGATCTTTACATAAGAGTATGGATAGAAGAATAATGAGTACTCACATCTTTGCATATTTTTTTGTGCACCTTCCCAATGCAAGATAAAAATAAACCTTCCAATTTGTTGAGATAAATATTATTCCTTAACAGTGGAACCCCAATGCTAGGGTTCCCATCGAAACACCATCAAATACATTGTGCACCTTCCCAATGCAAGATAAAAATAGACCTTCAAATTTGTTGAGATAAATATTATTCCTTCAACTCACCCTAGAACCCTAATGTTAGGGTTCCCATCCAAACACCATCAAATAACTCATTTGTATGTGTATAGTCTAAGGATATAATGGGATTTTCCTACTATATTTTTAACCTTTTGGGTGCATTGTATAAGTGATCAAACTCGTTTTAGTTTGAATAAAACTCCAAAAAAGAGATGCAAGAATTGTCAAATATGTGATCATTCCAAATATATTTACTAACCATATATTCAGAGTCCCAATTTTTCAACATCTCTTTGTTAGGTTAAACTTGATTGGGTAAAAGAGTCAAAGTTGTTAGGTCAACATTGGTGGTTTTGATTACATGGTTTTGGTAGTTCATGGTTTCACAACCCATGGATTGCATGTAATAAATGCTTTAAAACGTTGGTGATACTCCATTTTTATGTCTCGATTTAATCATTGAAGTCTCACTTAGAGGAGGTCAAGAAGTTGGTAGGCTTGGCCAAAAACAATAATAGATCTATTATTGGATGGTTTTTCCCTTAAAAAATTTCCAGGAAAAATATTGTTTGTTTTATGTGTACATGTTTCTATGTTAGTATTTTTTATATCTCTCATTTATAATACTCTTCCATTGTCAATCCTTCCCAATCCTTGAGACCATCAATATGACCTTTGATGTCTAACCAAACCTCAAGAACAAAATAACACTTATAGAAAAGGTGAGATGTTGATTTCAATCATTCCATTCAAAGAAAACAAATAATTGGGCCCTCAATTTTTAATTTTTATAAATGATCTCACAAGAGATGTCAGGTTTCTAATGTCATCCCAACATAGATTCATGCCTTGAAAGGAGTTTTTGTTTTCCATATAATTCCACCAATCCATTTTGTTACCGAGGGGAGGCATAAAAGTGCTTGACTGCATCCCAATTTGACTTTGTACGCACTTGACATAGGATTTTCTCCCCACTTTAGGTTGTCTTCATATTTTCATTGTTATATTCCATATTGAGTTAAGAGAAGTTGAAAATGGGTCCAAGAGTCACACAATACCTCTAGAATATTAAGTTCACCAATGTGTTTCCAAGCATAGTGACCAAGGGAAACCTACATGCTAGAGTAAATCTCTAAGAGATACATTACACTTGTAGAGCTAAAGAATTTCTTCAATCCTTCCACCATCAAATAATCAAAATCCAAACCAATCCATGAATCACTTGAAATTTTGATATAATCTCCACTCTCGATTTGCTAAGTGATATGTGTAACACCCCTCTTATGTGTAACACCCCTCTTGGTGTTAACCTCTCAAGTAGACGATTACACAAATTTATAATCAAATGAAGTTATCCTTATAAAAGTTTATAATTTGATTTCATGAATGCACAAGGTTGTGCAATGGTTAAAAGTTACATTATTTTGTGTTTTGTTTTATCAACCATAACAACCAATCACTTAGTGATATACCATAATGAACAATAACAACCAATCACTTAGTGTTATACCATAATGGGCTATATTTGTTTGATAGCCTAAGGACTTCAACTTATCCTTTCTATTCTGGTGGTTGTGCAAAACATTATCTCTAATACTATATTAAAATATTTTTCAACTTATCATTTATAGCACCATTGACATTATATAAAAAGGTAAATATTACTTACACTAAGACTAATTTTCAACAACTTTTAATTATAGCATGAATTTATTCAATAAACATATGGTTCTCCCAAAAATATATTGTTAGTTTTATTAAAGAATAGTCCATTATGTTCCATCCATGGTTTTGAAATTTTGTTTCTAATTATTTAGAGTTAAGCCATTCAAAGACATGAAGAAGAATATCAATGATGCTTCGATCTTAGCCATGCCCAATTTGCAGGGACCTTTTGAGTTAGAGACCAATACCATTGGGTATGTGATAGGATCAATTCTCATGACAGGAGGAAGACCAGTGTGTTATCATTTAGAGTTTTTTTATGGAGCAATATTACATTACCCCACATATGATAAGAATATCTTTGCAATTGTACAAGTGGTGAATAAGTGGAAGCACTATCTTCTGGGAAAAGAGACTATTATACACACAAATCTTCAAACTCGTAAATACCTACAAAGACATAGAAAGATGCAACAAGTGAGGTATTATAAATGGTTGGGATTCTTGCAACAACTTCATCTATTGATCAAGTACAATAAATGAGCCATGAACAATCTAGCGGACTTGTTCTCTCGGCCACCACTAAAGAAGACTGCAATAGTTTGGGTGATAATGCAACTTGAACCCTTCACTCGTGATATTATAAGTGAAGACTATGAGGGAGATAAATATTTTAGAGGATTATACAACCAGTTGAAGGAGATATCAATCACTTCCATGGTAAAAAATGAATATCATCTCCAAGATGGATTGTTATACAAGGTGTGCATACCACAAGACATAAGGGTTTGCTTGATGAGAGAAGCTCATACTTTCAAAGTTGTTGGACATTTTGCAATGATGAAGATAGTGGAAAATTCGAAATGGTATGTGTGTTAGCCAAAGATGTAGGATTAGGTGGAAATATTGTGAGATTTTGTGTTCTTTACAGCACTAGCAGGCCAAGCAATCGAAAGCTTGGGCTATACATTCCATTTCCAATGCCAAGCAAGCCTTGGGAGAGGATCTCCATGGACTTTGTTGGAGGTTTGCATATGTCTTGTAGAGGCCACAACTACTTGTTTGTCATGGTATACTGTGTTAACAAGATGTCTGTGTTCATTCCATGTAAGAAGGTGATCTTTGGATGAGAGGCAACTAAATGATTCCTCAACCATGTTTGGGTACATTTTGGATTTCCAAGTTCCATCATATAATATCGAGATAACAAGTTCTTGGACAAATTCTAGATAGTGCTTTGGGAGAGAATGGATACCAAGCTAAGTTATCCCATTGTATTTCATCCCCGGACTGGCGGAAAAATATAGGTTTTCAACCGGACATTGGTACAGTTGTTGAGAGGTTACAATAGAAAACATCCAAAGACATGGGATGGACAACTGGTTCACATTCAACACTCCTACAACAAAGTAGTCCATTCTTGCACCAATAATTCTCCTTTCGAGAACTATTTTGGTTACTTGCCTCCTTCACCATTTGATCATTGTGTATGGATAGAAAAAGGATGAAGTTGAGATGCAAGGAGATGAAAAGAAGGAAATCACATTCATGGACAAGATTAGGCAGATACATTTAAGGGTACAGTAGCGACTTGAGAAGAGCTAGCAGCAATGTAAACCTAGACATGACCAACATAGGGAGGATTCTAAATTCCGTGTTGGAGACAACATGTGGCTTTACCTCTTTAAGGAGCTATTTTGAGGAGAAATCAAGAAACTCAAGCCACCGAGACATTGACCATTTGACATCATTGAGTAGGTGAATGAGAATTCCTTTAGGTTGAGACTTCCTCCTTATATGAAGATCAGTTTGAGGTTGAATGTGGAGTACTTGAATTTATTCGAACCTTCCATGATGGATGAAGAAGAGGACCATCAAATTCTCCCTATTGTCAAAGAATTTGCACCGCATGCTCTAGAAGAATTGAAGGAACATACACTTATGAAGTGTAAGGAATAGGTGACTCAGAAAGGATCATAAGATATCCATAAAAATGGTCTCAAAGGATAGAATCGAAGGAAGGAAAAATGGTATGAGAGGAACCAAATTGCAAGAAAGTTCCTTCACCTATCCTTGGAAGCTTTGGGGGACCAAAATCCTCCCAAGGGGGAGATGTGATCTGAATCAAATCCACACCAAAAACAAATTAATAATTGGCTATCGGCACAAGCTCTATGATGATCAACACCGATAATGCTCAAAGCTACAAACAAGGAAGGAGATTGGGTTGTTAGTGTGAAGGGCCCCATTCCATCATGATCGGTGTCCACCCCTGCATTAAATCAAATCATAGGGAAATCATATGAAATTTATGTTGATGTTTATAGCATAGGACAGGTACTTATGCACAAGTCTAAGTGTCTAAACGTGTGGAAGTCATCCAAATCCTTCAACCTTAGAAATTTACTTTAATTAAACAAATTAATAAAGTAAATTGTTTTTATTAATTAATTGAGTTTAATTTAATGAAATGCTAAAGTTAGTAGCATTAGTGAATTAAATGAATCTTAGGCATTGATCTCAAGTGAGGTGAGATTTAATCTCAACCGTTGATCACTTTGGAGATTAGGGTTAGGGTATAACTCAATATTATAAAAGCAAGGCTAGGTGAAGGGGGGGAACACAATCTTGGAGACATCTATTAGAGCCAGTGACTCATAGAGAGAGAGAAAAAAAGGAATGTTGCTCAAGGAGATCTTAGTAAGGGTTAAGAAGGACTTTCACCTAGAGATCTAATCAATCCAAAGGAGAAGGAAGTAGAAGCAGACATATCCGGTAACAAGGACAGATCTAGGCAGCAGAGTTGTAGTAGGTACAGTTGGAAATCAGGTCGTACAAAGCCAGAGCAACGTCATACGTGTGAGACAAGTTAAGAAGGATGCGCACATATGTGTCGCACAAGTGCAAAAGGGAATATACATATGTGCTAGACCAGTATTCAGGGGAATGTACATATGTGATGCAAAAGTACAGCAAGTTGTGTACATATGTGTAAGACCCATTATCAAGGGCACATACATATGGGTTGTACATGTCGTACAAGGTGTGTACAAATTGTATAGGACACAGGACGAGACCGTACATCAGGGACAAAGTTGTTGGGTTACAGGAGTTTGTTGTATATTTTTGTTTCTATTCTCAATGGGAAGTTTTCCCAGTTTTGGAGCCCCTTGTAAGCTTCAAAGTTATTTGAATGAAAAATTGATTTTGAAGGGGCAAATTTTATGTGTGTTTTGCGAAGATTGGTTTCCATTTTTTGCTTCCACTGTTTTTATTTCCAGCTAGTATGTTTTATTCTATATGTTGTAATTAAATTATAAGAAAGGAAATGCATAAGGTAGTAAAGTATCTAGGTGTTGGGAATTGAGTTTTCAACATGGTATCAGATCTTGCACTCTGAGAGGGAGACAAATTTCATATTCACATCAATTTGTGCAGCATATCTGTTAGATTTTCAAGGATATATTTGCATATCTATAAACCAAATAGTGAGATTCTTTTGGGTGCTTGAAGGAATAAGAACATGACAGTTCTTTTTGTGCATATCTAGAAATGGAAACAACCAATCTCAGGTTTGAAGACCAGTTGGATGGAGCATCTAACTTCCTACCTTGGAAGGCGAGGGTAACCTTGCTTTTGAAGGAAAGTGACCTTTGGGAGATTGTAGAGAATGTTGTTCCTCAACCAATAGATTCAAATCAATTGGCATCTCATGAGAAGAAGAACATTAAATCCAAGAGAGTGATCATGGATACAGTGAAGGATCATTTGATCCCTAACGTGGAAAATGAGTGATTGGCCAGAGAGATGTTCAAGGCTCTAGTGGATTTGTTCCAAAGTGACAACTTGAACAGGAATATGATCTTGAGAAACAAGTTGAGATCCATCCAGATATCAAGATATAACAATGTTACGAATTACTTCCTAAGGATCACCCAGACATGTGATCAAATTGTAGCTATTGGGGAGAAAGTGGATGATGTAGAACTTGTGAATGTGGCATTGAATGATTTCACCAAGTCATGGGATCCATTTGTTAAGGGGGCATGTGCTCGGGAGAAACTTCCCAATTGGGAGAGGCTTTGGTATGATTGCATCCAGTAAGAGTCGGGAGGAGTCTAAAGCCAACAAGAAAGGAGATGGAGAGGAGAACCTGGCCCTGGTCAGTCAGGCCAAGAAAGGCAAAGGAAAGGGTTCCAAGGGTAACATTGAGGGAGGAACCTCAAAGCCCTGTAAGAAGAAGGACTTGAGTAAGATCAAGTGTTTCACGTTCCACAAGAGTGGTCATTATGCATCTTTGTGACTAGAGAAGAAGGGTAATATTAAATCGTAGCAGGTAGCAACATAAACAAAAACTCAAGTGGATGAGTTGGTAGTGAAGTTTGAGAAATTCACACTAGTCTCCTACCTTTCTACCAGCACAATCATAAGGAGTGTGTGGTACGTGCATAATGGTTCATCACGTCGTATGAAAGAAGCATGGGATTTATTCAGCAATCTGACAGAGAAGGACTCATGGATCCGTGTGGAGCTTGGTGATGATGCCAAGTATGCAATGAAGGGAGAGGGAACAATCTTGTTCCAACTTGATTCAGGGGGTTCATTTGAGTCCCGAGATGTGTTTTATGTACCAGGACTGAAGAACAATATGCGCTCAGTCTCAGTTATGGAGGACAAGGGTTTTTTCATCATGTTCAATAAAGGGCAAGTACTCATACGTCCAGAGGGAACTAGCCCTGACATATGAGTGATCAATGGGGTTAGAGAGGGATATTTATACAAGTTAAAGGGAAATCTTGTTTAGACAACCTTGGTACATGACAATGACAACCTGTGTGAGTTATGGCATAGGAGGATGGGACACCTTCATTATAGAGTGTTGTCGATTCTGATGGAAATTGTCACTGATCTCCCATATTTCAGTGTTGAGCAAAAGGGTGTGTGCAAAGGGTGTTCACTTGGAAAGAATGCCAAGGATGCTTTTCCAAGTAGTGAGAGTAGGATGCACTTGGAAAGAATTCCAAGGATGATTTGGGGTCTGTAAAACATTAAACATATGTAATGGATTATCTATTCCATTATTTCGAGTAAACAAATAACTCTATCATGATGCAACCAACATACCATATATTAATGATCGTTGAATACTTATTTTCTCTCAAAATTAGTTATGGTACTCTATACCATAAAATAACCACCAAATTGATGTACATTTTTTATGGACTACCTAAACACCAAAATAATGTACATTTGTAATGGACTCCCATATTGATGAGCCAACCCAAAATCACATATCTTTAGTTCTCCCTTCTTTTTTGAAGGAGATTTATTGTCTTCACTCCATAAGCATAACCTTCTTATCATGAAGGTCAAATATATTTGACACCTTCCAAAAGGCTGCAGCATGATCATTTCACTTCAATTTGGTTGAAGTCCTATCGTTCCATAATTTGTGTAACATACTAGAGATCATGTTCCATATACTTCGTAATAAAATAAAATTTATTAAAATTCCTTCCATCTACAACTACTTTTTTTAATCCCAAAAATATATGATTGACAAAGTGAGCGGTGACAAGTTAATATCCATCTAGCTAGTTCTTAGAGTAACTTCATTTTGTGTTTTCAACCTTATCCTGGTGACAAGATCCCCAGTTTTCTTATACTTGGTTTTAAGTCTATGCTATATGTTGCTTAAATTTTATCTGGTATAATGTTTTTCCAATAGCATGACCATGAATGATAAGACGAGGACAATTTAGGCACTGACATAATTGTTCCATTTGAACAATGTCAACTCCTGATGAGCCTTTTGCATAAATTTTTGCAAAATTTATGCAATATTACGATGGCATTTGAATCATTGGATTTATATGTGCAAATAGTCTACACCACAATTCCTCTTTATCGTCTCCAAAAGGTGAAGACTTATCATATTTTTCTCCATTGGAATTATTTACATCTTTGTCTTCATGATCCACCAAGGTTGTACATTGATGTTGACTCTTTGTATGGATGTTAACTTTTTAGATGGATAAGTTGGTCTAGTTTTTGCATCATTTCCATGAATATCTTAATGCTTTCATCCATGGTTGAAATTTGGTCTCACTTTTTCCTAGTTCTTTCATCATTTCTATGAATATCTTAATGCTTTCATTTAGGGTTGATGTTTGGTGTTACTTTTTTCTTGTCAATGTAAAATTTAATGATGGATAAAAATTTTAGGTGCTCTTCACTTTACAAACTTCATGCAAATTAATAACCTATGCATTTTCATCACACTACAATACATACTTTCACATTTTAAATAAAAAATTAGATGACATGAAGAGTATTGTTAGGTATAGGTTGACCAACATGTCACGATCTTTGGCTAGATATCTTCTTGACCCTTTCTAAATGACCATATAAGCATAAGAGAAGATTGCAAATCCAACAACAAATCAAGTTTAATGATATGAAATTTCACCTTTTTGTGCATGAGAAACCTTTTGAGGCTAGGTTTGTCAAATATATCTCACTTATCATGGAGCTCAATAATAGTATCTTGTTCCTATATGGCTCTTTGGCACTTAACTTGATTGATCACAGATATACGACAAACACTAAAATCACCCTAAAATCATTATGAACCCATAAATGACCCTTCCCAATTGAAATAATTTTGAAATTACTTCTTACATATGAATGGAAGGAGGAAATCCTCTTCACACTCAAAGAGTGGTAGGGCATCTCAAACCTAGCCAAATCAAATAGTGATAGTAAAAGTTTTTGTTGTTGGTTTTAAAGCCCAGCAAGTAGAAGGGAAGGATGCATCACACTCTTCTCAAATTTGAAAGGTCGTTGCCTATGGAGAATGGAAGCACCTTGGGAATTTTATATACATAAATATTAAGTTTATATATTCATAAATATTTCCAACTTTATAGATACACAACTTCTACATACAGCCTCTATAAAAAATTCTTTTGCTTTAGCTTCTACATACCATTGATGGATGCAAAGGGAAATATAACTATAAAATTAACACAGTACATTGGCTACTCATAGTAGTATAATTTTTCCAACCAAAATCTATAATTTCAAAAATAAATAAGTTAGTAATAGTAGAACAAAAAAATAGAATGATACCACTAATGCCACCAAACTATCATCAGTGTTTAATATGTTAGACACATAACCATTCCATTGCTAATATTGTTATGGGGAAATTCCCTTTGGATATGGGTTAAAGCCACAACAAAGCATTGGTCGTTTAAAGAACAAACCAAATCCCATAAATGCAATGGAAGATTTGTAACTAACTCAATCAATTAATTAACTATTAGTAGCAAGGAAAAAGAGACATATTGGGTGTCTTACATTTGATGAAGATCTCGTGGTTGAAAACTTGTCGTGCTCCTTCCAAATCGTTCCTTTGATAACATGCAAAACACTCAAGTAGAAAAATACAAAGGAGAGCAGTTATACAATAACTAACTTCTATGAAAATGACCAAAAACAAAGTGATTGCAACAATTAGTGTTCTAAGAGATAAGATGTTCAAACATAATCATCATATATTCAAACACAAGTATTACGTGGGAAAGAGATCTCTTTATTATTAGACAACAAAATATAGGTAGTTATCACTTGCACCTGTTGTGGCACTGGTCTTAGGACGAACTCTAGGTCCCTCTACCCATGTCACTAACTATAGGTAGCACCTCCAACTCCAATTCTTATGTGGACCCAAAGAATAAAAAGAGAAACTTCTTGGATAAATATATGAAGCATGTAAAAGGATGGAAATAGGGGTTTCTAGGTCTGAGTAAATGAGTCATCACTAGAGGAACAAGGGCTTGCAAACAAGGCGGTAAACCATCGGCATAATTTTGCTTCCAGTTTGATTCTTTTATCCTCATGCCTTAGGCTTAAATTATGCCATCTCCAAGTGGTTGGAGTGGTTAAAATTTGTTATGCACAGGTAATAGGGGGTCAGGAACCAGGTGAACTCGTGAACCTCGCCCAAAAATACACAAAATTATTTTTTTAAGCAAAATTGAGTTGTACAGTCTTTTCAATGGAGAAACATGCATACATGTGCCTCACATAGCTATTAGGGTGAATACATGTCAAAAATATTGTTATTTGAAGAATTTTGAGGAGGGAAATGGGATTAATGTCAGCAAGTAGGACATGGAAAGGAAAAACAAATCATCAATGTTATGTGGTGGCAATTGTTGATATAATATATGCCCATTAATGTGTGATGTCAAAAGAGAAATTGATAGCCAAAATGCATTACAAATATAAGAGGTGAGGATGTAGTAGGCCCAGGTGAAGGTCACCAAAATCCGGTCTAAGAACATAACCTACAACAGAAAACAAGTAAGAGTAGTCTCTTCCCAA
>ML781097.1:0-11809 GCA_009831015.1 Picea engelmannii | reverse complement strand
TGCGTACTATCTTCAAAAGTGTAATTTTGAGAAGTTGATAAGTGTAACTTTCTTCATGAAAATGATCTTAATGAAGAGTCAGATCTTCTATCACCATGTCATTATTATGTCATCATCTCGATAACCAAAAATGTGGATAACACTTCCTCCACTAGAAATATCTTCATCCACAATGAAATTTCTCTTAGTAATCTCCCTCAGGCTCCCTCGTAAAATATGACTTCTGTGTTTGAGGATGATTGCTGATTTTCTGCAGAAAATTCAATGATGTATCCTTCCACGGTAGTTTGGACCCAAAAGTCCACAACTCGACAAATATGGTGATTCAACTCGTGAAGAGAAACTTGCCGCTCAATAGTCCAATTGAATATAGCTGATATACCTCTTCTGGGAATCAGATCCAGAATATCTTGTACTAATCGTTGGATGGTTCAGAATAAAAGACTTCATCCTTCACAACCCTCATACTTTTTTGTCGTAGCTTAGTTTCTTGAAATATGAATTTGTCACACCTTCTTTCCCACCATTTGTAAATGTCAAACTTAAATATGTGATGCCACATCCTCTAAAAACTCACTTAGAAGTCAGGTCTCGACAAAGGAACCATTTGTTGGCATGAAATTCGAGAGCGAGGTTCTCAAAGGTTCTCGAGAAAGGTACCACTATAGTCTAGTTTCACCGACATATTCAACCTTTCGCAAGGGAATGAGGTCTCATCCAAAGCACTGCTAAGACTTGTGTGATAAAGCGAGTTAAAGAGAACCCACCATCAAGCCCAACACATTGTAGTACAATTCCATACTTAAAGGTAAAGATATTGTAACATTGAAAGGAATAGACCAATAAAAGCATTAAACAATCCATGTTGCAAAACATGAAAGTAAATACATACATTATCTCTGAAACTTTATACAATTTCATTTATGCTCAATAATTCTCATTAACAACAAAACCTAAAAACCCCACAATAACAACAAAACCAATGGAAAACCCGAAATAGAAACTTAGAACAGAACCCCAACCCATTACATAAATCCATGCTTTACAACTTTTTCGCGGGGCTTATTGGCTTCTTGATTCCTCTGTTACACTTTCTTGATTTCATGTCATTCTGACATGCGCTCAAATGCTCTAGATATTTCCACTGATTTTCCCAGTTGACTCATCACTCTTTTTCCTTGCTGGCGTAGTATAAGTTAGCTTTCCTCCACTTGGATCCATTGCATGTGTGCTATATTGTTCCGCACAACCTTTATATGTATGCAAAAACCTAATTGATAGATTCTACAAGTGTTCGACGCCAACTCCTTTATTCGTAATTGCTAGAATGTACTAGGTACCTTAATGCCCATTATCATTATGAGTGGGTTGTATTGCATTTGTTAATGGTATACATCAATGACTGATAATCAAAAAGCATCTCAATGTGTTCAACTTCAACACATCTATTTGCATAGTGTAGACTCGTACCATAATTGCTTGATTTGATGACCACATGTTTGCAGTAGAATCACCTCTTTTATGTTGCTTCCTGAGTTGCATTGGATAGTACCACTTCCATTCTATGACTTTGGTACTTGTGGGGGATCATTTTGTTCATCTCTTGTTCCCAAATATCCTCTTATGATTCTGAGACATAGATCCACTATATATATCTATCGTGGCTATGATCTCTTTTGACATGGATCCACTTTGTATTCATTTTCATGGACATGATCAGTGCTTCTATATATACATATTTCATGGATCCTCAATGTACTTGATTTTGTGGCCATGATTTTATCACTCCCAAACATGGGTATGCTTGTTTTGGGAAGAGACTACTCTTACTTGTTTTCTGTTGTAGGTTATGTTCTTAGACCGGATTTTGGTGACCTTCACCTGGGCCTACTACATCCTCACCTCTTATATTTGTAATGCATTTTGGCTATCAATTTCTCTTTTGACATCACACATTAATGGGCATATATTATATCAACAATTGCCACCACATAACATTGATGATTTGTTTTTCCTTTCCATGTCCTACTTGCTGACATTAATCCCATTTCCCTCCTCAAAATTCTTCAAATAACAATATTTTTGACATGTATTCACCCTAATAGCTATGTGAGGCACATGTATGCATGTTTCTCCATTGAAAAGACTGTACAACTCAATTTTGCTTAAAAAAATAATTTTGTGTATTTTTGGGCGAGGTTCACGAGTTCACCTGGTTCCTGACCCCCTATTACCTGTGCATAACAAATTTTAACCACTCCAACCACTTGGAGATGGCATAATTTAAGCCTAAGGCATGAGGATAAAAGAATCAAACTGGAAGCAAAATTATGCCGATGGTTTACCGCCTTGTTTGCAAGCCCTTGTTCCTCTAGTGATGACTCATTTACTCAGACCTAGAAACCCCTATTTCCATCCTTTTACATGCTTCATATATTTATCCAAGAAGTTTCTCTTTTTATTCTTTGGGTCCACATAAGAATTGGAGTTGGAGGTGCTACCTATAGTTAGTGACATGGGTAGAGGGACCTAGAGTTCGTCCTAAGACCAGTGCCACAACAGGTGCAAGTGATAACTACCTATATTTTGTTGTCTAATAATAAAGAGATCTCTTTCCCACGTAATACTTGTGTTTGAATATATGATGATTATGTTTGAACATCTTATCTCTTAGAACACTAATTGTTGCAATCACTTTGTTTTTGGTCATTTTCATAGAAGTTAGTTATTGTATAACTGCTCTCCTTTGTATTTTTCTACTTGAGTGTTTTGCATGTTATCAAAGGAACGATTTGGAAGGAGCACGACAAGTTTTCAACCACGAGATCTTCATCAAATGTAAGACACCCAATATGTCTCTTTTTCCTTGCTACTAATAGTTAATTAATTGATTGAGTTAGTTACAAATCTTCCATTGCATTTATGGGATTTGGTTTGTTCTTTAAACGACCAATGCTTTGTTGTGGCTTTAACCCATATCCAAAGGGAATTTCCCCATAACAATATTAGCAATGGAATGGTTATGTGTCTAACATATTAAACACTGATGATAGTTTGGTGGCATTAGTGGTATCATTCTATTTTTTTGTTCTACTATTACTAACTTATTTATTTTTGAAATTATAGATTTTGGTTGGAAAAATTATACTACTATGAGTAGCCAATGTACTGTGTTAATTTTATAGTTATATTTCCCTTTGCATCCATCAATGGTATGTAGAAGCTAAAGCAAAAGAATTTTTTATAGAGGCTGTATGTAGAAGTTGTGTATCTATAAAGTTGGAAATATTTATGAATATATAAACTTAATATTTATGTATATAAAATTCCCAAGGTGCTTCCATTCTCCATAGGCAACGACCTTTCAAATTTGAGAAGAGTGTGATGCATCCTTCCCTTCTACTTGCTGGGCTTTAAAACCAACAACAAAAACTTTTACTATCACTATTTGATTTGGCTAGGTTTGAGATGCCCTACCACTCTTTGAGTGTGAAGAGGATTTCCTCCTTCCATTCATATGTAAGAAGTAATTTCAAAATTATTTCAATTGGGAAGGGTCATTTATGGGTTCATAATGATTTTAGGGTGATTTTAGTGTTTGTCGTATATCTGTGATCAATCAAGTTAAGTGCCAAAGAGCCATATAGGAACAAGATACTATTATTGAGCTCCATGATAAGTGAGATATATTTGACAAACCTAGCCTCAAAAGGTTTCTCATGCACAAAAAGGTGAAATTTCATATCATTAAACTTGATTTGTTGTTGGATTTGCAATCTTCTCTTATGCTTATATGGTCATTTAGAAAGGGTCAAGAAGATATCTAGCCAAAGATCGTGACATGTTGGTCAACCTATACCTAACAATACTCTTCATGTCATCTAATTTTTTATTTAAAATGTGAAAGTATGTATTGTAGTGTGATGAAAATGCATAGGTTATTAATTTGCATGAAGTTTGTAAAGTGAAGAGCACCTAAAATTTTTATCCATCATTAAATTTTACATTGACAAGAAAAAAGTAACACCAAACATCAACCCTAAATGAAAGCATTAAGATATTCATAGAAATGATGAAAGAACTAGGAAAAAGTGAGACCAAATTTCAACCATGGATGAAAGCATTAAGATATTCATGGAAATGATGCAAAAACTAGACCAACTTATCCATCTAAAAAGTTAACATCCATACAAAGAGTCAACATCAATGTACAACCTTGGTGGATCATGAAGACAAAGATGTAAATAATTCCAATGGAGAAAAATATGATAAGTCTTCACCTTTTGGAGACGATAAAGAGGAATTGTGGTGTAGACTATTTGCACATATAAATCCAATGATTCAAATGCCATCGTAATATTGCATAAATTTTGCAAAAATTTATGCAAAAGGCTCATCAGGAGTTGACATTGTTCAAATGGAACAATTATGTCAGTGCCTAAATTGTCCTCGTCTTATCATTCATGGTCATGCTATTGGAAAAACATTATACCAGATAAAATTTAAGCAACATATAGCATAGACTTAAAACCAAGTATAAGAAAACTGGGGATCTTGTCACCAGGATAAGGTTGAAAACACAAAATGAAGTTACTCTAAGAACTAGCTAGATGGATATTAACTTGTCACCGCTCACTTTGTCAATCATATATTTTTGGGATTAAAAAAAGTAGTTGTAGATGGAAGGAATTTTAATAAATTTTATTTTATTACGAAGTATATGGAACATGATCTCTAGTATGTTACACAAATTATGGAACGATAGGACTTCAACCAAATTGAAGTGAAATGATCATGCTGCAGCCTTTTGGAAGGTGTCAAATATATTTGACCTTCATGATAAGAAGGTTATGCTTATGGAGTGAAGACAATAAATCTCCTTCAAAAAAGAAGGGAGAACTAAAGATATGTGATTTTGGGTTGGCTCATCAATATGGGAGTCCATTACAAATGTACATTATTTTGGTGTTTAGGTAGTCCATAAAAAATGTACATCAATTTGGTGGTTATTTTATGGTATAGAGTACCATAACTAATTTTGAGAGAAAATAAGTATTCAACGATCATTAATATATGGTATGTTGGTTGCATCATGATAGAGTTATTTGTTTACTCGAAATAATGGAATAGATAATCCATTACATATGTTTAATGTTTTACAGACCCCAAATCATCCTTGGAATTCTTTCCAAGTGCATCCTACTCTCACTACTTGGAAAAGCATCCTTGGCATTCTTTCCAAGTGAACACCCTTTGCACACACCCTTTTGCTCAACACTGAAATATGGGAGATCAGTGACAATTTCCATCAGAATCGACAACACTCTATAATGAAGGTGTCCCATCCTCCTATGCCATAACTCACACAGGTTGTCATTGTCATGTACCAAGGTTGTCTAAACAAGATTTCCCTTTAACTTGTATAAATATCCCTCTCTAACCCCATTGATCACTCATATGTCAGGGCTAGTTCCCTCTGGACGTATGAGTACTTGCCCTTTATTGAACATGATGAAAAAACCCTTGTCCTCCATAACTGAGACTGAGCGCATATTGTTCTTCAGTCCTGGTACATAAAACACATCTCGGGACTCAAATGAACCCCCTGAATCAAGTTGGAACAAGATTGTTCCCTCTCCCTTCATTGCATACTTGGCATCATCACCAAGCTCCACACGGATCCATGAGTCCTTCTCTGTCAGATTGCTGAATAAATCCCATGCTTCTTTCATACGACGTGATGAACCATTATGCACGTACCACACACTCCTTATGATTGTGCTGGTAGAAAGGTAGGAGACTAGTGTGAATTTCTCAAACTTCACTACCAACTCATCCACTTGAGTTTTTGTTTATGTTGCTACCTGCTACGATTTAATATTACCCTTCTTCTCTAGTCACAAAGATGCATAATGACCACTCTTGTGGAACGTGAAACACTTGATCTTACTCAAGTCCTTCTTCTTACAGGGCTTTGAGGTTCCTCCCTCAATGTTACCCTTGGAACCCTTTCCTTTGCCTTTCTTGGCCTGACTGACCAGGGCCAGGTTCTCCTCTCCATCTCCTTTCTTGTTGGCTTTAGACTCCTCCCGACTCTTACTGGATGCAATCATACCAAAGCCTCTCCCAATTGGGAAGTTTCTCCCGAGCACATGCCCCCTTAACAAATGGATCCCATGACTTGGTGAAATCATTCAATGCCACATTCACAAGTTCTACATCATCCACTTTCTCCCCAATAGCTACAATTTGATCACATGTCTGGGTGATCCTTAGGAAGTAATTCGTAACATTGTTATATCTTGATATCTGGATGGATCTCAACTTGTTTCTCAAGATCATATTCCTGTTCAAGTTGTCACTTTGGAACAAATCCACTAGAGCCTTGAACATCTCTCTGGCCAATCACTCATTTTCCACGTTAGGGATCAAATGATCCTTCACTGTATCCATGATCACTCTCTTGGATTTAATGTTCTTCTTCTCATGAGATGCCAATTGATTTGAATCTATTGGTTGAGGAACAACATTCTCTACAATCTCCCAAAGGTCACTTTCCTTCAAAAGCAAGGTTACCCTCGCCTTCCAAGGTAGGAAGTTAGATGCTCCATCCAACTGGTCTTCAAACCTGAGATTGGTTGTTTCCATTTCTAGATATGCACAAAAAGAACTGTCATGTTCTTATTCCTTCAAGCACCCAAAAGAATCTCACTATTTGGTTTATAGATATGCAAATATATCCTTGAAAATCTAACAGATATGCTGCACAAATTGATGTGAATATGAAATTTGTCTCCCTCTCAGAGTGCAAGATCTGATACCATGTTGAAAACTCAATTCCCAACACCTAGATACTTTACTACCTTATGCATTTCCTTTCTTATAATTTAATTACAACATATAGAATAAAACATACTAGCTGGAAATAAAAACAGTGGAAGCAAAAAATGGAAACCAATCTTCGCAAAACACACATAAAATTTGCCCCTTCAAAATCAATTTTTCATTCAAATAACTTTGAAGCTTACAAGGGGCTCCAAAACTGGGAAAACTTCCCATTGAGAATAGAAACAAAAATATACAACAAACTCCTGTAACCCAACAACTTTGTCCCTGATGTACGGTCTCGTCCTGTGTCCTATACAATTTGTACACACCTTGTACGACATGTACAACCCATATGTATGTGCCCTTGATAATGGGTCTTACACATATGTACACAACTTGCTGTACTTTTGCATCACATATGTACATTCCCCTGAATACTGGTCTAGCACATATGTATATTCCCTTTTGCACTTGTGCGACACATATGTGCGCATCCTTCTTAACTTGTCTCACACGTATGACGTTGCTCTGGCTTTGTACGACCTGATTTCCAACTGTACCTACTACAACTCTGCTGCCTAGATCTGTCCTTGTTACCGGATATGTCTGCTTCTACTTCCTTCTCCTTTGGATTGATTAGATCTCTAGGTGAAAGTCCTTCTTAACCCTTACTAAGATCTCCTTGAGCAACATTCCTTTTTTTCTCTCTCTCTATGAGTCACTGGCTCTAATAGATGTCTCCAAGATTGTGTTCCCCCCCTTCACCTAGCCTTGCTTTTATAATATTGAGTTATACCCTAACCCTAATCTCCAAAGTGATCAACGGTTGAGATTAAATCTCACCTCACTTGAGATCAATGCCTAAGATTCATTTAATTCACTAATGCTACTAACTTTAGCATTTCATTAAATTAAACTCAATTAATTAATAAAAACAATTTACTTTATTAATTTGTTTAATTAAAGTAAATTTCTAAGGTTGAAGGATTTGGATGACTTCCACACGTTTAGACACTTAGACTTGTGCATAAGTACCTGTCCTATGCTATAAACATCAACATAAATTTCATATGATTTCCCTATGATTTGATTTAATGCAGGGGTGGACACCGATCATGATGGAATGGGGCCCTTCACACTAACAACCCAATCTCCTTCCTTGTTTGTAGCTTTGAGCATTATCGGTGTTGATCATCATAGAGCTTGTGCCGATAGCCAATTATTAATTTGTTTTTGGTGTGGATTTGATTCAGATCACATCTCCCCCTTGGGAGGATTTTGGTCCCCCAAAGCTTCCAAGGATAGGTGAAGGAACTTTCTTGCAATTTGGTTCCTCTCATACCATTTTTCCTTCCTTCGATTCTATCCTTTGAGACCATTTTTATGGATATCTTATGATCCTTTCTGAGTCACCTATTCCTTACACTTCATAAGTGTATGTTCCTTCAATTCTTCTAGAGCATGCGGTGCAAATTCTTTGACAATAGGGAGAATTTGATGGTCCTCTTCTTCATCCATCATGGAAGGTTCGAATAAATTCAAGTACTCCACATTCAACCTCAAACTGATCTTCATATAAGGAGGAAGTCTCAACCTAAAGGAATTCTCATTCACCTACTCAATGATGTCAAATGGTCAATGTCTCGGTGGCTTGAGTTTCTTGATTTCTCCTCAAAATAGCTCCTTAAAGAGGTAAAGCCACATGTTGTCTCCAACACGGAATTTAGAATCCTCCCTATGTTGGTCATGTCTAGGTTTACATTGCTGCTAGCTCTTCTCAAGTCGCTACTGTACCCTTAAATGTATCTGCCTAATCTTGTCCATGAATGTGATTTCCTTCTTTTCATCTCCTTGCATCTCAACTTCATCCTTTTTCTATCCATACACAATGATCAAATGGTGAAGGAGGCAAGTAACCAAAATAGTTCTCGAAAGGAGAATTATTGGTGCAAGAATGGACTACTTTGTTGTAGGAGTGTTGAATGTGAACCAGTTGTCCATCCCATGTCTTTGGATGTTTTCTATTGTAACCTCTCAACAACTGTACCAATGTCCGGTTGAAAACCTATATTTTTCCGCCAGTCCGGGGATGAAATACAATGGGATAACTTAGCTTGGTATCCATTCTCTCCCAAAGCACTATCTAGAATTTGTCCAAGAACTTGTTATCTCGATATTATATGATGGAACTTGGAAATCCAAAATGTACCCAAACATGGTTGAGGAATCATTTAGTTGCCTCTCATCCAAAGATCACCTTCTTACATGGAATGAACACAGACATCTTGTTAACACAGTATACCATGACAAACAAGTAGTTGTGGCCTCTACAAGACATATGCAAACCTCCAACAAAGTCCATGGAGATCCTCTCCCAAGGCTTGCTTGGCATTGGAAATGGAATGTATAGCCCAAGCTTTCGATTGCTTGGCCTGCTAGTGCTGTAAAGAACACAAAATCTCACAATATTTCCACCTAATCCTACATCTTTGGCTAACACACATACCATTTCGAATTTTCCACTATCTTCATCATTGCAAAATGTCCAACAACTTTGAAAGTATGAGCTTCTCTCATCAAGCAAACCCTTATGTCTTGTGGTATGCACACCTTGTATAACAATCCATCTTGGAGATGATATTCATTTTTTACCATGGAAGTGATTGATATCTCCTTCAACTGGTTGTATAATCCTCTAAAATATTTATCTCCCTCATAGTCTTCACTTATAATATCACGAGTGAAGGGTTCAAGTTGCATTATCACCCAAACTATTGCAGTCTTCTTTAGTGGTGGCCGAGAGAACAAGTCCGCTAGATTGTTCATGGCTCATTTATTGTACTTGATCAATAGATGAAGTTGTTGCAAGAATCCCAACCATTTATAATACCTCACTTGTTGCATCTTTCTATGTCTTTGTAGGTATTTACGAGTTTGAAGATTTGTGTGTATAATAGTCTCTTTTCCCAGAAGATAGTGCTTCCACTTATTCACCACTTGTACAATTGCAAAGATATTCTTATCATATGTGGGGTAATGTAATATTGCTCCATAAAAAAACTCTAAATGATAACACACTGGTCTTCCTCCTGTCATGAGAATTGATCCTATCACATACCCAATGGTATTGGTCTCTAACTCAAAAGGTCCCTGCAAATTGGGCATGGCTAAGATCGAAGCATCATTGATATTCTTCTTCATGTCTTTGAATGGCTTAACTCTAAATAATTAGAAACAAAATTTCAAAACCATGGATGGAACATAATGGACTATTCTTTAATAAAACTAACAATATATTTTTGGGAGAACCATATGTTTATTGAATAAATTCATGCTATAATTAAAAGTTGTTGAAAATTAGTCTTAGTGTAAGTAATATTTACCTTTTTATATAATGTCAATGGTGCTATAAATGATAAGTTGAAAAATATTTTAATATAGTATTAGAGATAATGTTTTGCACAACCACCAGAATAGAAAGGATAAGTTGAAGTCCTTAGGCTATCAAACAAATATAGCCCATTATGGTATAACACTAAGTGATTGGTTGTTATTGTTCATTATGGTATATCACTAAGTGATTGGTTGTTATGGTTGATAAAACAAAACACAAAATAATGTAACTTTTAACCATTGCACAACCTTGTGCATTCATGAAATCAAATTATAAACTTTTATAAGGATAACTTCATTTGATTATAAATTTGTGTAATCGTCTACTTGAGAGGTTAACACCAAGAGGGGTGTTACACATAAGAGGGGTGTTACACATATCACTTAGCAAATCGAGAGTGGAGATTATATCAAAATTTCAAGTGATTCATGGATTGGTTTGGATTTTGATTATTTGATGGTGGAAGGATTGAAGAAATTCTTTAGCTCTACAAGTGTAATGTATCTCTTAGAGATTTACTCTAGCATGTAGGTTTCCCTTGGTCACTATGCTTGGAAACACATTGGTGAACTTAATATTCTAGAGGTATTGTGTGACTCTTGGACCCATTTTCAACTTCTCTTAACTCAATATGGAATATAACAATGAAAATATGAAGACAACCTAAAGTGGGGAGAAAATCCTATGTCAAGTGCGTACAAAGTCAAATTGGGATGCAGTCAAGCACTTTTATGCCTCCCCTCGGTAACAAAATGGATTGGTGGAATTATATGGAAAACAAAAACTCCTTTCAAGGCATGAATCTATGTTGGGATGACATTAGAAACCTGACATCTCTTGTGAGATCATTTATAAAAATTAAAAATTGAGGGCCCAATTATTTGTTTTCTTTGAATGGAATGATTGAAATCAACATCTCACCTTTTCTATAAGTGTTATTTTGTTCTTGAGGTTTGGTTAGACATCAAAGGTCATATTGATGGTCTCAAGGATTGGGAAGGATTGACAATGGAAGAGTATTATAAATGAGAGATATAAAAAATACTAACATAGAAACATGTACACATAAAACAAACAATATTTTTCCTGGAAATTTTTTAAGGGAAAAACCATCCAATAATAGATCTATTATTGTTTTTGGCCAAGCCTACCAACTTCTTGACCTCCTCTAAGTGAGACTTCAATGATTAAATCGAGACATAAAAATGGAGTATCACCAACGTTTTAAAGCATTTATTACATGCAATCCATGGGTTGTGAAACCATGAACTACCAAAACCATGTAATCAAAACCACCAATGTTGACCTAACAACTTTGACTCTTTTACCCAATCAAGTTTAACCTAACAAAGAGATGTTGAAAAATTGGGACTCTGAATATATGGTTAGTAAATATATTTGGAATGATCACATATTTGACAATTCTTGCATCTCTTTTTTGGAGTTTTATTCAAACTAAAACGAGTTTGATCACTTATACAATGCACCCAAAAGGTTAAAAATATAGTAGGAAAATCCCATTATATCCTTAGACTATACACATACAAATGAGTTATTTGATGGTGTTTGGATGGGAACCCTAACATT
>ML781096.1:1463341-1475285 GCA_009831015.1 Picea engelmannii | reverse complement strand
GGGGGGTGGGGGGTTCAATTGCTTTGAAAGGTGGATTTATTTTAAAAAAATGGTTTATAGGGCCTTTGGCCTTGGTTCCCTTCCCCTGCACTTATTTTCATGTCTATGATTTCTTTCAACAATTTCTTAACCATGCGTTGTAGGTATTCTATGTCTCCACTTCCCTTTTCGGGACCCTGTTCTGTTTGTTTCCCTAGGGGTCTAGTCAACATGAGTCCTCTCTTGGGAGGAGGTTGAACTTCCTTCTCAACTAATGAGACATAGCCTTCTTTACATCCCTTCATTTGGAACTCTATTTTTTTGGCTTCTTCAAAATTCTCAGCTAAGGTTGTTTTGGCTTCTTCAAAATTCTTAGCTAAGGTTGTTTAGGCAACCCTCTTCACAAATAGAGAAATAGAAGCTGGGAGAGAATTATCATATAATTCGAGTATGGTCGCCAATCTGTTTGCACCTAATTCGTCACTGTGTGAGCAAATTATGAGTGCTTACATGCCCAATTGGGCTCTGCTAGGCATGACAACTGTAAGGTATTCTTACTTGTTTTCTATGAGGAAGTAACCGAACTAAGGGCAATGCTTCGATTTGTCATGCATAAGCTATTGTGATTCTTCTGAACTGGTTCAAATCCTCGTGAGGAAGAGCGTAAGGTATTTCAGGGAATAAATGTTATTCCTCTTGCTGGGGTGAGTTACTCATTTCAGGAGTACTCAATGTGTGTGGGTTGTCTTGAGAATGAATAGAGATGCATGTGGGTTGTTTTGAATCTACAGGTTGAGTGAAATATTATGTAAAAACTATTGTCAACCATTCATTGTTCACGCCCTCCTTCTAGCGATAATTCTGTTGAGGGGTTCTAAATCCCTTTAACTCAATAATAGGAACCCAACCCGCCACCGAGGCCTAATTAGACTCTGCAACATTTAAAGGTGGAATGGTTCTCCAGATCTTGCGATACGTCCAAATGATCGATGGGATTTATGTAGTGATTGATGTGACGTCTTCTTGTGAAAGCTCCTCCTTCATTTTGAACATTCTCTTTTTCATATTTTCTCTTATAGGTGGTACTGATACAAGATAAATGTTGGTATAAATCAGTTAGGAAACAAAGGGGACAGGACTTAACTATTGAAGAAGCCTAAGTTCAGGATAACCCTTTTTCTCAAGCTTGAAAACAATGATTGTCTACCACAAGCCTAGTACTAATACATTAACCTTCTGGTGTTCCATTTATTGACTGAAATATGATTATCAAGATAAAAAATACATGCAATAAATGATGGAAAGAAAAATAGTTTCCTTAACTCTAATCATCAATCACATATTAACACAAAGATTGACTTTTCATCATTAAAGACAAGAACTATAAAAATATTGAATCAGATAACTTATCAACAGATTCAGAGGCTCTTACTCATTACATCATCCATTCATGAGATAAAATCAGAAATAATTCTTCTTCAGATCCAATCACAAAATCTTTTGATGAAAAACACAACTCTTCTTTGGTCCTAAAAAGGACTTCTCAATTAAGGTAGCTCCAAAATATTTCTTTACAAATACAAAAATGAGGGTCTTTGTAACAACCATCGACCCTTGTTAACAGGTCAATCCTCTTATTTATAACATATTATTAACTAAAAATAACTACCAAAAGTGAAGCTAAGTAAAACAAAAAACTCAACACATGGTGCTTTCATCTCTCAGTCTTATAAGAGTCATCAAATGATCTCACTTGAGTGGATGAATCTTCTCGTACTCTGACCATTTGATGAAGAGATCCTCACATGTGTTGTCATACAGGAATCTGTGTTGTTCCATTGGGGCTGAAATGATCTCTCTTATCTCTATTTCCCATGCCTCATAATTGAATATTCTAGCACTTAACTGCTGCAACATGTTTCGAGCCTTGATTGGATGTTTCATGAATTGCTGCACTTGACTTGGCACCATGTTCACCACCTTTTCTATCTCCGCAGCCCACGATGATTCTTGTTCGACATGTAATTTGACTATGTCACGCAAGTCGACAAAGTCATCAGCTGTGCTAAATTTAGGGAGCCCGATGTCTCTCATCGCCCAGTTGATCTTGGTCCAACTCTTTTCACACTCGACCCATTTCTCTTGGATTTACTGTTGAGGTTCTTGAGCCATTTCACCCAATATTTGACCGACTTATTTATCCAGTCAATGCTGCTTTCCCTTAGTACCTAGATATTGTTCTCTTTGGCATCTCAGCCCTATTGAACCACACTGATGTAGTTGATCCTTTCCATTTCTTGGTGTGCTTTCTCATACCACCTTTCCATATCCTTGCACATCGCCAATGCCATGAGGGTGTCTTCTTGAAACTCGACTATCCTTGCAGTGAATAAGTGCCGCTCATTCATAAATTTACCGTAGGCCTCCTAGAATTCGCTTCTCAGGAAAACCACGGCCTGTGTGGTGTCCTGGTAATATTTTGCCAAATGGCATAGATGTTCCAAATCCTTCAACATAGAAACCATCTCCTCTTCATCCCTTTTCTCTCTGTCCAGGGTGGCATTTGTGATTTCCATCCCTACGTCGATAAGCTTGAATGTCTTGGCATGCTTCGTGTTAATCAATTTTTCCTCTGTGGTGATGAGGATGGATCGATCTAGAGTAATCCTCCTCTTCTTGGTGGTTCTCTTCATGATAGATTTCATTTTCTGGTCATAGGAGATGGCCTGTATATCAACAACTTCATCCACGGGTTCGGGGATTTGCTGATCTCCCTAGGTAATCATATTTCCCAGGCTTCCGACGGTGTATATCTTTTCAAGACTGGGTTCTTGAACCTCTTCCATGTGTTTCAAAGGTCCAGTCTCTGGTTGTTTCTCATTGGGAGGTTGAGTACCGGTTAAAATTGAAGCATTAGGGGTAGGCTCGGTACTTACTTGATAATCGTCTTTTGAGATGTTGATTTCCTGCTGTGGAACTTATTCCTTTTATTTGCCCGACCCTGGCTCATTCGTCGGACTATCCATTTGGGTATCCCATACATCGAGTAGCTCAGTGTCTAAGACACTTTCGACCTCTTGGTCATTCTATGGAAGGCCCCAAATTTGAGCATTGGGAGCTGGGGAAGATGCCTTCTTGGGCTCCTTTTCCTCTATGATCTGCACCAGAGTCACTAGGGACACCTTTGAACTTTCCTCATCATCATAGATTGTTATCAATTCATGGAGGGGGTTTGGTGCACTTTCTCTCCTTGAAGTTATTTCTATCTTGGGATGAGATGAAACATCCCTTGGTGATCCATCCTGTGGCGTTGTAACTTCAGGGTTATATAACCCAATGATTTCATCAATTTATATTAGCTCAGGGCCACTTGGACCTGCCTGGCTTTCATCTGGGTTGTCAACAGGGACCCTTGTCATTCCTATGAGGTCTGGGTCATTATGAAGCTAATCAATTACTTGTTGCGCCTGTTCAATCATGAGCAATCCCCTTGCCTATGCCTCCGGTGTCATAGGAAATCCCTTGTTCTGCACTAGAGCCACCAGGAGAACCTCTTTTACCTCTGTCACTTTGATTTCTTCCCTGGATCTGAGGGTCTCTTGAGCTAACTGTTATATTGTTGTTGCCTATTCATCCAGACTCATGGCCCTCAACCTGGTCATTTTTGGGTTGACCATCCTTTGTACCACCTCATCCCAGTCTTGGGAATTTTTCTGTGAAGACTTCATCTTCAAATTTGTCATGGGTATATGACCGACAGGACGACACTTGTGAAGCATGTTGCAAGACCAGTCCCTTTGGATTGTTCTTGCAGAAACGACCTGTCTGGTATCTAAACTCGAGTTGGCTCAACCTTTCTTGTTTGGCTTGAGCGGTATCCTTTACCAAGTAGAACCCTACATGGAAACCATAGGGTATGAACACCCGCTTCTTGTCCTTGACCAAGGTGGCATTGTATCCTTGCAAGATGGTTTGATAGCATATTTATCCTACTACAATCTGCTGGCCCCAAACACCCTGATGTAGGTGTTGTGCTCATCCAAGTACCAGTGGCCTACCTTGGATATCATTTTCTTGGCCACAACCGATAGTCTCAGGCATTCCTTCGTAAAAAGAATAAAATAAATTCATGTGATGAATTCAACACAGATGAGGGAGTAATACTTCTTATACATGTTTTCCCATAGCACATTGAAGTAGACATGGACCGAGAGCTCTACAACATGCTAGCTCAGATTCATGTCAGCGAAGATGTTTTTGGCGCACATGACATCGATTAAGTATGAATCCATGTAGAAACATGGTGTCTCTCCTTCCTTCGGCGTCTGAGCCTGTTGTACACATATGCTCATTTTTTAAGAAATTATTTCTCCCTAGTTGAAACCGTTCCCAGAGATCGCCACTATGTAAGCCAAGGGAATCCACGCCTATGAAAATATGGAGCAGTCCTTCTCTCCATATAATCGACAGATGAGAGCCATCAAATAGATGTATGACTCTCTTAAGTTGGTCGTCCCATACCAGCCAGTGCTCCGGTAGGTGAACTTATTTTCTTCCCTCCACCATGAGGCCATCACTAGGATGGTGTCGTGGAGTTCATATAAATTCTCAAATAAATCTGTATTTAGATGCTCCTCGAGGTCTCTAAGTTTGTAGTATTTATGAACTTCTACTGGAAGGAACACTCTGACACACCCACCATTGTTATTTTTGATTAAACATTTATGTGTGTCTGTGTGGTCGATGAGCCAGTTTAGGACTTCAATACAGGGAAAAACGGGGGTTCTTCTTGCCACCATATGTAGGTATGATCGTCGAATGTTCGGGAACACCTCATCGTCGAGCGCTCTTACATCTGGATCATTGTGTGGGACATATTCTGGGTATTCCTCCTGGATGATATTCTCAAAGAGTTCTCCCCAATGTGGGAGTGCCATATTAGACCCCGTGCTTGCCTCTATATCTCCAAAGGCTGTAGGCTGGATGAAAACCTTCTTCTTTGCTGTCTTAATGATAGGTTCCGACCTGGGATTTTATTCCAATTTTTTTGTGGCCCTTGGAGAGGAGCCTTCACCTACCTCTGGTTCTTTCAGATTTGGTGCCCTCAATGATCATCTGGTGGTTGTATTTATTGGAGGCATTGTTCCTGCAACTAAAATAAACTTTCAAAGACCGTGTAAAACAAAAACCGGATAAAAACATATGAATTAGAGTCAACAAATTTACAGATTCGGATACATACCTCTAGATCTTATTAAAACCTAGTTATTTTGACAATCACGGGATCGATACCACCTTCGAGTCACTCATCTTGATCCTTCAGATGCTATAGAATTTTCTTATGCGCGAAATGATTTCATTTACAATGGCTCAAAAGAATTTAAACAGGGAAGAACTTACCGTGTCGCATCAACCATTAAATTCAAGTTATGAGTGAAATTTTAACAAATCTTCCGCCAAATATATATAACTTAAATTCATCGTGGGTTGATGATGGAGGAGCGGGTGGTGATGTGGTCTATTGGTGATTTTAAACAACTATTTTGATTGGTGCATGAGGTAGAAATTAATGTGAGATTTGGTATTAATTAGCTCCTTAAATGATCAAAATCTGATCGTATCTAATGCTAAAACATCCCATCGTGTCGCTCTCTTAGTGGGTGGATCGGGGATCCATGATGTGCTATGAATTGTTTCGTTGATGTCCTTCTGCAAAATCTCTAGTGTCGATCAATTTCACTGTACAATGTTTCCATGGAAAAGTTGACACGGAGGTGTGACTCAGACTTAGAGAACCAAGAATGACTTGGGGTAAAACTAGACCGTATGGTTCTCCAATATGGTAAAGACACATGACATTGAAGAGCGATGACCTAATTCATGTGTATTAATCGGAGTCGTGACTTTACTTAAGTTATTCATTCTAAAACAAACCTTAGCTTGCCGATGCCGAAAAAGTATCCAGGGTTGGCGGTCGACGATAAACCTATCAAGTGATTTCTTCAAATTATCTCCCTCGAAAAAGTCCCAATGCTGAAAATGCATCAGGGATCAGTGATCAGGAATAAATTTTAGCACGGTCAGAATGTTTATTGCGGTATTTTTAGGTTTTCCCCGATTCTGATAAGCACGTCGGGCATCATCTATCAATGATATATTTTCTCTCTTCGTTAACGTGTATTCCCTTTGTCTTTTACCAATGATGAAGGGGAATTGACTATCGGTGATATCCTTATGCAATACTTTGATGCAAAAAAAAACTTCCTTTTGCCAATGCCGATGGAGATCAACGATCAACGATTAAGGTTTCCCGAGTGGTTCTTTTCCTTCTTTGAATTCCTTCCGATGCCGAATCTGAGCGCGTCGGGTGAAGATTTTTGGCTATCGATTCTTTATTTAGGTGTTAAGGCCTTTTAAGTCATGGAATTTCATAAGTTCACACAAACCTGAATAGGTGATGAGAGTCATGAGAATAAGCAAAGACAAAACCATTTCTCAAAATGAAGTCGAATCAGACTGTGCAAAAGATCGAGTGGTACCCAAAAAAGAAAAAAATTGACAGAGGCTTTTTAGGGTGTGTTGAGTGCTCAACACTAGGTTTGACGAAGAATTTTCTTTCTATCTCAACTTTATATAAGAACAGATTCAGGGTTTCATTCATATATGGTGAATTCCTTATGTGTCCTAAAGAGAAAACCATACAAGATGCACTTTTTATTGGAAAAGAAGAAGATGGTATGTATAAGTTAAAAGGTCACTTAGATGTAGCCTTGACTCACTCCACTGAGAGTCCATCTGAAATTTGGCATAGAAGATTAGATCACATCAACTACAAGGCCTTACCATATGTGACCAAGGCAGTTATAGGTCTACCATATTTCAAGGTTGACCATGAAGGTGTGTGCACAAGGAAAGAGCATCAAGAATCCTTTCCCAAAGAGCGATAGTAAAGCAGAAGGAGTCTTGGAGCTCATCCACTCATATGTATGGGGCCCGATTCCATCAACCTCTCTTAGTGGGTATGTATACTATGTGTCATTTATTGATGACTATTCTCGCAATACTTGGGTTTACTTCTTGAAATCAAAAGATAAAGTCTTTGGAAAATTGAAGGAATTCAAAGCCTTGATAGAGAATCTCTATGAAAGAAAAATAAAGATATTCAAGTTAGATAATGGAGGAGAATACACCTCAAAAGAGTTTTTAATATTTTGTAGAGATGTCGGGATTAAGAGGGAACTCACCACTTCCTACAATCCTCAACAAAATGGTGTAGAAGAAAGAAAGAACATAACCATAATGGAAACAGTGAAGGGTATGATCCATGACCAATATATTCCAATTCACTTATAGGAAGAAGTAATATGAAAAACAATGTATGTAAAAAACAAATTATCCCATAGTGCACTTGGTTTCAAAACCCTCAAATAAATTTTCTCCAGAAAGAAGCCATAAGTAAGCCATCTCAAGAATTTTGGTTGTCTAGTGTTTGTACACATTTCGAATGAAGGGAATATTTGTTGGATACTATGAGGTCTCAAAGGCATTTAGAATTTATATACCAGGTTACCATCACATTGAGATCAATAGAGATGTAACCTTTGATGAATATGCAACAATCAAGAAATCAAGGAGATGGAAGCTTGAAGAAGTATATGAAGAAGAGCTTGTAGCTCCCAGAGTTGCAGAACCAGTGAGGGAATTCAATTTTCCCTGATGATGAGATTCATGAAGATCATGATGTGATAGAATCTCAAGAACCTCCCCAGATGAAAATCTCTCACAAGAGAAATCCAACTTGGGAGAGGGAAATTATTCAAGATGGAGAGAAGTATGGTGCCCCAGAAGGTACCATGAGACAAGTCAATAAACCTAAGTCATTCTCCAGTTATATGACTTTGATGCGTGATCTCTTAGAGAAGGAGCCTACTTGCTTTGAATAATCCATTCAAAAGAAAGAATGGGAAGATGCCATGACAGAAGAATACCAATCAATTATAAAGAATGATGCATGGGAAATAGTTCCCAGACCGAAGATAAAATATGTGGTATCTTCCAAATGGTTATACAAAATAAAACATGTTGTTGATGGAAGTATTGAGAAATATAAATAAAGGTTTGTAGCTCGTAGTTTTTCCCAAAAGGAAGGCATTGACTATGAATAGACATTTTCTCCTATAGCCAGATACACTTCTATCAGAACCATCATAGCCCTTGTAGCTAAGATGAAGTGGAAGTTACACTATATGGATGACATGAAACCAACCCTCTTAAATGGTGTCATTGAAGAAGAAGTGTACATAGAACAACCTCAAGGGTTTGAAGTTGAAGACAGAAAGACTCATGTCTACAGGTTGAAGAAGGATCTGTACGGATTGAAGCAAGCTTCTAGAGATTGGTATGGAAGGATTGATAGTTTCTTGACGAGCTTGGGATTTACCAAGAGTAAAGATGATTATAACCTTTAATTCAAGGTTATGAATGATGAGCCAATTATATTGCTATTGTATGTGGATGACTTATTCTTAATTGGAGAAGAAAATCTCATCACTGATTGTAAGAAGAAGATCATTGCAGAATTTGAGATGAAATACCTAGGCCCAATGCATTATTTCTTAGGTCTAGAAGTTTGGTAAAGCCCAAAGAATATCTTCCTTAACCAAGGGAAGTATGTTGTTGAAATACTGAAGAGGTTTGATATGTTGGAGTGTAAATCCATGAACACACCCATGGAAACAAAGTTGAATCTCATAGTTGATACTTTGTCATAATTGGTCGATGCTACATTGTATAGACATATCATTGGATAGTTGATGTATCTGATGAATACCAAGCCAGATATATGTTTTGTTGTGAACACCTTGAGTCAATATCTAGTAGAGCCTAGGCGTGTTCACCTTACTGCTGCAAAACATGTGATGAGATACATTAAAGGTATGTTGGACTTTGGTCTTTGTTATAATGGAGATCATGACTTCAGACTGATTGGTTATACAAATTCATATTGGGTTGAAAGTGTTTCTAACATAAAGAGCACTTCAAGATGTTGTTTCAATATGGGGTCATCCATGACTTCATGGCAGAGTAGGAAGCAATTTAGTATTTATCTCAGCACAGTAGAAGAAGAATACATTGTTGCATGTTCCACCACTTGTGAAGCCATATGGATTCATAAGTTGTTGATAGGTCTATTTGATCTAGAGATGGAAGCAACCGTGATTCTATGTGATAACCAGAGTTGCATAAAGATGACTAAGAACCATGTGTTACATGAAAAGTTGAAGCACATATAAATCTGAAATAACTACATTCGTGATATGGGGCAGAGGGGAGCTATAAATCTCCAATATGTTGGCACAGATGAGCAGGTTGCATATGTGTTGACCAAGCCTCTATCTTGTGTAAAGTTTGGTCACTTTCGAGACAATATTGGTATAGTCCGAAAGGAATTCCCTTGAAAGGGGGAGTGATGCTAATGATACTATGATATCCTAACCAACAATGAGTAGCTTAGTTAGGATTTTATATCCTAGGGGATTGATCATCCCTGGACATATCCCGAAGGTCCAATAAGGATGGTCTGTCAGAGTACCTGTGCATGTATATTCTAGCTGTGGTCAGTAGTGGTAGCTCTATTAGGATTTTTATAATCCGTTAAGCCCTAATATTGGCTCATTACCCCTTAATTGGGGCATATTATATTAGTAATGTTATTTTATTTATGTTGTCTTTAGGCGATTATTTGTAATTATACCTCCTAGTCTCCTATATATACCAAGGAGACATTTTCATTTTGAATCATCTTGTACTTGAACATTTAAGTGGGGTAAAAGGAGGTTTGTTGGGTATGTGTTATATTATTTTCATGAGTAGTAGTGTCTGAGCATCTACGCTGGGCGCGCAGGGGGGTTAGAGGGGGGTGCAGGGGCAGCGCCCCCGATTTGTTTTTTTCGGGACGACATATTTCCGGGATGACATATTACCGGGATGACATATTTCCGGGACCACATGATATTAGGCGGTTTTTCGGCACATGGTTTTTTGCCGATGGCTTTCTATTTATGGTTAAGGAATTAGGGTTTTGGACTAATCCAGGTCATTGGGTTAGGGTTTTGGATTCCACTGGCTCCTATATGTATATTGTATTGTAAACAATGTAAAAAAAAAATGTATGAATATAATATATGCTGGTTTTCCCAGTTTGGGTTTCTAGGTGAAAAATCTCTATGTAATGTTTGTATTTGCCATTGTATCTTTTTTGTTCTTTTCTGAATATCAGTTTGCAGTATATATTGTACAAGGTTAGAATTTTACATTTGGTATCAGAGCTTTATTGGCTTCAGAGGGATACCTTTGTTGTCAAGGGTTTGGCTCGGGACTGTGATAAGCCTTGTTATAGTGGGAGATCTGCGTTATTGTTTTTTCAGGTGAAAAGAAATGGCAAGCAATTCGAAGATGGAGATCGAGAAGTTTAATGGGAAAATCTTTGAGTTGTGGAAGCTCAATATGGAAGATCTTTTGGTGGACAGAGATCAGTGGATTGCGGTAGATCCAGGTACGACACCTACAGTAACTTCTGCAGATGACTGGAAAAAGACGGATCAGAAGGCAAAGAGCACAATTCGACTGTGTCTCTCCAATTTAGTATTACTGAATGTATCAGAGGAAGCTACAACCAAAGATTTATGGGAAAAATTGGGGAAGTTGTATTAGTCTAAGTCCCTGGTAAATAAACTATTCCTGAGAAAGAAGTTGTATAACTTGAGGATGAGAGATGGAGACTTGGTGGCAGAGCATTTGAACGCCTTCAATACTGTGGTAAGTTAGTTAGTATCTGTTGATATTAAAATTTCAGATGAAAAATGTATCAGTTTGTTGTGTTTTTTACCAGACTCATGGGATAGTTTGGTTGTGGTCATAGGTAGTAATACAACTTCTTTGAAGTTTGAAGAAGTGGTATCGTCCTTGTTGTCGGAGGAGATGAGACGAAAGAATATGGAAGGACATAGCACAGACACATTATTTGCAAGAGGACGTTCCCAGGAAAGAAATAAATCTAATTTCTCAAGTGGGAGATCTAAGTCTAAGGGTAGATCTAAATCTCCTGGAAAGTTTGGAAGGGTATGTTGGAGGTGTGGAAAAGAAGGGCACTACAAGAAGCAGTGTAGATCCAAAGTTGAGAAAAAGAAGGGATCTGAAGAATCTTCTTCTACAGAAGAAATTAACTCTAAGGAAGAAGGAGGGGGTGTGTACTTGGCCTCTTCAAGCACACATACAGATCATGAGGCATGGTTGATTGACTTAGGTGCATCCTTTCATATGACTCCCCACAGGGAGTGGTTCTGCGAATATGAAAAGTATGATGGAGGTAATGTTTTCTTGGGTAATGATTTGACAACTAGAATCATAGGAAAATGAAGGGTCAAGTTGAGACTCATATATGGAAGTATTAGAACACTGCCTGGTGTTCTACACATCCTAGGTATGTCCAGAAATTTGATTTCTGTAAGCAAGATGAAAGATGCTGGGGTAAAAACAATTTTTGAAAAGGGAACTTGCAGGATGGTTCGAGGAGAAATGGTGTTGATGAGGGGAGTTTGGTTTGGAACTCTATATAAGCTACTAGGAAGCACTATTAGTGATGGGTGTAATAGCTCCATTATTCCTGATATTGAAGTTGAAGAAGAAAGAACTCCTATAGTCTCTAGAGAAAATGTTATGTTGTGGCATCAAAGACTGGGGCATATTGGAGATAAGGGTCTTCGACTACTACACGGTAAAGGTATGGTTGAAGGTATGTCTAATTTCTCTCTGGATTTTGGTTTCTGTGAACATTGTCTATATGGGAAGCAGAATCGGGTAAGATTCCCCTCTAGTGCAACAAGGGCAGAAGGAATTTTACAGCTAGTTCACAGTGATGTTTTTGGACCTGTGTCGGTCCCATCATTGGGAAAATCTATGTACT
>ML781096.1:1389954-1430338 GCA_009831015.1 Picea engelmannii | reverse complement strand
GGAAGATCCTTCTAGAAGCGGAAGCTTCTATTAGGTCTTCTTACATCCGTCTAATTCTCTTTTATTGAAAGGTCTTATTAATATTGACCTTTATTACATCCGAATACATTAATCTACCCATGTGCGGGTTAGGACCTTAACATATTGTGAGTTTTATGAGGGCACGAAAATCAGGACACATGCACCAAGTACCTTCTTTCTTGAGTACCATGACCACAGGGGAAGAATAGGGGCTAGCACTAGGACGGATAAGATTGACTTCGAGTAATTTATGAATTTTTTTCTCAATTTAATTCTTATGGGAAAAGGGATGATGATAAGGCCAAACATCAGGAGTAAGACTTCCTAGGATGAGAGGGATGGAATGATCAAGGGCTCCATGGGAAGGCATAATTTTTTGGGGGTGGTAAAAACAACTTGGTGGCGAGAGAGGATAGATTGGAGGTCGGGATGCAGGTGTCTCAACAACATGAATGGAGTGGATTTGGGATATAATTCCTGAATGACCTTTTTTGAGGATTTTTTCCATGTGATGGGAACTGATGATATCAGGGGAGCCTATTTTGATGCCTTGGAACTTATATTGTTGTCCCTCCTGTTGGAATTGCATGGTTAATTCCTTAAAATCCATGAGAATGGGACCGAGAGTGTGTAACCATTTGGTACCAAGAACAATGTCACAACCACCCATGTATATAACAAAAATATGGTATTTCAGGTGATACTGACCAATTTGGAGTCACACATTTTGACATCATCCCCCACATTTCATGGAACCACCATTGGAAATCATGATTTGAAAATTATTGACTGCACGGATATAACAATTGACTTCTTGGGAAATGCAGAGATGAATAAAGTTATGGGTGCTACCACTATCCACAAGGATGATGAATTTCCTATTTTTTATGTAACCAATTAATTTGAGAGTTCGGGGAGAAGAGAATCTAATGAGGGAATTAAGTGAAATCATCGATTCAACTTCGGGTGGGTCAGAGGGTGGTGTGAGGTCAGATGGAAGTGGTAGTTCCTCCACGGGTGGAACAACAACATATTCTTCAGAAAGATACTCAGTCACAACCATAAATATATTTTGTTCCTTACACTTATGCGTGGAAAAATATTTGTCATCACAATTATAGCAAAGACCCTTGAGTTGACGTTCAACCATTTCATCCCTGGTTAATTTCTGGATTTTGAGGGGAGTTGCAGAAGGAAAAAAATGGGTGGGTTTAGGGTGAGGAGGAAAATATGGTTTGCGGGTCTGGGAGGACACAATCTATTGGGATTCCTTGGATTGTTGAGTAGCTTCCAACCAATTCTGGTGGTGTTCCATGAGAACATGGGCATGAATTTCATATTTGAGGCCACCGATAAATAATTCCCTAAAGAAAGCATATGACATGCCCTATGTTCTGAAATCCAAGAGATCAAATGCGTAAATAAAGTCTTCAACTGTCCCAAACTGCTTTAACTTGGTTAAACGACCTAAATGGTGGGTGTTGGAGTCAAAGCAGTCATAAAGTTCGACCACAAATTGTTTCCAAGCAAGATATCCTTGGCATGTCTTTTTTCACCATCGCCACCATCACCATCTATCTAGATCCAGATGTAGGACACCATAATGAAGTTTGGCTAAATAATCAGTAATGCCATGCAAAGAGAAATAATGTTCCATTTGGGTGACCCAGCCTGTAGGATTTGATCCATCAAATTTGTTCACCTCAATTCTAGGAGGGTGGAGGTCTTGGGAAAAGTGGGTTGTATGAGGGCCTTGGTAATGGGAAGAGTCATGGCCATCCTGATAAAATGGTTTTTAAGAATAGGAAGGGTTATGATAATTTCCTAGGAAGTGTTCTTTGAGGTCTTTAAGGTAGGAACATTGTTCCCTGAGGCCTTTGATGTGGGAACATTGTTCCTTGAGGTCTTTGATGTTGGAACATTGGTCCTTGAGGATGCCATTAGTTACATTGATGGAGTTAATGTTGACACTGAGATAATTGATGTCTTCCTTGTTCTAGTTGTTGTCATCAATCAAGGTGTTGAGTTCTTAGGCTCATGTGGTAGTCATTTGGACAAAGGAGCAGGAAAATGGTATAGGGGAAACAAAAGGGGTTTGGAGGGGTGAGTGGGACCACTGAGAAAAATGGTGTCAAATTATAGGTACCACTGTGATCAGGGAAAAAGGGGGATCCAAAGGGATAGGAGCCAAATAAGGGTGTCGAATATGGGTCGGGTCCACACAAATAATTGTGTTAAAATTTTTAGGTATCACTGGAAGTAGGGCGAATAGAGGAACCTTGTGGGATAGGTCCTAAATAAGCATGTCGATGGGACCACTATACTTTTTTTTTATTAATTTTTATTTTTAATTTTTTTAACTCTTGCGGAGTTATACTCCGACCTGAATAATAATGGGGTGACGAAATTCCCAAATGCTTAACATGAAGAAATGTGTAGTAATTTTGCAACCATAATGCAAAAGGTGGAGTTGCATGGCAACATATCTTGTTTGTTCTATTTTTGTTTCCGTCCCCAGGGGTAGGATATTCAGGGTTTCTACAGATAAGGGATTTCCCTATGCTATATATCTATGTGATACATGCGGGGTCCAACATTAGTCCTCGACCCAATATCTCAAGGAACCAACTAAGGAGGCTAGACCATTCCCTTAACCGTAATACCTGACTACCCAGGTATTACAGAGTATATTCCCGAGTGTTGTTCTTGGTGACACTATAATAGTCAGGCGGTCGATTGATTTATCTATGGAGGGCTTCAAGAAATCTAGGTCGATCTGTATACAGGTGTTGTTTGATGCGCTACCACTCAAACGAGTAGCAACAAGGGTTAAAAGGGTGGCCAACAAATGTGCACTTAAGTACCTCTTGTATTCCTGTGTGTATGACTCCCTGACCACGAGTTTATGCGTGTAACGACATATATCTGTAGCTTTAAGATGAAAAAATATGTCTCTACCCTAAAAAAAAATTAACCCACAATTTTCTGTCGAGGAAGGTGCTCTAATACCACTTGTAGTATTCCAGATATAAAATAGTATGTAGAACAAAAATATTTATCTAGAAATGGTAGAGAAACAATGATATAACTAGAACAATTCCAGAATAATACTAGAATAACACTAGAAAGATAAATTTGATTACAGATAGCGATGTTCACTTGCCTCTTCGAGGGGGAAACCTCCAATAGAGCATAGCTCTATTACAATAATACCCAAGACAAGATTTCTCATACCCTCTACTTCTATTTATACTAAATCTATCTCTTCAAAAGAACAATATAGAGGAAGATACTTCTAGAAGCGTAAGCTTCTATTAGGTCTTCTTACATTTGACTTATTCTTCCTTATTGCTAGGCCTTATTCATATTGTCCTTTATTACATGGAATTATATTATTCTACCTACGTGAGGGGTTAGGGAGGTTAGGTCCCTAATACTTGTTGTTTTCGAGAAGTGATTTTGTTTTTGTGTGTGTGAATGCATGAAAATAATTTTTTATTGAGCATGCAGTCCAAGGACACCTTTAACAACAACAAAAACAACAACAACACCCCCAATCCTCCTTCTTAATACTATATTGTGTTTTTCAGTAGCTCACTTGGTCGAAAGTTACTTTACTTAGTAATAGGTCTTCTATTCAAGTCTATTTTGTTGTTTTTTTTGGAAAAGTTCATGCATTTATTGTAAAGTGCATTTTAGTCAAGTTATAAAAGTGAATCACTATTAAATAATTTTAAAATTTTATTTTAAGTTATTTTTTGCATGCAACTTTCATTTACAAAGTAACTTCATTGTAAAAGTGATTCTCTTATTCTATAAAAGTGTGTCACTTCATAAGTGACTTATTTAAAAGTGAGCTTATAGGAAAATTTATATAATGAGTAGCATCACCACGTGGACCAACTTCTACTTGCCACATGGTTCTTTGGTTACTATTTATTCCTTTTTTTAAAAGGGCATAACTTTCACATCCGAAGTTTGTTTTCAATGTCAATTTTTTTTAAATAGCCTACTTTTTCAACATATTTCCATATAAACCATCTGTTTCAACTTGTAAATACATATTCTCTGCACATTTTAATATAACATCTCTTAGTGAACTTTTGTTTACCAGTACCAACTACTTCTCATGGAAATATCATATGAAGGGTGTACTAAGAAGTAAAGGATTGTACCAGATTACCTTGGGAAAAGAAAAATAACCCATTGATTATGGAAAATATTCCAAATGGGTTAATAAGAATGATGAAGCATGTGGAATAATAAAAATGTCCATCTCTCTTGATTTAAGGTTTCACCTTCAAGGAATTGAGAGCTCAAATAAATCTTGGAAAAATCTTGAAGTTGTTTTTGGTCAACATAATATTATTCGATCCCTCTAGTTGGAAAATCAATTAATCAATTTAAGTCAAAAATATTTTTCTTACATTGAAGATTACTTATCTAAGTTCAAAACAATTATACTTTTATGTATATAATTCCAACTAGATCTAAAGGAAGATCGATGCATATATGCTATTCTTTCTAATCTTGGTAGTTCATATTCTATTTTTGTATGTACCTTTTATTCCACTAGAGAATCTCTAGGGAGTGGTTATAAACAACCCTCTCTTGAGTCATTTTGTGATTGTCTCATTGAAGAGAAAGATAATCTTGTGAAAATTGGATTGATTAGCACTGCATGTACATCCAACAAAGCCTTAGTGGTCTAGTAGAAAGATAAATCCAATAATCCCAATTAGAAGCAACATCCTTACCACAACAAGAAAAATAAGGGTCCCAAACCTTCTCATCCAACTTCTTCTCCTAATGGTGAGAAAGGAGAAAAATATAAAAGTAAGAATACTGACATACATTGAAACTTTTGTTGGAAATATGGTCATGTGGAGTCCAAATTTTTTAAGAAGATGGAATCTTTAGAAATAACAATGAAGAAGAGAAATACCAATATTGATTTTTTTTCTTCTAACTCTTCTTCTCATGGACGTGCACTTTCTCCTTCTGGTTTCTCCTTCAATGCAACTTCTACTTCTTCTTCTTCTGGTGAGTGGCTTATTGATTATGGAGCATCTTATCATATGGCCAAATATAAAGTCATATTTTCTTCTCTTAATGAATATTACATGAAGAAAGTATTTGTTGGTGATGATAGATCTCTTAGTGTTGTAGTGTCTAGAATAGTTCAAGTAAATAATGGTCATTTCAATGATGTATTATGTGTTCCAAGTCTTTCTTGCAGCCTTCTATTAGTGTATCAAATCACTCATTCAGGTGAAGGTAAAACCATAGAATTTTCACCTCACCAAGTTGTAATCAAGGATTTAAAAGATCCTAAGAATGTTCTTGCAACTATAATTATTGAAGATATTACCAGGTTGTACAATTTTGAAAAACTTGGGTTATAATCTTTTCCATCAGTTTTGTTGCTCACAATGATGAGTTGAGAAAACTTTGGCATGAGCAGTTTGACCATATAAACTATCTCTCATTGCAATAACTATGTAATCAATAGATGGTGATTGTTATTCCTCTTGTTTATTGGAGATATGGTATTTGTGCTAGTTGTGTTATCAACAAACATCATCAAGACAATTTTGACAAATGTACCTCTTAGCTCACCTTGACCCCTTTGCAACTAGTTCAAATTGATTTGTGTGTTCTTATTTCTTCTCATCATTTATCTAGGTGAAAATATTTATTAACTTTCATTGATTACTTCTCCATACACACTTGGGTTTACTTCTTAAAAATTAAGAGTGAACATTTTGACAAGTTTTTGTCCTACAAGTCCCTTGTAGAAAAAAAACCTGGACATCAACTTCAAAGGTTAAGAACAAATAATGGAGGATAATATGTGAACAATAAATTTACAAGTTACTGCACTACAGAGGGCATTCAGATGCAAAATACTGTTCCATATACACCACAACAAAATGGTGTTACTAAGAGAAAGGATCACACATTTAAATAAATGGCTAATTGTATGATCCAATCTAAAGGATTAAGTATTCATTATTGGGAGGAAGACATCAATTGTGAAAATTACATAGTAAATCACACTCCCACAAGTGATCTAAAAAATATAACATTAGAAGAATCATGGAATAATATTAAGCCAAATGTAATTCACTTTTGTTTTTTTGGTAGTATAACGTGGGCTCAAATTCCCGATGAGAAAATTAAAGATTTACAACCTAAAAGTGAGAAGTGTATTTTTGTTGGTTATTATAAAGATGTCAAAGGTTACAAACTTCTTCAACCTCATTCTGATGAAATTATTATTTTAAGAGATGTTCAATTTGATGAAAATATTTTGGTCCATGAGCCTAATTCAACGTTTGTGCCATATACGACCTAGGAGCCATATTTTTCATTTGTGCCATATTCTGTTCCTATTTTGGTTTCTTCTTCTTCAGATGATGATAGTAATGATGAAAATACACCTCCTCCTAGTCACCTTCCTCTAGACGAGTCCATTGAACATGAACCTACACGAGTACCACTGCTTCCCCAATGGGTTTGTTCAACTCGAGAAGTAGTTGGTGATATTGTAGATGATCCTTCAGATAAACATCGAACATATTCATAGTTCAAGTGAGCCTCTTCTCTTTTGGATCAAGTTTTAGAGACTCATGATCTAAATAAATTTGCATAATATTTGTTAAATCTAGATTGGGATACAATAATGAGTGAAGAGTATCACTTTTTAATGGTCAACAATATTTGGGATCTTGTACCTAATCCGAAAGGAAGAAAAATTGTCAAATGTATATGGGTGTAATGTTGAAATATTGGTCAATACTGAGAAGGGGGGGTTGAATCAATATTTCTTCTTATTTTAAAATTTTAACAATTATTAATTAACAAATTAATTAATTATAACAATTGATCAACAAGAATGTAATGAATACATACATTTAAATAAAAAAATAACAAGTACAAGTTACAATTGTGTGATAGACATCAATATCTCTTCTTCTCAGCACCAACTCAAGGAGACACCAATCCCCTGGTTTTAGAACACCAACTCTAGGAAGCACTAACTCCCTTGTTTCAGAGAACCAATTCTAGGAAGCACCAACTCCCTTGTTTCAGAGCACCAAATCTAGGAAGCACCAAATCCCTTGTTTCATAGAACCAACTCTAGGAAGCACCAAATCCCTTGTGAAACATGATTTAACCTGTAGAGGACTGCAATCCTCCCGATATCCTCCCTACCACCCTCACTGCATAAAATGTTAACAATTTCTTTCTTGGACTATGCTCCTTCTTCTGATGTAGACTGCATAGAAACTTTCCTTCATACCCGTTTTCTCTATTTATATAGTCTCTCAAGAGGTATATGATATTGAAACAATGTGTCTTTTTGTAAAAGAGAAAATGAACCAGTGTGTATTTTTAATAATAAAACATTGCACCTCTTCATTTAATTAACACAAATGCAAACTTTTTAATTAATTTTAATTTTAAAATGTGTCCAAATCAGACAATGATTTTCGTACGAATATTTTGGAGAGTTGAATTTTTTTTAAAAAAATGATCTTATACTAATTCACCCTCCCCCCCCCCTCCCTCGGTATAAGTGTGTGCTCAACACTAGGGAGATCATCACTGATCATGACAATCACTTCCAAAATAATATGATATTAAAACTATTAGCTAAGTTGGGGTTTGATGGGCTCTTTATTTTCCATATTTATATGTTTTTTCCTCATCCCTACATTCCATTTTGATACCACTTACCTTCATTTTTGGTGTATCCTTACCCATGGAACCATATTATTATAAAGTGTTAGAAAAACAGGATCGTGGAGCAATAAAATAAAACAAATGTAGAAATAAAACACAAAAGATACATAATACAATAGATACACAGATATACGTGGTTCACCCAGTGTGGACTACATCCACTAGAGAAATTTCTAGGTTCTTCCTTTATTATTGTCTAGAAAATGAAAGGACACAAACTACATGACACTCATTGTAAATTAATCTTCTTTATCTCATAGTATCCTCTTTTAGAATACAATATTCACAGTCATCCACAACCGCAATACAACGCCCTCATACAAAAAGTAGGGTTGTCTTATAGAGAAAAAATCCCTAACATAACTTCTATTGTTAGATATGCGACCTTATAATGAATGGTCCATATTGATTCCCCCCCCCTTGGACCCCCCTGACGACAATAGTGGGAGGCAAATCCCCCCCCCACCCCCTCGTCAAGAAATGGGATCCAAACACGACTGAAACAAACTTCTGAATAAGGAAGATAATCAAGCTCTGCAACCAACATAAAGGTACTATTTTTACTCATAATGTGAATTTTAATTGAATTTATGTTGGTGTCTTTGGGAAAATTTATTCCTTTCATACCTAGCTCACAAGGATGAGTTTTTATTTAGAACATGTCATTGAGTGTATGCTACAAATATTCCAACTTGTTACTAAATCAAATTCTATGGAGCCCACGTACTTTATTCATTGCTATAGATACATATCAATTGAGTTATTCATATCCATTGCTAAAAATCATTCCAATTGAATTCCATATTTTCTTGCTACCAATCCATGTGAATTATTCCATTTCTATATATTTTCTTGTTTTCTAACCGTACTTTCTTTACAATTTGTTCTCAATTAGTTTTTTGTAGCTTACCTTTTCAATTTACTTTCTATAGAACCATTTCAATGTTATGACCCAAGGGGAGTATACATAGGGATAAATGTATATGATATGACCCCAAGGGGGGCATATATGGGACTAAATGTACATGTAATGTGTAAATACATATGTAATAGGATCAACTTAGCAGTAAATGGCCCTCATGTGCAAGTGTGAATAGGTATATATAGAGATAATTTATTCATTATTGGGGACATGTGAGTTGTGAGGTATAAATGTGTTTGGTTATGTGGAGGAGGTTCTCATATTATTTAAGGAGTTATTGTGTAACCTATCTATATGGGAGTTGTTCTCCATACTCACATTTTGTACATGGTGTGTACTTATGTTCTATTATGATAATTTAAGCATTTGGTTCATTACATTTGGTGTCAAAGCATTAATCCTAGGGTTTTTCTGCCTCAATCAAGTCATCTTGTAATTTTCACTATAACATTTTATTGAGGCCACTTAAGAAACATAAATATGGAGGTTGTTTAAAATATATATCAGGGTACCTATGATGTGAATTTCAGATTCTGGTTTATTGTACTTTCATATATACACCTTGTGGAAGATAGGGTTTTTTACTAGTCCTATAACTAGTCTCAAATAAGTATTTTGGGTAAAACAATCATATCTTCTTCATAGTGGATACAAATTACATGAGACCAATTGAATTGGAAATATGATAGGACTTACTATATTGGGTGTGAATTTTGAAATATGATATTGAATATTGGACGTGTGTAATATTTTACAAGTTCTCTCTCCCAGGAAGGCTCAAAATCAACAAGGTTCGGGAAAGTTACCCTAATTTCCACTTTTCACATACAATTTTGGTCATATATGTGACATTCAAAAGAATACATTTCAGATTACTACAAGAAAAAATTTCATACTCATAAGAGTCAAAATTTCAGAAATACATTAGAAGGAAGGTCAACTTAGAGGATAGATTCCAATTCAGGGTTTCAAAGGTATGTTTACTTAAAACTATCATAACTTTTGATTGGAATGTCCAATTTATTTGATTCAAAATACATTGAAAATAAAAAAATATATTATTATATTGGAATGAGGATTATCACTATTTTATGTAGTCATCCTTAATATATTTAGGTTGTAATTTGAGGTTTGGGCTAGAACTCAATTAAGAACCAACGACAATACTTAAATTTACAGGAGATAAAGTTAAAGATGAAATTGGTCCCATGGAATGGCTTAGGATGGTAAAAGAACATTTTAATAATCTTTTTCAGTAAAGCCTTAAGTTTTATGGTGAATTTATAAGTTATGGAGAAGCCTTCATGAATATACTAGACTCTACTCCACATGCAAAGAATTTGAAAACTTCTTCTCAGATAAATGGATTAGGGATACAAAAATGGAGGAATTGTATAAAATTCTATATGAATTAAAATAATAAAGGAAAGAGATTAATAACAAGGGTGAGGATCTATCTAATATATTATCCATTAATGAATCACTCATTAAGGAGGTTAAGAACCTAAAGCAAGAAAATAGTAGTAAACAAAGTGGGAAAAGGATGATTCAAGGGAAGAATTCAAAAGGAAATATGAAGAGGTATGTATATTACAAAACCATAATAAAAAAATATTGGATGAGGTTAATAAATTGAAAGAAGAAAATAAGAATGATCAAAATCAAGAAGAAACAAGGATCTTGGATGGAGAATGTACCAAAATACTTGAAAATGAAATTTTCAATAAGGTAGATGAATCCCTAAATACCGATGAGGTAAAATTAGAAATGCAATCCAAAATTGAAGAAGGATATCACAATTATATAAATGGGGTGACATTGCAACTTCAAAAGGAGAAAGAAGATAATATTCAAGAAGGTTGCTAGAATATACTTGAATAAGTTGAACTCCATATAGAGGATGTACATTCCAAATATGATTGTATTATCTCCAAGGCTAGAACAATCAAAGAGAAAGCAAGGAAGTTTTGTGAGAAATATTACCTTGTAGAAAGATTAAGCTCCCCTTCGAACCAAGACCCCTTCTTTGGTCCAAATAGAAAAGTAAAAAAATGGTTGCTACTTTCCCTTTAAATGCAACTCAATTAATCAAGCAAGAGAGGAGAAGAATGTAGCGTACCTTATTGTGATGTTCATCCTCGCTACTCCAATCCTTGGGCTTGATCTCTAATATCCTCAATGGAAATGAAGTCCTGAAAAGACTAGAAAATGAGATCTTCCTCCTACTCCATATGATTAGACAAAGAAAATATATCTATGAAGACTAAAAAGAAAATAGATGAGCAAATGTAGAACACATGAACTTGAAGGGAGTAGTCAAAGTTTATTTTAATTGGAAAACCAAAAGAAGGCACTTAAAAAGCATGCTTGATGATGCAATAACTTCTCCAAGCTATCCTTGTCCATCCCTTGCATGAAAACCTCTAAATAAAAATGATGATGCTTCTCTCAAGATCAAAGGTTTGACATATGAATTCTTCCTCCTTTCACTTTGGAAATGCCTTCAATTTATAGGATTGGGAGGCTCAACCACCATGAGATAATAAGGGAAGTGGTTAAATATATGTCTCCTTAAGTTGGGATTTGATCCTAATATATATCCATAGTATAAGAGTTGACGGAAACAACCTCATTCCTTCAAAGATGGCCCTTAGAAAAAGGTGGAAGATCCCATATTTCCCTCTAACCAGAGTGACACCCCCCTTAGTGAGAGAAAAAGAGCAATTGGCAACCCATTAACATGGAAGGGGAAGAATCAATGATCCACAAGCATGGGTAGGGGAGCACCACCCTTATAAATTTCCCAAAAATGGTCAATTTTCCAAGTAAAAGGCATGTTTTGATTGTCAGATGATAGGGATTCTTCTTCCAACATGACTTAGGGATTATGAAAAATATTATATGGTGTCAACGGGTTGTGACACTTAGTAAATAAAATGTGACACTTGCTAAGATTCATATGACACTTGAGACAGTGCATGCGACACTTAAAAGGGTGCATACATCACTTTGTGACACTTGTGACACTTAGGGTGTGACACTCAAGTGTCACAATTTGACGTGTAATAGATGCCCTCTAAAGTCTTAAGTTAGAAGAGAAACTGATGGGAAAAAATATTTACAAATTATTCAATTCAAGGGTGTTGGAGTAGGAGAACCTGATAGAAGCTACAAACAATCATTAATCATTATAAATATATGTTCCATTTCTGAGGTAGACATACGTATGCTCAAAATACGAGATGACCGCAACCAATACACTACAGATCCATGAGAATAATGACTAAGGGTATGGCCACCATAGATACAATGTGGATCCATACCTCCATGACATGAATTGATCCCAACCATGAAAAATACACAGTGGAGCTATGAGAAGACAAAACATAGCCACGAATCAATGCAATGTGGATCTATGTGAAATTATATACATCTATATGATTTCCAGCATGGTGATTGTACTAAAATATTTTACATGCTCAAATGATCTCCATCACAGCCTGGGAAAATCACATAATAGAGTGAGAACCTAACCCAGGTTCTTTTTCTTGATCTCGAAACAACACTAATATATCCATGTGATTAAATGGCTTGATGTCGAACATGGTAGAAACCACTTGATTACTAGTCATTGAGGTATAACGTTAACAAGTGCAAGGGAAATCACTAATGGTGACAATTGTTTCCAAGGTACCTTTAGTACATTCCATCAAATGTGAATAAATGAGATGAGGTAAAAAATTCATGGAATAATTCGATCAGAGGCTAATGGTGTAAACCTACTGTCGAAAGTGAGGAGGCCTGCCATTGAGGTATGCATATCCTAAGGTGCTAACTAGATTCTAAGTTTAATTCCCGGATAATGTGTTGAATTTTACAAAATACATCATCCAAGGAGGGCCTTGATGTATCCCCCATCATTGACACGAAACTGTCACAGGAAAGTGATGTATGATGGTGGATTAAATGAGTATGGGATGACACAGAAAATGGAAATTGGTAATGTTGTAGATGAATGTTTTGAAGTGAAACTTCCCTTAAACATGATGAGGCATGATAAATGACTTAGAAACATTGACTCAACGAGTACCAAGAACATAATGTGACAAAAATAAGAGAACTCTTCGAATGGAATGAAAAAGTATAATGACACATGGAATTGGTATGACTTAGAGACAAGCAGATTACAAAACTGTAAGATGAGACACAAACAAGTGCCATGCTCAAGGGATACAACAATAGTTGTCATAATGGATTCCAAAAACTTGACCCACTTCCTTCAATTTCTCCCCCATATAAATAGATGAGTACCTCTTTGTTTTTTAACGAGATTGAGGAGCATAACATATGCTCAATATATCTCATCTTCTATGATTCCCTCGACATATGTTTAATGAAACCGAAGAAGGAAGGTTCGGTCCTCTATAGGTCCTGGATATTGGACTCACACAGGTCCTTCAATGCATAATTTTATGAGCCTAAATAAGGTACAATAGGTGGTTTTTCATGTTTAGATATTCTGAAAAGAAATTAAATATGACTCCATGGATGAATTTTTCGTAAATTTAGTCTCCCAAGCCTGAAAAAAATGTAAAACAAAATAAGGGAGAAATATTCAAGTCATTCTTGACTAGAGTATTCATTTTTCATAATTCTTCTCACGAGGTTGAAAAACAGATAAAATACCACTCAAAAGACACCCTTTCAAACCTTTTAACGAGTGTGAAAGGAAACAAGTTCACTCGACAATCTTTTCATGTTTAGGGATTCTGAAAAGAGCTTAAAGGAGACTCCAAAAAATTCTATTTTTCATATAGATTTTATGATTCCGAAAAAGAGATAAAAGTATACTCGATAACCTATTCTCATGTATTAATGAGCATGAGAAAGAATAAATACTAATCTTGGTAACCTATTCTCATGTATTTATGAGCACGATAAAGAACAAACACTAAGCTCATTGTAGAAAATACTACTACATTTCGATGGGAATGACCTCGAAGCGAGGATCACTCCTAACAGCGTGTCTCTCTAGAGGTATTTTTCCCCCATCCTGCATGATAGAATCTAGTGGCTTCACTCCAGCATAATGTAGAAAGGTTGGAGACCTTCGCCCCAAGAATCATTTTATCCATCGACTCTTCTTATTTCCTCATTTAGGCATCTGGTTACTAATAGGAATATTTTCACTAGGCGAAGGAAAAGAAGGTTCACATACTCGATCCAGAGTGAGACTCGATTCGAATTGAGGGGGGTCCATTTCATTTTTTAACGAGCTTGAAAAAGACAATGAACTATGCTCATAAGAATCTGTTTCATTTTTTAATGAGCTCGACACAGGAAAAGAACTATGTTCATGAAGACCCAGTACTACCAAAGGATCAATTGATTCTAGGGATTGTCATACATGAGTAGAAATAATATTTAACGTGGAAACCTATGGGGTTTCAGGGGAAGGTAAAGGAAAAAAACCCCATGAGTGAGGAATCCTTAAGGATACCTACTCCTACACTCTCAATACTATATTGTCCTAGAAAAGGGACACTATTTGCTGTAGAATTATGGAGATCTAGAGTTATATAGTCAAGTTGGTCAACATTGACATTTTTCCCTTGATGGGGAAATTGTAAAATACAAAACATCGAAGATGCGATGAAGGTCATTGCATAGATCCAACTATGACCAAGTAACAAATTTTAATCCATGGGTGCATCAACCACTTCGATATCAACCAAAATGGTTTTACCCTTCAATGTCACAACGAAATATTGCAAGATTCCATGAGGCTGGAAACAATGTCCATCAAAATATTTGAGGGTGGTAGGATATTGGCTAAGTTTAGAAGAACCAAGGGTTCTCCGACAAGGAAACGACATGACACCGGTGGAGGATCCTTCATCCAAAATAGTGTGATGGATGTTCTTTCCACCCACCAAAATTTGAATTTGGAATGCTAGGTGGTGTGAGAGCCTCTCCTTAAAATAGTCCAAATTAAACATTATCATATTTGATTCCTATGGATCCATAGCTCCAATGGATGACAACAGGTTTCTATGTTGACTTGGAAAGTTCTGTAGAACTTCGAGGGATGACATAGCACAAGGTATTTGCACCAAATATTCAATGATATTGTAGTTTTGGATGACATGGGTACTTGGATTAAATTTCATTTTTCGAATTGTGCCCTTGGGCGGGCGCAACACTACGTCAAAAATTGTCTTCTAAATCTCAAGAGGATCGGAAGATGGAGGAGGAGTGGATGTGGAGGGTTGATTGATAACCTTTACATTGGCATGATCACCTGGAGTTGTGTCATAATTCTTTTCTTGATTCGTTACATTAACTATCTTAAACATATAGACCTCAGAGGAGCTTGAGGAAGCATCCCCATGGTGGGAATGACCTGTGTTTCCCCCTTGCGGAAGGAATAGGATTTTGTACAACCAGATGTTGTTGTGAACTGGGAAAGGGTTATTTAACACTGAAGGTTGATAGGTACCATTCATAAATTTAGCTACTTCCTTATTATGAGGGAAGTATTTCATGTAGTGGTATTCCTCACAAATCATGCAAGGAAACTTATCCTTTCTATTCGATTGAGTATCAACAGTCTTTGTAGTATCCTGTTGGTTAGAAGGTATCTTGGATTTACCATTTTTTTTATTCTTACCTCCTTATTTCCAAGATGAGGTGGAATGGACCACATTCACCTTGAAGGTTTGAGAAGTAGTGGAAATAGTTTTGGTGTTTGGAATGAAAGCTGGTTCTAGAGAAGGTCTTGTTGGATCATTAGACGAGCGAGGAGAATTAGGGATCGGATCATAAAGTGTGATGGACTAGGAATATACCAAGTCCAAATAATTTGCACGACTAATATATTTCTCCTCAGTAACAACATTCTCCGTAGAAACATCATGAGATATGGGTGGAAGGAGAAACTTTGTAAACCAATCCGCAAGGCATTGGTTTAGAATTGGAGCTTTAATCAACCATCTCCGCTATCTCCATTCATGAATATGATCATATTTTTGGGTGGAGTAATATTTATAGAGTGAGGTCAAAATTTTTGTACTGGTCTCATACCATATAGGAAACTATAAATGAGTTAGAAAATCCATGGCAAGAGAATTAAAGTCGAAAAAGGAGTTACGTGAAAGCTCAATATACCATTTGGTTGCGACACCTATAAGTGTTCTATGAAAAATCATGAGACAAATGGAATCATCCATCAAAGAGTTGGAAAAACACCATAAATGGAAAGCCATAACATGATTGTTAGGATCTTCCCCAAGTTTTTTGTTGAATTTCAGGATGTTGGATGGTAATTTGGTAGGGATGGAGGGCCAAAATGTGGCATGTTGAATGGGATCGTTTGTAAAAAATGATAGATATGGAGGATATAATATATAAAAAAATGGAAGTTTTCAGTTAGCATATGGATATTGGTGGTAACCATGTGACATTGGAACACCATTAGGACCATACCCAGGTTGCGACAAGATGGAAAATCTATATGGTCCTCCAATGTATGGTGGTTTCCCAGGTTGTCCACCCATGTATGGTGTCTATCCTAGTGTTCCACCCATGTTTTATGATTGAATATATGGACCTCCTACATACTGAGATTGACCTGATTCNCCCCCCCCCCCCCCAAAAAAAAATGTATTTAGGTTGACCATATGGGCCTCTCATATACTATGGGTGAATGGATTGTTGCATTGGAATCATGGGGTTTAAGGATTGATAGGGAAAATTTCCTTGCTGAGGAATGCCTAAAGGAATGGGTTGACCCCACAAAGGATTAACAACTCCTGGATATGGTTTTCCAGGATATAGGCCAGTGGTAATAGGGATATAAGGACTTACAAGATTGGCTTTCCCCCATTCTTGTTTATGTTGCAACCACATAGGTTTCCCCCCGGTAAAACCTTTCCCCGCAATTGAGGGTTTCTCCCCAGCTAAATGTTGACTTCCCATTGAGGATTGACCTCCAATGTAGGGTGTACTCATATGTAAGGTTTGAGATGTAGGATGAGTATCATGTTTAATCATGGTTGTGTGAATGACTTTACTGTCTCCATCTGACCAACGTGATGACCAAGTAAAGCACTTGGTGTGTGCATGTGTGGAAATTGTGAAGCAGGAATACTACCTGACCCATGTGCAAAGAGAGATGCATTAAAAAGTGGTGGTGTCGGGGCTACCTAAGTCACCAATGTTCTTAGTGATGAAGCACTAGTAGTATCAACTACATGAGGTGTGGATAAAGATAAATTCCCAAGTCTTTCAGGAAAACCAAAAGATGATGGCTTCATACCAAACGATTGTGTAGTGGTTGAACCGAGTAGTAAATTGTAAGAAGAATAGGCATCCAAATATCTCATGGACTATGGATAAATGAGTGGTAGGTCGAGTGGATTAGTAAAAAGAGGATTCATGTAATATAAAAGGATTTATATGAAGTTTGTGATTGGTTCTTTTATGTGTTGGCCACTTCCAGGAACTACGCTCCCAATTTCAGAAGTTTGATCTTCGATCATTCCCTCATAAGAAACATTGGGTTAAGGTTATTGAACTTCAGGATCCATACCTTGTATACTATGAGATCTTTGATCCTAAGGATGACTACACAAATAAAAGAGACACACTCTAAATAAAACTAAAATCAATTAACCAAGCAATAATAGATTCAAGGATCTTTTGAATATGGGATGTCAAGCCATCAGTGAAGAAATGAGAAGTAGTTACCCCGACCTCCACGTAACAACCCTTCTCAGTGCAAGTAACCCTCAATTTCACAGGATCACCCTCCAAGGGTATTGAGAGTGTGATATAAAAAATTTCCCCGGTACCGTGGGAATCCCCCCATAATCACCTCTGTAGATACCTAGGAAAGGCCACTAAGGTTACCAACTCACATTTAGTCTCTGAGCGGGTACATTCGACAATCGGGACCGAATGTATGGACATGATACCAAAGTCTAAATTTTTTCTAGAGGACTAAATACAAGTGGATCGATAAAACTCTTGAGGTCCTCGAACAGATTCGATATTCATGAAGCACCAAGACCAAATGAAACCAATGACACTTCAAGAAAAACCTCAAGTATACGATCTGTCCACTACGATTGGTCAAGCTTTGGAGGGGTAATCTTTGTTTCTCTTCTGCATGTGACCTGGTGTTCAACCCCTGTGTTAGAGGGGGTTCTTGGCTATGCTTATACGAAAGTTGGATTTTCTCACTCTTTAGTGTTCTACAGTATATTTAGTAGTCTTGGAGGATTTACTCACTTTTCCTAGTCCAAAGACCCTAATCCTGTGCTAGTGTTGGTGCGATTAAACCAAAAAATGTTCTAGTTGATTTTATTAGTGCCTAGTTTATTTTAATGGATTTTTACTCAATAGGTTAACATAGATTGTACTGATGATGTGAGAGACTTGGAGCCAATAGAATGCAAGGGAATGAGATGCAATTATTTCTTTTCAATGAATTCTATGTATGGGAAGGATACAAGTTATATTCTTCTTAACAAAAGAAAGTACACAAAATGATGTAACTTTCAATTTCTAGACATAAGATGATGCCAAAATACCAAGAAAATGTTTCTGAAAACCAAAATGCACATGCAAAAGTAGCTCTTTTTTCTAAATTTGTACCAAAATTGTTTCCTAAAGAATGCAAAAAATTTCTTTGTTTGATTATGTATGCAATGAGATATGCAAAATTTTTCACTTCTTAAATTTCAAGAGAAATGAAAGAGATAAATGGTTGATACAAACAAATATGAGGAAAAAAAGAAACCAAACAAAGCACACTCAAAAAATGATGAGAAATGAAAGAAACAAAGTGTGAGATAACTTGTTCAATCAAGGACTCGCGGATGTAAAAGAGAAAGAAGATAAACATTCTTGAAAATACTTAAAACATGAGAAACAAGAAACAACATTCAAGGCTGGGTTGCAGTAAACAAGAGATTCCTAATCAGCCAAAAGAGAGATGTTTCAATGAAGACAAAAAGGTCTCAATACCATTTTTTTTTTGCAAACTCTAGTTGATGAACACTCCTAAACAATCAAACAATCTGAAATCTTTGCGATATGGAGATCATATAATTAAAAGGTAGGATGAACCAAGGTATTTAGTTAACCCAAGGAGACCAAAACTAGGATATATTTTCAAACTCAAAGAAGGAAATCAATGAGAAATAACTATCAATACCTCAATCAAACGAATTTATAGACAGATCAAGAGATGTTGGTCTAAAATCCTCTTAAAAGAAGACTAAGAAAAGCAGGGAAAAACTTCACAAAAACACCTAAAAGAGGAGATTGGCACCCTTGTTACCAAAGGAACAGGGTGCTATAGTGACCCCTAGGAGGCTTAGGGGGAACACCAGTTAGGCTAGTGGTGCCCTAGTGTCAACCACAGGGGAGTGCCAGTTCTGAAAAATCTCAAACATGGCTTCCACAAGATAAAACTCAACAAAGACTCAATCAATGGCTCTGTAAACTCTTTAATGAAGAAGAGGGAAGATGAAATAGATTAGAATGAAGTATCAAATAAGGAATATCTAATCTCAAGCAAGGATTCAATACTAAACAAAGGAAATACTAGTCAAAGTCATTCCCTAGTGGAGTCACCATTTTTCTGTTGTGAGAAATATTACCTTGCAGACAGGTTAATATCCCATTTGGACCAAGACCCCTTATTTGGTTCAAAGATAGAATTAAACAAATGGTTTCCAATTTCCCTTTAAATCTAAATCAACCAATCAATCAAGAGAGAACAAGTGTGTGACGTACCTTATTGTGATGTTCATCCTTTCTGCTCCAATCCTTGGGTTTGATCTCCAAGATCCTCAATGAAAATAAATTCCTACAAAGACTAGCAAAGTAACTCTTCCTCCTACTCTATATGATTTGACAAAGTATATATATCTATGAAGAACGAAATGACAATAGGCAAGAAAATGTAGAACACATGAAATTTAAAGGAATAGGCCAAGTTTATATTAATTGGAAAACCAAAAGAAGGAACTTACAAAGCATGCTTAACGATGCAGTAACTTCTCCAATCTCTCCTCATCTAGCCCTTCCATGAAAAGCAGGAAATCAAAATGATTATTATTCTCCCAGGATCAAAGGTTTTACATATGAATTCTTCCCCCTTTCACTTTGGGAATGCATTCAATTTATAGGATTAGGAGGCTCAACCACCATGAGATAATAAGGGAAGTGGTTGAGGATATGGCTCCTTAAGTTGGTATTTAATCCTAAGATAGAGCCATAGAATAGGGTTCGACCAAGAAAAAGGTGGAATATCCCATATTTCCCTCTAACCAGGATGGAACCCCCCTAGTGAGAGATAGAGCACAATTGGCACCCATTTAACATGGTAGGAGGAGCACCGATGATCCCTAAGCATGGGTAGGGGAGCACCAACCTTATAAATTTCCCCAAAATGGTCAATTTTCCATGTAAAAGGCGTGTTTTAACTGTCATGTGATAGGAATTTTTCTTCCAACATGAATTAGGGATTATAAAAAATGTTTATATGGCATCAATGGGTTGCGAAACTTAGCAAAGTGAATTCGACACTTGGTAAGGTGCATACGACACTTGAGACAATGCATGGGACACTTAATAAGGTGCATATGTCACTTTGCAACACTTGCAAAAGTTAGGGTGTGACACTCAAGTGTGACATTTTGAAGTGTAACATGAATATAGAGGATTCCATTGTCTCTGGAAAGAATATAGACTAAATGCACATTCAAAGTGAAGAAAAACCATCAAAAGTGGAACGATATCAACACCCTCATTACTAGGAAACATTTCAAGGAAGACAAGAAGGTCAATGCCAACATTATGAAGGAAGAAGATGTAGTACTTATCAATATTCATGGAACAAGGCATCACAAAACCACTCTTCAAAAAGATATCACCAGAGACCAACAACCACTACAAATTGGAGATGATACATAAAAAATACATGGAATCAAAGGAAAGAAAATTATACAACAACTAGAAACCAAGGATTAAGACCGAAAATAATTGATTTTGGATGGATAGATCATAATCAATGGAATAAATAAATAAGGAACATAAGAAAATCATATTACTTGGTTTCATCACATGTGAAATCTTTAATTGAAAATATTTGAGGATAAATCATTTTAAAGGAGGGTACTATGTTATGACCCAAGGGGAGCATACATAGGGATAAATGTATATCATATAATCCCAAGGGGGGGCATATATGGGCACAAATGTACATGTAATGTGTAAATATATATGTAATAGGGCTGGCCTAGTAGTAAAGGGGCCTCATGTGAAAGTGTGAATAGGTATATATAAAGATAATTTATTCATTATTGGGGACATTTAAATTGTGATGTATAAATGTAATTGGTTATGTGGAGGAGGTTCTCCTATTCTTTGAGGAGTTATTGTGTAACTTATCTATATTGGATTTATGCTCCATGCTCACATTTTGTACATGGTGTGTACTTATGTTCTGTTATGATAATTTAAGCATTTAGTTTATTACATTCAAGTACCACTTTCTACATATCCCTTATACTATGTCTCCATATCATCTACCGCATCTCCATTTCCATTTCTTCATTTTCCATTTAATTTTCCATGCCTCTATTTAATTATTCCTTTCTTTCCATTCTTCCCACTCTAATTTTTTGTTACATTTTCAGTTGCAATCACCATTCTTTAGATGCTGCAACTTGTTGGGTTGGTGATTTGACTATTTTTTCCAATGGCCAAATCCTTTTTGCATGCGACATTATATATGCTATGCTCTCATTTGGCCATTTTAAAGGTATTATCAATCTTTATACATCAATTTGACATGGAATCACACAAGGTATGTATAATTATCATTTTTGCAATGATTTTACGATCAATTCATCTCAGCTAAATGATTATGAATATCTAACATTTTGGTTTGCTTGCAACATGGAGGAATCACGATCCGATCCCCCATCCAGTCCCTCATCTTGCACTTTGTTCATCACTCGATCTGGCACTCGCAACACATAGGAGCTGGTGGTTAGTACATTGGCGACCTTGATGGATGAATCGACGATATGTTTTTTATGCCCCCTCGTTCCCTCCAGTTATGGATCTCGACGCATTTTGGATTGGGTATTTGTAGCGACCGCTGTGTAAAACACAAAGATTATTAAGAAAGATGCTGGTGTTAGAAAAAAATTAATGAATTTACTATTTTTAGAGAGATTCAACCCTTCCATTGGTTGACCTATGAATCTCTATAATCATCTATCAATACCACTGTCAATGAAATGAAGAAAGGTGAATTTTATTATTTTATACAGATATTATCACCATTTCATTATATACTTTGTTTTTATGATTAATGTCAGTGTTGCGTTAGCTTAGCAACTGCGTTTTCCTATTGGAGTGTTTCCACAACCTTCTGGGGGGCCCACCAGTGGTCTGGGTGATTGTTTATACCAATACATATTTACATCTATACAATTTCCTTTCATATTTCTTAGATTTCAAAATTGCTTCTTTACTGTGTAAATTTCTCAATTTCAAATTACTTGCTATGTGTATCTTTTAATTGCAGATCGTGTGTCTAATTCATATCCATGTACATCTTCTCTTATTTGCATATTAACTTTTGAATTATGTGTATATCATAGAGGGACGTCCATGGATGTGTGTTAATGATTAAACTCCTAACATTTTGTTTGCAGGTTGTAGAAGCTGTCTAATTACACTGTCATGTCTTTTTCACCCTAGCTGTAAATTACTCTGCAGATTACTAATTTTGATAGTGTTTATTTATCAAGATGCAATTTCAAATATTATCTGTAGGTCTGTTTCATTTGTTAATTTTTCCTCATCATGATAGGATATAAATGGATTTTGAGTTATGATTTCTAATTAGCATTAGTCAAGAGTTTGTAGGTTTCCACAAAGTATTTCATTGCCATATTATTTATTAATTTGAGTTGGGATTTTTAATTAAGTGTTAATTATGAGTTTATAGCTTTGCTTGAGTTAGTGATTTTGAGCATGGTACTTTCCAGCAGGTGTGTGGTAGAGTGAATGATTGATGTTGAATATTTTCTGTACAATGTCTAAAGATCATATGGATCCCAAGAATATTTAGTATTACTTTTATGATGGAAAAACTTTCCATAGAGTCCCTTATCTACACTTTACAATTCTCTGTAGAAGTTAGCATTGAGTTAATTCCACTTGAATTATCATTGCTAGTTAGATGCCATCGTGATGTCATTCGCCACCAAAGACACAATCATCACATTTGAATACTGTCATAACACTCTTTCTTTTAGCTAAGTAGATTAATGTTTAGTCTTTGCGAGATATAAATAATTATGAGTTTTTAATTTAAGAATAGAGTTCACTTGTCAAGATAGTTTTGATAGATTAATTGTTTACTTACTTGCTCAGAAATATATAGATCAAATAATTCTGAGATAGATTACTTACTGTTTTCTTATTCAAACAGAGATTGAATAGATTAAATAGCTTTTGAAATAGATTACTTGTTATTTGCTTATTTAGAGATATTCTATAGTCCCAGATTGTTTAAGGCTACTTAGGTCAAATATTTTATAGTTCTAGAATTGCTTGAAGCTCATTAATTGAAGGTTTCTTTATATAGAATTTGCTATTTAACTAGATTTTAAAAGTCATCTCTTTATAAAGTAGATTTGTAAAACATCTCCTTACCTAGACAATATTTCCATTAGCTTTTCTTTATTCCTTGGCTCATATTGTGCCAAAACTCTAAGTTTCCTTACCCCGGGTTGACAATTTAATTGAGGGAATTAGTACATATAGAATACCCATCATTTTTGGTGCAGTTGCCGGGGAGTTTTCTTAAGGTAGAAAATAGTTAGGAAGTAGATCATTTCTGAACCTTAGCATTAGTTTGGTGGAGGGGGAACTTTAAGACGAGAGGTAAGAACCTATGCATATGTTATAGTAGGTTCCCCCAAACCCAATGGTAGTTTTTATTTTTTATTGCTTTCATGAACATACCTAGGGACCCAATGTTAGGCAACTGAGAGGGTGGGGGGGGGGGTGAATCAGTTGTTACTATGCTTTAACAATTATACCCATTTTAAACTCATTACATAACACTTAATGATGATCACAATGATTCAGGGAAGTAAGAAATAGAGTATTCAACATCAATCACACACATGAAGTATATAGAGACAGATATTCCAAAGGAAACCCATAAAGGGAGAAAACCTCTTCTTCTTAATATGATAAGTAGTCTTTATATTATGTACATTATCATTCTTATGAGCACCCACTCTTTGTGAGGCTACCACCTCTGTTTTACAAGCTGCAACTTGAGAGAACCAACTCTCTGGTTTCTCTAGCACCCACTAGAAGGAAGCAACAAATCCCTGAGTGTTCCAACACCAACTGGATGGAAGCACCAAATTCCAGTCACAAATGCACCAACCCGTGTAATAGAGAAAAATCATTCTCCCTTGCACCACCCTACCACCCTGTTTTCTCTGGCTACCACCAGATGGAATCTACAACTCCCTATGCTCAAGCACCCACTTGAAACTTTGAGGACAACAATCCTCCCAAGCACCTCCCTACCACCCTTATAAATCTTTGTTATTGAAATTCATTATAGTGATATAGTATTAAAAAATGGATTACCAGTCTCATCATTGTTCTGCTACAATGATCTTCTCTGCCTGCATCGGTGTCTTCCTTCTGACATCTTCTTGCTATTTCTTTTCTTCTTATCTGTCTCTGCTTGCACACCTTGGCTTTTTCTTCCTCTCTCAGATCATGCTTCACTATTTTATCTCTTTCTGTTCATGCTATATTCTCCACTACACACAGTTCAACTTGTTTTTCAAAGAAGCAATAACGTCTCTCTGTCATAGAATTATCCTTTTATTCATGCTCTTATCCACCGTTACACTCCCATATCCAACGTTCATTTTGGTCATCTCAGAACACTCATTTCGGGAATCTCAGAACACTCATTTCAGGAAAGTCAGAATGATCAAGAGCCATGATTCAAATGCTCAAGAATGAATGATTAAACCGCTCAGGAACGATGATTCAGTTAGTGTAACTGAATCCTAACTGATCAAGAAATCACAATATGAAACAATAACCCTTCGATCAAATTTGGTTTGATCAACGCCGTCGAATTATATCTTATTTAAATATCTTATCTCAAATAACCAATGGTGGTGACCAGATGCTAGGCTTAATGAGCGCTTATCAATTCAACGGTCATGATTCAATCTCTTGAAATGGATGAATGTTGCAACTTCAACATTTCTCCCTTTGGAACTTTTGGGTTTGAAACCTTTCAAAAATTCCAAATCATATTTCCCTAATAGATCGAACGGTTTACGTTTATTTCGTGGAAACCGATCAATCGTTATATTTGATTCTTACAAGGCTTAATATTATGAACAAGACTTAATCAACCATTGAGATGGATGGCCACCTTTTACTTCAGGTCTTTGGCTATTATACTTATGTTATCCTTTCATTGTATCTTGATCAATGGTTGAGAGTGCACCCAACATCAGATCGACGGTCGATATCTCCTTCGGGTCTCCAAACTTTAGAGATTTCAAATTACACTATCCTTCCACTGGAGTAGGTCAACGGATGAGAATACACCCAAAGTGATATTTTAAATTGGATGACTCGTGTTCTTGCTGACATGGTCTGCCACATATGTCCTTTAATGACGTGGTCTGCCATATATTTCCTTTTCTGACATGGTCTGCCACATGTCCTTTATCGACATGGTCTGCCACATGTCCTTGTGGATGAGGTTTACTGACGTAATCTATTGATGTAGGTCTCCCTGATATAACGATCATCGTATGTTCTCCAGATCTGATGGTTCTTATTCATTTCGGATTTCTGGCTCTTCGGGCTTCAGGTTTTCAAATATCAAATTTTCCGGAGTGTAACCTCCTCGCCTCTTTATATCCGAAGTGAATGATGTTCGTCGATCATGTTCTTAGATCGATGGCTTGATCTATCTATGGTGAAACATTTCTAGCTTATCTTGTCCTTCCACTTGAATTGATCCGATGCCTGACGGGTATTCACATAAGTGATATCTCAGATCTTTTACCTTTCTTATCCTATCCTTCCAATCGAAATGATTTGACAACTGACGGGAATTCGAGTTTGATCCAACAGCTGACGGGTATTCAGATAATCAAACTCTCAGCCCTTTTAGCTTATCCTTTCCTTCCACTAAAATGTGATCCTATAGTTGTGAAGACACTTGAAGTAGATCAACGATCAAGGATGATTGCAGAACCATAACTTGCGAGTGATTTAACTCGCCACCAAAACTCCACAATTTGAAGTTGTGCGTCATTGGTGAGTCGACCATAATTGTCGATCTTCGAGGCTATAAGATCGAACGGTCCTTAGTAATTGTGATATTGGAAATAACACGATATTTAATTCTCCTTTCGTTCTCCGCAATCTATCCTTGTCGTTGATTTGGCGATTGTGCATCCTACGGAAAAAACTCAATTTGACTTAATATGATCACTTTTTGGGTCAACCACAGTCATCGATATCTAAGTCTACAAGATCTGATGATCTAGACCAATTGCAGGATTGAAACTAGAAAGTCGTTTAATTCTCCTTCTGATCTCTGCAATCTATCCCTGCCGTTGATCTGGCGATTGCGCATCTGATGGTCACGACTTGATATGACTTAAACTTATCATTTTTTGGATCAACCATAATATTTGATATTCGATTCTATGAGATCCGATGATCTAGACCGGTTGCAGGATTAGAACTAGTGAGTCGTTTAATTCTCCTTTCGCTCCCCGCAATTCATCCTTGTCGTTGATTTGGCTTGTAGATCTGACGATCATGATCCTCCAATGATACTTAATCCCAAGGTCACTCATATGACCGATGTCCATAAAATGAGATGATCAACATGGTCGATTTCTTTATTGAACGACTACTGAGTCTTATCACCTTGAGCTTACGCTTTTCGTTCCGAGCTTTGATCTCTGTGTATTGTTAACTCCTCCTCTGAGATTTTTCTTTTCTTGTTTTCCATCGTCATTGTTGTCCTTTCCATCAATGACAAGAACACTCTTCCTGTAAAATATGCCAACAATCTCCCCCTTTGGCATTGATGGAAACCCTGAAAGGCTGCACTATTCTTCTTAGACCTCCAACTGTAGCATCCAGACCAGACCTTTTCTCCCCCTTTGACATCAATGTGAAAGAAAAAATGCTCCCCTTGAGCTGTTGTAGTAATTTTTGGAGGTATAAGATATTCAACCTACACATACTCCCCCTTATAGGATGGAATCTCTTAGGTGAGAGAAGGGATGACACCCAACTTTTGATGGAGATATTCAAATGGTGTCTTGGCTAGGGGTTTAGTAAAGATGTTTGCAATTTGTTCTGTGGTTGGAATGTAATGAACCTGAACAATCTAATTGGTGACCTTCTCTATGATAAAATGGTATTTTATGGGGATGTTCTTGGTCTTGGAGTGGAATATAGGATTCTTTGACACAGTGATTTCACTAGTATTATCACAATGAATTGGGATCTATGCAATATAATTTACCTCCAAGTCTGCAAGTGTCTAAATCATCCACAGTACTTGGGTACAACAAGTGGAAGCTGCTATGTATTCAACTTCAGTAGTCGATAAGGAAATGGAACCTTGCTTCTTGCTCAAACATGCTATAAGAGAATCTCCTAAGAAGAATGCACCTCCACTCATGCTTTTCCTTTCATCCATGCAGTTATACCTATCAACATCTAAATAGACTGATAATTGAAAATTCTGATTCCTAGGATACCATAGGCCATATTTCATTGTTTCTTTCAAATATCTGAATATTCTTTTGACATATAGAAAATGATTCTGTTTAGGTGTAGGCTAATACCTTCCTACCATTCCAACAACATGCATTATGTCTGGATGATATGATGTGATTTACAATAGGATGCCTATCATAGACCTATGTGAAATTTGATCAACATTAGGTGAGTCATCATCCTTTCTTAACTTGCATCTAGTGACCATAGGTGTGCTCACGGGTTTATTGTATTCCATTTGAAACCTTTTCAATATTTCTCTTAGATATTTTTCCTGAGAAAGAAATATTCCTTCAGACCTCTGAGTAATTTGCAGACCAAGAAAAAATGATAGTTCCCCTATCATAGACATTTGAAATTTACACTGCATGGTGGAATAAAACCATTGTACCAATGAAGCATTATTACTTCCGAAGATGATGTCATCTACATAGACCAACACAATGAGAAAATCATTACCCTCTGTTTTGATATATAGATTGTTGTCAACTGTTCCTCTCTTGAACCCTTTGTCTTGAAGATACTTATATATTCTGTGATACCAGGCACAAGGAGCTTGTTTCAACCCATATAAGACTTTCTTCATCTTTGAGACAAAGTCAATATTATCTGTCAGTGAAAATCCTTCAGGTTGTTCCATAGATACTTCTTCGTCTAGATCTCCATTAAGAAATGATGACATAACATCCATCTGATATACTTTAAAGTTCTTATGACATGCATAGGAAAGAAAAATTCTGATGGCTTCCAATCTTGCCACTGGTGCAAAGGTTTCATCAAAATCTTGTCCTTCAATCTAGGCATAGCCCTTATAGACCAATCTTGTTTTTTTCTTGACAACTTGTCCCTGCTCATTCAATTTATTCTTGAAGATCCATTTGGAACCTATGACATTTTTACCTTCAAGTCTAGGAACCATATCCCAAGTATTGTTTTTCTCAATCTAGTCAAGTTCATCATTCATGGATTTAACCCAATGGTCATCTTCGCTAGCTGCATTAAAGTCTTTAGGTTAAATTAAAGATAGAAGGGCAATCTGATATTGTTCTGAGGCATTATTCAACTACTTTCTTATCCGAACTCCTTGGTTTAGATGACCAACTATCTGATTTTCATGACGATTCTTCCTAATAACTTTGGAGGGTGTCTTTGTCTTGATCTCCTAGTTTGAGTCCTGCAGAGTATTTGTATCTAACTCAGAGTCTTCTCCTTCTAATTCTTGAACTTGTTCATCTTCAGCTTCAGCTGTGTCCTCTGTAGTAGACTCAATATTTCTCACCTCTCTTACTGGGACTCCTTCATCAACCTTTAAATCAATGCAATCAACTAATTTATGCAATATTTTATTAAAGCATATACATCCTTTACTATTGGTAGCATATCCTAAGAATATGCCTTCATCAGCCCTTTCATCATACTTGCCAAGGTTTTCATTATTATTCTTTATGTAGCACTTACTCCCAAAGACTTTGAAGTGTTTTATTGAAGAAAGTATTCCATACCACATTTCATAAGGTGTCTTATCACTATGTGGTATGGGGTGGGATTTGTTAAGAATATGGACTGCTGTGTGTATTTCTTCTACCCAATAGGTTTGACCAATGTTCTTCTCATTCATCATTGACCCTACCATTTGCTGAACTGTTCTGTTTTGCCTCTCAACTACTCCAATTTACTATGGAGTTCCTGGGATTGTGTATTCTCTCTTGATCCCATTTTTATCATAGAATTCCTTGAAATCACTTGACATAAATTCTCCTCCTCTGTCTAATCTTACTTCTTTTATCCTGTTGCTTGTTTGATTATCAGTTAAAGCCTTAAATATTTTAAATTTCTCAAATGCTTCAGCTTTTTCTTTGAGAAAAGAAACCCACGTGAGTTTGGAGTAATCATTAATGATAAGAATGAAGTAGTTTTCCTTCCCCATGACTTCCTGTCTTGATGGTCCACATGAGTCCATATGAATTAATTGGAGTTGTTTCTTTGTTGAAGTAGAGATCTTGGATTTAAACTGAGACCTGGTTAGCTTTCCTACTTGACAGGGTTTACCCACAAAATATTGTGTCTTTGATATTCTTGGAAGATCTTTTACTGCCTCAAGATTTTTGAGCTTGATTAAGTGGTCAAAGTTTAGATGTCCATGTCTCCTATGCCATAACCAGATTTCATCATGTTTGCTTAGATGACACTCTTCTCTATCTTCTTTCATCACATATACATTATTATCTATCCTTATGCCTTTAGCCACCACTTGTCCCGAGTTTACAGACTTTATCTTACAATATTTGGAAGTGAACACCACTTCACATCCTCTGTCACACATTTGACTTACACTGAGAAAATTATGTTTCAACCCATCTACAAGTAGAACATCCTGGGTTTTTCCTTTACCATTACTCAAACTCACCTTCCCTTTACCTTTGATTTTACCTGGTTCATCATTTCCAAAGGTCACATTTCCTATTTTACTTTTACTTATGGACATAAACATATCCTTGTCTCCAGTCATGTGCTTGGAACATCCACTGTCTATATACCATGGGTCTTTTTGTTTTTGAGCTCAAAGTAATAACCCACATTTTTCACTATTTTTATTTTTCCATGTGTTGGCATTTCTAGCTAAGGGTTTTATCCTTGTATCCACTTTGTAATCCTTCATATGACAGTTTGTAGCTTTGTGGCCAAAGTTACGATAGTTATAGCATTCGAGCTCATTGGTCAATAGGTCAAAGTGATTGGTGCAACTTTGTATACTCATTGGCTGTTTGGTTCTATGTTGCAAAGATTGTTTATTTCTTGATCTCCTCAGTTGCATGTCTCTAAACTTAATTTGACAATTTACAATCTTATGACCAAAATTAGAGCAGTAAAAACAATAACCATGGAATAAATTTTGGTACCTGAAGGATGGCCTTCTTCTTGGAATTTTTTTCTCCATCTTATGATATCTTTGTTCTTGATCAGAGATCATCATGTCGTTATTAGATTTTGGTGGCAGAGTAATCGCATGGTCTGATTGTCTGCTGACTTGGAACTTGATCATCTTTACTGGCTCTTTGCTTTCTGGTTGTTTGCTGCTTGAACCACTTACACAACCTAAACCAGTCTTCAACAAAGGAGATCTCTATTTTCTCAGAATGTCATTTAGTTTTGATGAGGCTTTAATGCTTGGAATATTTTGGAGATACAAGGCTTTAAACTTCTTCATCCCTTTTCTGGTTTTTACTACCTCTTCTTCTAAGGATTCACATCTTTCCTTGTTCTCTGATAACTATTGTTTCAGAATGTCCTCTATTTTCTTTGCTTCTTCTAATTCCACTTTTAGTAGGGAAAAGTTTTCATAAGGTTTTTTACTGTCTTTCTTGAACTGTATCAACAATTGTTTTTGCTTTCTCTTCTTAAGTCTGAGTCTGTCAATCTCTTCCAAAGCACTTATCAACTCTCCTTCCAAGTCAACCATAACTTATTCATTATTAAAATCACTTCCTGTGCTTTTATTATCATAATCCTCTTTGACCATAAGCATAAATTCATTAACCTTATCTTCACAAGAAGAATCACTATCTATGTCTCCTGATGAGTCATCGGTGTTTACACATAAACTTTTCTTTTTACCAAATCTTTTGAAATTGTACTTCTCTTCACCTTTAGATTTCTGGTCCTTCTTCTTGTGTGGACACTTAGATGAAAAGTGACCTATATTTCCATAGTTAAAACATTTGAAGGGAAACTTGCCTGATCCTTTCTTTAGTTTTCTCACAAATTTTGCTTCAATTTCATCAGGTTCAGAATCCTCATTCTCATCTGATTTAAATGATGCTTCTCTAGAGGTGGGTTTATCTTTACCTATGCTCATTTCATATGTAGTCAAAGTTCCTAGAATTTAATCAAAAGGTAGAGTTTTTAGATCATTAAGTTATTCTATAGTAGAGACCCTTGGGTTGAACCTATCTGGCAGAGATCTCAAAATTTTCTGAACTAAAGAGGCTTCCTTAGTTTTTTTCCCAAGTGCTTTCATTGCATTTACTAGTTATTCAACTCTCATAAAGTACTTCCCAACAGTTTCATCCTCTTTCATATTTAGCTTTTCAAACTGTAGTTTGTAGGTTTGAAGCTTGACATCCTTGACCTTCTCATTACCTTCATAACTTCTAATGAGTTTGTCCCACATTTATTTGGCAGACTCTAAGTGCATAACTTTTAAAAATTATGCTTCTGCAAGCCCACTCAGAATAGCATTCATATCCTTAGCGTTGAAGATGAATTCTAGCTTTTCATCCTTAGAAGCTAGTACAATTGGTTTTACATAACCAATCTCTATCGCATCCTAGACATATGCACCTAAATCCATTATGTAGGTTCTCATCCTAACTTTCCAGAAGAAAAAGTTTGTTCCATTGAACAGGGGGGCCTTATTGGTTGAAGTTCCTTCATGTCTAGTCATGTTTAAGCTCTAGGATATACCCTTAGATAAAAGGAACCCGCTCTAATGCCAATTGTTAGGAAACTAAGAGGGGGGGTGAATCAGTTGTTACTGTGCTTAAAAAATTATACCCATTTTAAACTCATCACATAACACTTAACGATGATCACAATAATTTAGGGAAGTAAGAAATAGAGTATTCAACATCAATCACACACATGAAGTATACAGAGATAGATATTCCAGAGGAAACCCATAAAGGGAGAAAACCTCTTCTTCTTAATATGATAAGTAGTATTTATATTCTCTACATTATCATTCTTATGAGAACCCACTCTTTGTGAGGATACCACCTCTATTTTACAAGATGCAACTTGCCGAGAGAACCAAATCTCTGGTTTCTCTAGCACCCACTAGAAGGAAGAAACAACTCCCTAAGTGTTCCAACACCAATTGGATGGAAGCACCAACTTCCAGTCACACAGGCACCAACCTGTGTAATAGAGAACAATCATTCTCCCTTGCACCACCTTACTACCCTGGTTTCTATGACTTCCACCAGATGGAAGCTACAACTCCCTGTGTTCAAGCACCCACTTGAAACTATGAGGAAAAAAGTCCTCCCTAGCACCTTCCTACCACCCTTAGATATAAATATTTGTTAGTGAAATTCATAACAGTGATATAGTATTAATCAATGGCTTGCTAGTCTCATCACTGTTCTGCTACATTGCTCTGCTCTACCTGCATCAATGTCTTTCTTCTTGCATCTTCTTGCACTTTTTGTTCTTCTGCTCTGTCTCTGCTTGCACACCTCGGATTTTTATTCCTCTCTCAGATCATGCTTCATTGTTCTATCTGTTTATGTTCATGTTGTATTCTACATTACATACAGTTCAATTTGTTTTTCATAGAAAAAACAACCTCTCTCTGTCACAAAATTATCCTTTTATTCATTCTCTCATCCATTGTTACACTCCCATCTACAATGCTCAAGTCGGCCATCTCAGAACACTCATTTAGGGAATCTTAGAACACTCCTTTCAGGAAACTCAGAATGCTCAAGAGCCATGATTCCAATGCTTAGGAATGAATGATTCAACTGCTCAGGAACGATGATTCAGTTAGTGTAACTAAATCCTAACTGATCAAGAAATCACAAGATAAAACAATAACCCTTCGATCAGATTTGGTTTGATTAGCATCATCAGATTATATCTTATTTAAATCTCTTATCTCACATGACCAATGGTGGTGACCTGACGCTAGTATTAACGAGTGCTTGAGCACTTATCAATTTAATGGTCACGATTCAATCTCCTGAAATGGATGACTGTTGTAATTTCAACATTTATCGCTTCAGAACTTTTGGGTTTGAAACCTTTCAAAACTTTCGAATTAGATTTCCCGAAGAGATCGGATGGTTTACGTTTATTTTGTGGAAACGAATCAATCATCAGATTTGATTCTTACAAGTGTTAATTTGACGGCCATGACTTAATCAACCGTTGAGATGGATGGCCACCTTTTACTATAGGTCTTAGGCTATTATACTTACGATATCCTTCCACTGTATCTTTAACAATGGTTGAGAGTGCACTTACATCTAATCGACATTTGATATCTCCTTTGGGTCTCCGGACTTCAACGATGTCAACTTACGCTATCCTTCCATTGGAGTAGATTGACGGATGAGAATACACCCGAAGTGATCTTTCATTTCGGACGACTCGTCTCCTTGTTGACGTGGTCTGCCACACATGACCTTTGCTGACGTGATCTGCCATATATGTCCTTTCTAACGTGGTCCACCACATGTCCTTTGTTGACGTGGTATGTGACATGTCCTTACGTATGAGGTTTGCTGATGTAATCTACTGACGTAGATCTCCCTGATCTAATGGTCATCGTATGTTCTCTAGATCCGATGGTTCTTATTCATTTTGGATTTCTGGCTCTCCTAGATTAGGGTTTTTCAAATCTCAATTTTTTTGGAGCGTAATATCCTTGCCTCTTTATATCCGAAGTGAATGATGTTCGTCGATCATGTTCTTAGATCGATGGCTCGATCTATCTATGATGCATATTTTCTATCTTATCATGTCTTTCCACTTGAATTGATCTGAATGCTGATGGGTATTCACATAAGTGAGATCTCAGATCTTTACCTTGAGTATCCTATCCTTCCACTCGAAATGATTCGATGGATGATGGGTATTCAGATATTCAAACTCTCATCACTTTTATCTTATCCTTTCCTTCCACTAAAATGTGATTCAATGGTCATGAATACACTCGAAGCATATCAATGATCAAGGATGATTTCAGAACCATAACTTGTGAGTGATTTAACTCGTAACCAAAACTCCACAATTTGAAGTTGTGCACCATTGGTGAGTCAACCACAATTGTCAATCTTCAAGGATATAGGATCTGATGGTCTTGAGTAATTACGGAATTGGAAATAGCACGATCTTTAATTATCCTTTCGTTCTCAACAATCTATCCTTGCCGTTGATCTTGCGATTGCGCATCCGACAGTCACAACTCAATCCAAATTAATCTGATCGCTTGTTGGATCAACCACAATAGTCGATATCTGAGTCTACAAGATTTGATGATCTAGACCAGTTGCAGGATTGGAATAAGAGAGTCATTTAACTCTCCTTCTGATATCTACAATCTATCCCTGCCATTGATCTAGCGATTGTGCATCCAATGATCAAAACTTGATATGACTTAAACTAATCATTTGTTAGATCAACCACAATCATTTGTATTTGAGTCTATGAGATCTGATGATCTAGACCGATTGCGCGATTAGAACTAGCGAGTCGTTTAATTCTCCTTTCTCTCCCCGCAATTCATCCCTGCCATTGATCTGGCTTGCAGATCTGACGATCACGATCCTCCAATGATCCTTAAGCCCATGGTCACTCATATGACCGACACCCATAAAATGAGATGATCAACAAGATCAATTTCTTGATCGGACGACTGCTGAGGCTTCTCACCCTGAGCTTATGCTTTTCCTTCCGAGATTTGATCTCTGCATACTTTTCGCTCCTCCTCTGAGCTTATGCTTTTCCTGTTTTCCATCGTCACTGCTGTTATTGACATCAATGACAAGAACACTCTTCCTGTAAAACATGACAACACCCAAAGGGTAGATACATCAAAACCAAACAAAAAATTCTGATCAAGGTTCCTTCTAAGATTTTTGGAGGAAGGAACACTCCACCGATAAACTCTGCAGAACAATACTAGAAAATAGGGGTTATCTCAACTCAAATATCTAAGGAAGTCTCTCAAGAGACCAAAACTAGGGACACTATAGAGCATAAAATTGAAACATCAATAGTAGTGGGACAGGAGGCAATACCACTCAGGCCTTCATCAGAACTAGCCAACACAACCTTTTCCTTTTCACCACCATCAGGGGAATCTAACTTTGTAGATATCATTGAATCTAAATAGGTGAATGCTCTCTTTGTTAGCTTAGCCAATATAATTGTATCCCAAGTTGAAACATAAACTTTGGCACCAATAGTTTCAATAGGATCGAGTAAAGTCCCAAACATCCAAACAATAGATAAATATTCCCATCGAAGGGATACCCTTCCTGGAAAAGAACCTTGGGACACTTTTTTATATTCAAGGATAAAACTATTAAGGTATCCTCTCTTTGGAAATCAAATCAATATGGATGATCAAAAGGATCACAACCATGTAAGACACGATGCGGGAGAAGAAATTGGAAACCAAATAGAAACTACCTTTGGGTTTCCAATTTTGGATACCACACAGAATGTCAACATGAAGAACATTCTACTCTCTGCACTTCCCACCTTTTATGGTAAAAGTAGTGAAGACCTAGATACCTTCCTATTTGAGTTTGACATCTTGTGTAAAAGCTACAACTACTTGAAAGATGCCCATAAATTAAAACTTTTTCCTGCCACTCTCAAGATTTCTACACTAAGATGGTTCATGGGGTTAGGAGAGTCTAGTATTAGGTGTTGGGAAGACATGAAAGATATATTTCTTAAAAAATACCAATACTACTGCAAGTCCAAGGATTCTCGTAATGATATTCTTAAAATTCAACAGTTAGAGGACGAGAGTCTCGAGGATTACATGGAACATATTGCTTATGCCTCACATAAATCGAAATACCATGACCTTCCAGATGATGTAGTCAAGACTCTTTTCCTTAAAGGAATTTTGGAATAATATATAGAGACACTTAAACTGATGGCATCAAGTGACATCTCCCATAAACCATTTACTAAAATATGTGAAGTGTGTATAAATTAATCGAGGAGCAGAGCCAAAATTGGGAAGAGTGTTCGTGATCCTTATAGTAGAAACCTAAAAATGGTTAGTTCAGGGGGTATTACAAGGGTAGAGATAGGAAACCTATTGGATAAATTCAAAACTGATATCCTAAGTACAATAGGTTCCCAATTGGACACCCTAAAAATTAACAAGAAATAGGAGGAGGAGAATGAAACAATGTTCATATTTTGTCCAAGGTGCAGAAGGAAGCATTCCTCAAGGAGTTCCCATTAGACAACATTTCAGTTTGTGGCTTCTGCATTTAGTACCACCCAACTGAAAAATTTCCATCACTTCCTAGTTTATTAGCCATTTACAGAATTGGGGATCATGGGGAGTCCTCTTATGCACCTAGGAGGCCATGCAATCCTAGGAGTCAACCTACATACCAGGATCTACCATCTAAAGTTCCACCTGATGTTTTTGTATAATATTTTATACTCCTGTGCTTAGGTTTAGTTTGTTTGTGTTATTCCCACCATTGCATTCTTTTTGACCTCTCTCCATTCTGAATAAGTCTTAGTAGAAGTTCAGGTGAGACCTCCTTCCCTTGCATAAGGTTGAATATGCCAGCGCTCTAGACTACTATTGTGGATTTGCTAAAAAACGTTGAGAACCTCGATCTCCAATTAGGATCCAACAAATTATTCCATTGTTGAGACCCAATTTCCGAGTGAGATTTCAGAGGATGCAACATCATATTTTAAAATTGGACACTGATAGGTGGTGGGGAAAAAAGAGTGACATGTTCATATTTCAAGAAACTCAAATGGAATATTTTGAGTGTTGTGAAGGAAGCAAACTATTATTCAGAACCTTCCAATGATCAATACAAAATCTTCTAGATATGGTTTCTATAGGAAGTCTTCTAGTGGCTCGATCAATTACAGGAAGTGCTAGAGTTTAAAGATCGAATATAGAGAAGGATACATTGGAACATTGCACACCTAGTTTTCCTCCATCAATTGGATCATCCAATTTGTCATTCAGTAGAGTTTTGGGTTGAGACTACATTGGATGGATACATCATCAAATTTTCTACGAAAAACCACCGGTCATTTTTGAAAGAAGAAAAGGTGTTTTACAAAGGCCTCCAAGGAATACTATTGAGGGCGATTCCCCTTTGGATGAAGGTTTTGTTGGTAGAAGAATGTATGTTTCCTATTCCATCAGAAGATATGGCATTGTACACCCCTATGCATGAGGGGTGAGTGATTCAGGTGAAGGGTTCATGATTAAGGTTACAAAATTTCTTGAAATATGGGGAATCAACATGGTTGGGAGATAAGTGATATAGATGAACACACTCTAAGAAGGGTTTTTATGATTGCAAATAATTGGCAAGGGAAGATGAAAAAGTTGATGAAGAGGTCATATCAGTTGTGGAAGATGATTGACCTCAAGATCATCTAGAGGAAATAAATGAAGAAGTTGTGAGAGTTGCAGATACATGGAAGAATGACCAGTCGTTGGTTGAAGGAAATATTTGGGGAGAAAGATGAGAGTTCTGAAGTTAGAATACAAGTAGGAGTTAGTATAGGAGAGGTATTTAGGATAGGCACCATTTTAGAAGAACAAGACTCAAGAATAATACTTGAAGGAGATGTGAGAGATTCAGATCTTTCTACATTGAAATATCTTGACTCTCGTCAAGAAAAAGGTACAGTGTTGCACACAAAATGTGACCCCCCTCGAAAGATGAAAGTTCTGAAGGAAGAAGACAAGTAGGAGTTAGGATAAGAGAGGTAGTTAGGATAGGAACCATTTTAGGAGAACAAGACTCAAGAATAATACTTGAAGGATATGCAAGAGACTCAAGTCTTGCTACACTGGAAGATATTGAATCTCGTCAAGAAAAAAGTACAACATTGCAAAACAAATGCGACCCCCTCGACGAAAAAATTCCATTCCAAAAGTGAAGGAACCAACATTGGATCACCCCCACCCTTAGAACCTTCTAAAAATATGGTAAATTCATCACTAAATCCAATAATAATTTTTATTATTTCTCACAGTTATAATACAATCACTATTAAATTTGAACATTTTTGCGACGAAGTAGAGACGAAGTTTCGCTGGCATAGGGTCATTTTTGTGGCCAACATGATTTTTTTTCTCGTTGGAATCCATTCATCAATATAGTGGCCACACATGGATCTTCACTGATCTAGCGACCAATAAAAGAAGCCTATACACAATAGGGAAAAGTTCAGCTAGCGACTAATGTTAGTCGGTCAAATGACTAACATTAGTCCCAAGAGTGGCCAATACAACCCTGACAAACTTAGTCAATAAACCACTCTGAGGTGGTAGAACAACAAGTATTAGTCGGTTGAATGAATAATATTAGTCACAAGAGTGACTAAGACAACCCTAGCAAACTTAGTCAATAAACCACTCTGAGTCGGTAAAATGATGAATATTAGTCACTAGAGTGACCAAACCCGAAGTTAAAAAGGTCAAACAAAGGAGGCTCAGTTAGTCGCTAGAGCGACCAACGTTGGTGTTTGTGACCAAATGGAAATACATGCGACGAACATGTTAGTCGCTAGAGGGACCAATGATGGGTTTAAAAAAAAATAAAAATATGCCATTCACACAGGAATAGAGCAGAGCAGTGGTAGAAGTCCAATCGAGAAATTAAGCTATTGTAGCACACCATGGGTTGATTAAGCTATTTGTTTTTGATGAATTATGAAGAATACAACCATATGTCACATGAGACATGTTCATTATCCATCATGAAGAAAATGTAGCATCAAAACCATGTATTGAAGACTCATCAGATGCTTTAGAACATGTGCCAACACTAGTAGCTGAAGAATCCATGGATGCTATAGAGCCTATATCAACTATTGCATAAGAAGTAGTAGAGTGTGAAGAAGGAGTAGGAGGATATCTCCTCAATAGATTAGGAACTAGAATCAAATATTTCTAGGGCTGCAAATAAAAAATACCTTAGCCCAAGCTAAGGAGCCATTTGATATTCTAGATTCCCCATAGCAGGAAGATTCTGCCACCCTGTTAGGGGTTCCAATTGTTAAAGGAAAAGAAGAAATCAACAACCTTGTTGATGAAAAGATACTTGTGATACATGAAGAGAGTAGCTATGTTATTGAGCATATTCCGAAGAGGATAAGGAGATATGGTTTGAATAGGCTTCAAAAGAGGATTCTAACACACATTGTGGCCACAAATTTAGTTAAAGTTTTGACAAGACGGTTGTTGATTGCTCAAGGTGAAGTAGAAATGGAAGCAATAAGAAGAATCAAAAGGTGAGAACTTTGTTTTTGTCATTGAGCATAACCAAGTAATCACTTAGCTGGAAGAGAAATTTTCTTTAACCTAAATAGATTTTAATGAAAATTTAGAATTCCTTGGTAATGAAAATACCAAGATAAAAATTGACCTGGTAAAACAAATGCAAGAAACTACAAAAAAGGATTAGGAAATTGCAAGATTAACATATGTATGTGAGGAGATTATTGAACAAGCTTACAAAATGTTGGCACATAGACCACTTTCTAGGGTCTATGCTTTATACTTAAAATATCAATGGTACAAATTTAACATTGAATGATACATATCTCTTATGAAGATGAATTTCCAAAACCCTTGGAAATTTTGTGAATTGTATTTTGATATCACCCCTAAAAGGAGAAATCTTCTTTGCAAACCTTACCTACACAACTAGGCGTTGCAACAAATATTGAGGTCACCAAACCCCTATGTTTGGGGTGTGTAAATATGAGCATTTAAGTGTGGGTTCTAGAATGAAACTATTAGGTTCACAACTACAAAATAACACGAGCCTAAAGAGATTATAGTAGAATTGAAGATAAGAGTAGAAGGGGCAAGACCAAGTAAGGTATGGAAAAATCATATTCACCTACTACTAGGACACAAGACAATTCTCCATAGAGTTGATTCATATATTGAAGGTCTTAGGGTGAACATATCCTAGTGGATAGGGTTGAAGTTCAAGTCCCCCTCCTACTATACCCCATTCCATACTTCAGGTAGTCAGGAGAACC
>ML781096.1:1374116-1389115 GCA_009831015.1 Picea engelmannii | reverse complement strand
TTCAACAAAAATAATCTCCAAAAAAATATAAAAAACATAAAACATTTAACTTTCTTAACACATTTCCTATATTATTATTATTTAATATTAAGATTGACTAACATATATGTAATTATATCACCTTAAACCAGTCCTTAACAAGACATACATTTGAGTGATGGGGTGCCTCCATTGTTGCTTCTCTCCATCCCGCGATTCATCACATGACTTAATTATATTTTAGAATATTAATTAAAGATGTAACAACCTCTACAAATTAATGTCTAAAGATGAATACCTGAATGAGCTTCTCTTCGGTTCAAGAATGAATTATTCTCTACTGAACAGGACCAACCACATGAAGGTGGAATCTCTTTTGGCCCCTCCCCCCCTCTCACATCACTGTCATTTCCCCATACCAAATCTATCTAGATTTTACAACTATAATTAAAAATGGCAGTAACATTAAATGTAAGAAAAAAACATTCATCACCATGTGCTAAAACAAAAAACATGAAAGTAAATAACATTTTATGACATTTAGGAAAACAAAATACATTACATTGGACCAAAAATATATTGGATTTATATTAGTAATTAAATGTCTAATCATTTGTTTTTCTTCTTCTTCTTCTTCCTGGTATCCATGAAAACACAAATTAAGTCGTCATCATCAGCATTTAACTGATCCCCCACAGTTATTTGGCCTTCTTGAAGTGTTGCATCATCAGTAATCAACACCTCATGCCATGATGAACTTCTATTATTTCGGCATGGAGCTTGAGGATGCGCATGGGCATCCACTGCTGCAACAAAAAAAAAATTCAAGTGATATTGTTATTCACTATATCTAGGGAAATTTAATTAATACAGATTTAATTACAATGTTTTATACCTGGATTAGCCGGTGCAGTAGAAACAATAGCTGGTGGCTGCATTGTTGTTTCTGCCCTTTTTGATCTTCTCTCTTGATCGACATCTACACGCTCTTCCATATGAAACAATATAAGTATTTAGTACAGAGTATACCCTAAATATTAATACTCATTGAAAAATGGAAAAACATTAAAAATGCGTGCATACCACTATGTAATGGTCCTTCGGCAACAACCCTTGAATCAATATGGGGGTCGAGATGTGGTTCATTGGGTACATCAGGAGCATTGGTAGCATTGTTACTCTCCTGTGAATGTGGAAAAGACACACATTATTTTACATTTTAAATGAATAAAAAATATATTTTACATTACAAGTAATCAATGAGTAAAAACTAATCGACAAGTTTTTAATTTCATTTTATTTACCATGTCCTCTAGAGAGACACATAGCGATTTCTCCAAGCTTCTTCGTCATGCCACCATGCCATCAAAACCCTGTGTGAACCCGACCTTTAGATCTTGTGATGTGGCTTGATCGTTGAACAAATCCCCCTGCATTGAGCAATATCAAAATCATTAGTCACTAGCTGTAATGAATTACATATTTTGTGACGATGATAAAAAAAGTAAAATTTTTAGGCACTTACAACCCGTGCTTTCAATCTCTCGTAACCACCTTGGCCCATTTTATGTTGGCCGTGTTTTTCTTGTCTTGCCTCTGTTGCCTTGGAAGTGTCTTGGAGTCTACGCAATATTTTGAAATATGTTAGATATTGATTGTTTTCCTCATAAAGTAAACAAAAGGCCATCATAGTATATTGAAAACACCTCTTACCTTCCAGGGCCAGGTGGTTTCTTCCCTTGTGATTTCATCGCTAATTCTCTTGCATTGAGAATAATTTCTTTCCAATCCCTCTCGGGGAGAACCAAAGGTCGTTTTCACTTGGGGTCCTGTACTAATTTATTCCTATACGCCTCTCTAACATGTTTCAAATTCTTTCCAATCCTTTTTAGGACTTCTAGCTTATTGAACAAGTCACCAAACTCGCCAACGAGTCTAGAGATAAGAAGGATTTTCAGTTTGGAATCTTGTCGATTCCATCGTAGTCGAATGGTTGGCCCAAAAAATTCTAAAGCATAGTCATGCAAACTATTGTAGAACACATTGTTTCATGTAAAACATCGTCATCATTAGTAATTTAAATCTCACTGATATGTGATTGTTTAAACAATTAAATAACAAGAATCTCTATAAATACATATATTAAATACTTGGTAGCTATACTATTTTTAGAGGAACCATGTCCTAGTCGACCAAAAATGATACCGCAGTTGTTCCTATGCTTTGGATATGTGTAGCACCAGGGTAACAATCAACGGAAGAGTGATCAGTTCCATGATCATGTGCACCACCTGCACGATCTGGCATGTGCTGTGGGGGCGTGGCATCACCCCTAGAAGGTATAGAATCAGTCTTAGGTGGAACACTTGGGGTGGAAAATAGCCTAGTGGCTACATGGCCATGCAGGTTAGTTGTTGCAGTCCCATTGCTACTACCAGGACCTTCCCCTTCCCCTCTCATCGATATCACAAAATTCTACAATGAGAAATATGTGTTAATTGCATATATCAAATTACAAAATTTAAAACCAAAAATTGATATTGCTAGATGACATGACTTACCCCATAATTTGCTATCTTAACTCATAATTCAACTATCCTTTGGAAATCCTTAGTAGTTTTCAACCCAGTAGCAACCAAATCCATGAATTCCCTATTGGCCTTTCTTAGGGACAATTCTATTGTCTACAAGGGGTCTATAGAATCAAATATCTCTTCATCACTTATATATTCATCGTTTTTGGTCGATGTAGTGCTAGGAACGGGGCATTTTCCCTGATCAACACCTTTGCCACACTCAGGGCCTTTGCCCCGATCACCACTCTGGCAGAATTTCAAGAAGAATGTTAGTACGTGCAAGAAATATTGAAAAAACAATATATGAAATAATGGAATATTGGCAAATATTATCAAATGAAACATTCACACATACAAATTAGCAAATATTTGGAAATGAAACATTGAGCAAAAATTAGAAAATGGAACATTCAAAAATAAAATAAATTTTTTTCACAAATGAAACATTCACAAATTAAGTAATCCCTTTTTAAGTTTGGGTATAATGGGTTTTGTAAAATTCGGGGTAAAATTCACTGCAACTTGAAGTTCTTGGTATTCTATCTTGTGCTCTACCTCTTGGGATTTGCACTAGGCTGGGGAGGTGATTCTTTGATATCTCTTGGTCTATTTTGATGGTGATAAACTTGTAAACTCTTGAATTGATTCTTCTATAGGAAATGTTGTTGGGTTTTCTTCCAAGGTTGGTTTTCCTAGGATAAATTCTTCTATTCTTGTGTCTACTGTGCATGGTTAATATTTCTAGATCTTGTTATTTCTGTTGCATTGTAATAGTTGATATTCTCAGTGTATAGTTATTCTATGATAACTGTGGCATGAAATGAAATTTTGCATTGAAATTATAAAACAATAACTATCAGATCTGAGATTCAGAGAATTCAACAAGGATGTAGTAAGGTAGTTTCCATGAGAGCAAGTGATAAGTCGACTCTATCAAATGAACATTTCCAAGCCATCTAGTGCAACATAAGGGCTTGCAATGGAGGTATGTATATACAACATTGATTTATGTTCTTGGAAAGGTGAGGATGTCGGTAGAAGCATTGGATGTCTTTCATGTGATGTGTGTCCTTCCAAGCTAATAATGTTGAATTTCTACATTGAGATCCTCAGCTTGAACTGAATGTTGTGGTCTATAACGTTGTCTTAAATTGGCATGTTCCTTGGATGTAATGGAAAGGATCCTTTTGGGTGTTGCAACAAATGAGGCAAAGTGGGTCAAAAGTTTTTCCAAGATGATTTGAATGGGGCCAAAGGATGGATTGAAGCCCAAACCATTAGAAAGGATGTGCATAATAGATTCAAGGGTGCAATCCAAATCCCAAGCAATATGGGCTAACTTCATGAAGGTCAAATATGGAAAATTTGGAAGAATCCGAACCTCTATTTTCATCACAAGGGATAAAATATTTTAACCACAACATTTGAAATGATATAAGAGAGAAAGTGACCAGATGCAAGAGGGGGGGGATTTCCCAATTTATTGGAATGTAAAGGCCAAGCCTTGGCCATATTTGTTTTCAATCTTCACACTTGGTGGTTTCAAGGTTTGCTTCTATTGACGCAATTAACTCTGGGATCGATCAATTCTGGTCCTTCTCACCGAGATTGTCATCTTGGAAACCTTTTGAGATTTGGAAGGTGGTCTATTTGGTGAGCCACATATGAAATTAGGAGCATATGCTTCTGACGCTAGACAAGAAATTCCCCCACTTGAAGAGAAACCCCTTTATTGGGGGAATACAGAAGCCTATGTTAATTATTTCAGGAAGAAGCCAATTTTATGTTGCAGTTTGAAGACCATTCTAATGTAATAACTTACTTTTCATCCTTTTGAATGGATAGGTTTCTCAATTGAAACAGGCTCAAAGATGTTGACCATATAAACGAACTTTGTTATCAATTTGTTGAGTATTGTATGTGTTATTTTATGTCTTATTTTATTTTTCAGTATTGTGATTCTTGGGGTAAGCGACCTCTCTCAACATTTCATTCATAACTTTTTCTACAAGAAGCAAAATCAATTTTTGTTGAAGATCCATATGAGGTATAGAAACTATATTTCCATCAGTATAAGGAAATTGTTTTATCATGGTCCATGGAGAAAGAAAATACATGTTGAAACTCAAGAGAGAGGTAACATCACCGTGTTATAGAGATTTGGTGCTTCTAGTGAATATATCTCCCAAACTAGGAAAAACTATTCTAACACCCCATTTTAGATAACATAGAAACCTTTCAAATGATTTATAATGCGCCCTCTAAAATTTATTGTAGATGCCATTGTAGTTGTTCAAAGTTAACATAAGAGGCACATGCTTCATTCTATCCATGAATTGGTGATATTCTGGTTGGGAAACTGTAGGTAAGATAAGAGAGGGATGGAATGAGGTGACCCAAGATTGTAAATGTTGACTGCAAATTTTTAGGTCGTGCCATTCTTGTGTGAAGATACAAGAACACTCGGTGTTAGAGGGATAAGTGTAGAAGAACGCAAAATATGCCTAAAAGTAAAATATTTTAGAAATAAAATAAAATTTTGTCACAAATGAAACATTCAAAAATCAAGCAATCCCTTTTTAAGTTTGGGTATAATGGGTTTTGTACCGTAGAAAAAGAATACATTCCTGGGTCAACTCGATTCATATTGTAATCGACCAACAACTCTTCACCCGCTGTTATTGTTTTCACCGCACATACAAATATCCTATTACCTTCACGCTCCTCAAAAATGCAATTGGGTTCCTTTCTTGTCATCCCAGGCCTTGTACTATTTATAAGACCTGCAATATTCCCCGATGCCTTTGGCCTTCCATTAATATACATAGTTTCTCCTTTATTTTTATTATTGTCTTTCAGCTGTATATAATTTGTGGCGAGTGCATATCTCCACATACTAGGCATATATTGGACCGAACTCAACCATACTCCATAAGTGTAACATGGTCCAACATACTCAAAAAATTCAACTAATCCGCCATATTTTACCTTTATGCTATCCATGGAGAATAAAAAAAGGCCATGGATGGATGACAGAGCAATGCGATACATCCTCTCATTAACACAGAAGTTGGTGTCCAACTCTAGCAGTTCCTTGGGTACCCGCTGTTTCAGTAGGTGTTTGTACTTCAAGAGAACCTCGATGTCACCTATGCTCTCATTGTCATAAGAGCATGATCCTCCTTTAGCAAGAAAGAATTTCATGCACCTACCAAACTTTCTTCTGACCTTTTCACCTCTAGTTGATTTCTCCTTGTAACATGTGTTGGATATGTTTTCCCTTGTCCCTCTCGAAATTTCATCGCTCGAGTTGGATGATAGGTCTGATAGGTACATATTTGGTTGTACCTACACTCCATCGAGGGAGAAGGAAAAGTTAGGCCAACGATATTCATATTATAGTATAGATAAAGATAAACATTGAAAATATAACTTGACATGTAAGACTTTTGCATCTAGGGTTGGATCCCAACCTCTGAGAAAACACAAAGTATTTCTTCACTCAATATTTTGGGTAGGTGTTGGGCCAAAATTATGTGGGAAGATAGAATTAGAAATAATTTAGAATTTCCCATATAATTTGTAGCCCACCTCTAATTTATGAGAACCCATGAGGGATTTAATCATGCTAGTGAGTAGGTTATATGGTGAAAAGGATTTCTCTTATATGTAGAAGCATTGGGTTCCCTCAATACACCAAATGTTGAAGAAGGCAGTTGTAATATAGATGACTAGAGAAAATGATTGTTATATTTAAGTAGAACAAAGGTAGAAAAAGACCTTATAGAAGTTTTTCACAAGTGATAGTGTCTATTGTAACTCCATAGTGAGTCCATGCTTCTTTGTAAACAACAAGGTGCATTGCTCATTTTCTTGTCAGTTTTTCCCAAATCAGGTTTCCCATAGTACATATTGTTATTCCTTGTGTTGGTGTGCTCATTTTACTAATATATGTTCTCTCTTATATTCTCAGTTCATTTCAATATTTTGACTAATATACTAGTAATATTACATTTTGATCAAAAGAAAACATTATATAAATGACCTAGAGAAGACATTTGTAAGAATGGAAGTGTGTGTCTTTGACATCTGCATAGTATGGAAATTTTAATGTCAATAGAGGAAATTTTAGGAAATTCTAATGTCAATGTACAATTTCACACACTTAAAAGACACGAAAAACAATAAGTTTTGGTATCTTGGACTTAAATTCCTCTTGAATACTTGAAATTGAATTAGACTTGTCGGAATCTGCTGGCAGAGTTCTAGATCATCTCAACAAAGTTTCAATGGATCGACGAGTCATTATTGAAATGGGTCGAGGTTGCAATTTCTCCTAAAGATCGATGGATACGCTTTGATGCCGATGCATCAATTTCTATCTCTTTTGTCTTCAAATGTTTCACATAGAGGGATCACGATTGTGCTAAACAAGTCAATGATTACAATGACCCAAATTCGTTAAAGGTTGAGGCCGGTTTCAATGTCCCCTCCAGCAAACGGTTAGCCTCCTCCAACACTGGTCAAAGGAACGGACAAAAACTCATATGCAGGGTTTTATTGATAAATTTTTTTTATAATGCAAATGGGATTCACCTGTTCAGTCAAGAAATAAATATTTGGATCACATTGGTCATATGGATACAGTTGTTAATGATGAAGACTATAAATTTGAGTTTCGGACTCTTGAGGATAGACCGAGTACTCCAATTACCAGTTTCAGTGATAGTACCGACGAGGGTAACCCTGTTGCTATTGTTGATAGTGCTGACGAGGGTAACCTTGTTTTGGGTGTTCATGTATACATTTATTCAGATGATTTCCATGAGGATAATTGTCTTTAGGATTCCAGAGTAGCTCTCCATTGCCATCGTCCAACAATTCATCACTGTTGTAGTTTATGAAAACCCTATCCTCATTCTTATATTGAGGGCTCCTTATTCTCATGTAGAAGAGGGATTAAGAAAAAAACTAAACCCTAAACTCTATATCATGGTTTTTTCCAGGTGAGGAAGAAGAAGAAGACTTACCATGGTTTTAAGCCCTCCCTCCTCCATATGCCTCTCCCTCCTCCGTGTAGTTATTCAGGCTAGTTGTGCCTCTCCCTCCTCTGTGCACCCCTCCTCTGTGTGTGTATATGTGAAACTACCATACCCTCCTTCTCCTCGACTTTGTGTGTGCAGACCACGTGCAAATATTTTTGGGCAAGATAAAAAATTATGAGTGCGCTTTGTTGGTTTTCATTTTTTTGAAACATTGTTTTTTTTGTTGTTGTTTTGGTTTTTATATTATTTATATTATAAATAATATATATATATATATATATATATATATATTATAATATAATTCGAGGGATCGCACACCCACACGAAAATGACCACACAAGAGAGAACTAGGTAAAAATACGAGCCAGAGGATGGATAAGAACCAATTTTGGCTTGGAGGTATATTTTTTAATACGTCCTCACCAAGGTTGGGCGCCCAAACGCAACTCAAGGTGAGTTCGCAAGATGGGCACCTAAACACAACGCAAGGTGGGTGCCCAAATGAAACGCAAGGCAGCGCAAGGTGGGTGCCCAAACGCAACGCAAGGCGAGTTCACAATATGGGTGCCCAAACAGAACCCAAGGAAAGTTCGCAAGGTGGGTGCCCAAATGCAACTCAAGGCCAGTTCACAAGATGGGCGCCCAAACACATGAAGAGCCGTAACAAAAACGACCACACGAGGGAGCACTAGGAAAAAAGATGAGCCAGAGGATGGATAAGAACAAATTTTGTCTTGGAGGTAGATTTTTTAATACGACCTCACCAAGGTTGGGCGCCCGAATGCAACGCAAGGTGAGTTCGCAAGATGTGCACCCAAACGCAACACAAAGCAAGTTATTTATTTTTATATTTCTTACCACTATTGTGTTTTTCTGATCTAGAGGATGGGGGTTTATATATGGGATGATCCCCCTATATCCATTAATAATGTGGTAGCAATATCTTCAATTATATCCTTAATTTCTATACATTTAGTCCCATGTTCTCCCTGCTCTATTCTCTTCACTACTGTTCTCTTCTTTTTAGTGCTAGTGCCAACGTTGTCCACACTCATTTTTCTTTCTTATCTCTAATGTAGGGTGTGTGTCCCTAAATTAGGCTAATGCTTTCCCTCCTTGTATTTTGTATCATCTCTTTGAGGCACTAGAGAAAAATGTGGAACACTTATATGTTTTTTTTCCATATCAAATGTGAGTAATACCTTGATTTATATAATAATATGATGGACCCCTAGATTACCATTTTTTCCCCATCCTATTGCCATGTATTATTCATGTATTTTCCTCAAAGACCTAAGAATATCCTAAGAACTCTTGTTTTAATTCTATAAATTGTGAACATATGATAATTTGTATAAGATATTTGAAGAATGATAATTTTGAAGGTGCTAGGCCTATTCCTACACACCACGACCATATCACCTCTCATTGACAGTCCATGTATTTTGAACTGAAATTCATGGTGGGGCTAATGGGGCTCTTGGGACTAAAAGAAAGGGTCAACATGGGCACCAAATGGAAAAAAAGAGGTGTTAACTAGACCAACCCATGATAGGTAGGCACTAAATGACTTTTGTAAGCAAGGACTTCTCACGTAATGAGCATCCATTCACTGGGAACAAATCAAATACTCCACTAAATTAGGGTTTATGTTTTACATGATGAATTGATGATGGAAGAAAGTGGGTGTGTGATTCAAATTTGTGTCTAGAAACCCTCCCATATAGTTAAGGCATGCGAATAGTCTATCCATGTCAAATTTCAATGCATTCAGAAATAGTTTGAAAAATTTCAACATTGGCCCCATTCACAGGTCACTGTTGCCCGTGTCTAGTCCTAGTATAGTTTCCTTGTAAAATTTGTATAATATATTTGGAGAATGATAATTTTGAAGGTGCTAGGCCTATTCCTACACACCACGGCCAGATCACCTCTCATTGACAGTCTGTGTATTTTGAACCGAAAGTCATGGTGGGGCTAATGGGGCTCTTGGGAATAAAAGAAAGGGTCAACATGGGAAACAAATGGAAAAAAGAGGTTTTAAATAGACCAATCCATGACAGGTAGGCATTAAACGACTGTTGTAAGCAAGCACTTCTCACCTAATGAGTATCCATTCACTGGGAACAAATCGAATACTCCACTAAATTAGGGTTTATGTTTTACATGATGAATTAATGATGGAAGAAAGTGGGTGTGCGAGTTAAATTTGAGTCCAAAAACCCTCCCATATCATTAAGGCATGTGAATAGTCTATCCATGTAAAATTTCAATGCATTCAGAAACAGTTTGAAAAAATTTCAACGTTGGCCCCATTCACAGGTCACTGTTGCCCGTGTCTAGTCATAGTACAATTTCCTTGTAAAATTTGTATAAGATATTTGGAGAATGATAATTTTGAAGGTTCTAGACCTATTCCTACACACCACAGCCAGATCACATCTCATTGACAGTCCATGTATTTTGAACTGAAAGTCATGGTGGGGCTAATGGGGCTCTTGGGACTAAAAGAAAGGGTCAGCATGGGCACCAAATGGAAAAAAGAGGTGTTAACTAGACCAACCCATGCCAGGTAGGCACTAAATGACTATTGTAAGAAAGGACTTCTCACCTAATGAGCATCCATTCACTGGGAACAAATCAAATACTCCACTAAATTAGGGTTTATGTTTTACATGATGAATTGATGTGTTACATTAGGGTTTATGTTTTATGTTTTACAAATCGAATACCTTTTTGCCAAAATTCCAAGAATACCTAACCTTATTTGTCTTTGAGTGCAGGTACTAGCTCGAGGCGTAGGAACTTGGAACTAGAACTTAGATTTCGGGCTAAGTTCTTTAAGTCAAGTAAACTTTTACCATGCCCAAAACGGAGAGCCAACTTAGCTTAAAATGCAAAATTTGGCTAAAAAAACCAAAACTTTTATGAGAAAACCTCGTTTTTCATGAGCTTCTCTTGGTTTCGAGAATAGTTCATTCTCAACTAAAAAAGGGCAACAACGTGAAGGTGGAATCTCTAATTATGCCCCCCTCCTCACATCACTCACAATTTCCCCATACCCAATTTGAAATAATAAAGAACATGTAAAATACTATATTATACAAAATAAAATCATATAAAGATCATCATATAAAACACATACCTCTATATATCATTCATATTCTTCTTCATCAAACTCAACATCATCAATATCATCTTCATCATGAACATTGCCATTTCCCCAATACCCAATCTATCTAGATTTAACAACTATAATTAAAAACGATACTAATATTACATGAAAGAAAAAAAACATAAGAGATCTATAGTACAAATTACTCACCACATGTAGGAATATCATTGATCTTCTTCTTCATCCAACTCATCATATTCTATATCATCATCTGGTATTTCTGAATCATCATCGAATGGATTGGCCATATCAACATCATCATCAGTACTGTCATAATTTTCCATAATATCATCATCAGATATAGCGTCATTGAGAACATTATCATCTACATCATATGGTTGATCAACTTCTTTGAATTCTTCATCTGACAATACACGGTCTACCTCCTCATGTTCCTTTGTATCACCTTCTAGTTCTTGAATATCATCTTCTTTTGGTACATTATATTTTACAGGCCTTCCTCTTGGATCATATCTAACAACAAACGAACAACCTGGTTTACCAGGAACCTCGCAATAGAATACCTGCTCACATTGGCTTGGAAGAACATAACTTTCTAGACCCAGCTCAAATGTCCTTGTATTAAGCATGGTAAAACCATTGTCATGCTGAATACCAGTTCTTTCAAGATCACGTTCATTTATCCGTAAACGATACCATTTGACCTCAAACGGAATTATCTTGAAGGATTTGAAGTCACACTCGATTTTATCATCCAAATATCCATAATATCTATTTTCTGTTAGTCTTGGATGTTTGTCACTTCTAGAAGAAACATTAGTGACTTGAAACACTGCAATTATCCTTGAATCGATGATTTTCTTCGTGTCATCCACCCTTTTGACGTGAGATTTTCAACCATTATACCACATATCTTTGTGGTGCTTCAACTGCAATATTCCCTACATGTACAAAATAAATTAATAATTAATAAACGTATTTAAACTTAATAAATATTAAAAAATAATACATTAACATTTTGTATAATAACAGAAAGTGCGGGTAAAATTTTATATGATTACCTGTTTATCTTTTAAACCATATGCTAAATCAATCTCCCTCTGCGTAATATTGTGATCTTCATTACGATGAGCTCTTTTAATTAATGTAGCCACCCCTTCCCAAGATAACCTACCATGATGTTTTTCACATTGTTCTATCCATAGCTTCATCCAATCAAGATTGTTAGAGATGTATAAATGTAGTGCATCCCACACTCGACCAGTTGCAATAAAAAATATATAAATTAGTAAGAATAATGAATAATAATAATTGATGGAGCTATAATATAAATTGAAGAAATACAATATAGATAAAAATCAAATAATATAATACCTTTCACTTTCCTCATTTTACCATTCCCGACCAAGACCTCCAATTCATATATTTTGATGTTATTGACACCCCAAATGCAATGCATATTAATTTTGCCCCCTAAATCAGGAAGATAATCACTAATATACACTAACGTTTGATATACCATATACCCCTCCACCATAGAACCCTCAGGACGTGCTCTTTGTCTAACTAAAGCCTTCAATGACTTCAAGTGTCTCTCCACCATCCACATTGACCTTGTGTGTACAGGTCCACACAATTCAATCTCCTCGACTTGGTGTATGAGGTAGTGTTCTTGCGCATTGAAAAATGTTGGAGGTATATACTTTTGCATTGCACACATTAAATGAGGAATTTCTCTCCTCCAATATTTTATATCTTCCTTATGGATTTATTTAGATGAAAACCACCTACAAATGTTACGATAACAAAATATGTTTCAACAAAGACAATATTGTATACATGAATATTACAAGTAAATTAAACACATGTCATCAACAACTTCTACAACATTTTTATTACATATAAATAATAATATGTAATTCATCTGTCATTATTTACCTCATGTATTTTCCAAGGTCATATATAACTTGTTTTACGTTGTTGTCAAAGCTGTCGAGCAAAGATAGAGATAGCACATACTGTAACAAAACAATGGCACATTAATAAATTTCCGATTTCATATTAACAATATATTTACAAAATTTAAAAATATTACATCGATTCTAACCAATACATAACAAATATATGAAAGAAATTACCTTGATGAAGGTATGCCAGTCATGAGTTTTTAACCCGCCAATTTCACCTTTCTTTGTTAATATATTCTTGATGTTTGAAGCAAATCCTGTTGGAAATCTAATTTTTCGAATGAGCTCTTTTACAACATTGCTTTCATCTTCTTTAAATAACCATGGGAGGCTATTTCAATCGAATCCATTAGTCCTATTTAAATCAATAATATTTAGCATTGCATGATTGGCTTCTTGAAGGTCACTACAAATTTTAGAAATGTTTTCTTTGTCACGCCTTCCATCTAAGATTCTCCACAACATTTTTGTTACGTTCTTTCCGATATGCATTGTGTTGAACAAATGACTTATTTCTAGTTGCTCGTAGTAGGGCAACCTACTGAATTGTTTGGGGAAACTTTTCATTCCTCTTGGAAGTAGATCAATGCCTTGATGACCAACTATATGTTACATAAATGAAATTAACACAAAAATTGTTATATTATACACAATAGACATGATAATTCAACACAATTAAAAAAAGGTTAATATATTGCATACGATGATGAAGATTGACTTACATTGACGATTTGATCTGTTATATTCCAGCTTCCATAGGTGCAGTGTCATTCTTCATGGTTTTATCCCACTCTCCTCTTTACCATTGAAAATATGTTTATCGGTATTTTGATACCTATGGTTCTTAGGGAAAAAGTGCCTATATTCATCAAACACCTCCTTTCCTAAACTTCTTGAATGACGAGATCTCATCCTAGGACCACAAACTGGACATGCAAATTTACCCTTTTTTTGCAGACCTAGATGATACACATCAATGGCAGCATTAGTTATATAACAAAAAATTATTTAAAAAACAAACATTATAATATCATCAACTTCTAACTTATTTAAGTGCAATAGTGTGTTACATACCACAAAAATGTGTTAGTCTTGGTGCATCATGAATTGTCCATGTAAGAATCCCATGGAATTGAAATCCTCTTTGACTTATTGGTCTAGAGATGTTGTACATAGTGATGATGTCCCATAACTTTAATAGCTCATCGACAAGAGGCTCAATATATACATTCATATATTTCACTTGGTACTTACCTAAATGGTTAAAAAATACACATAATTACTACACCTTGTATACATATATGAATTTGTGTAATGAATAAGACAAATGAAATGTTAAACATTAAAAAAACAATATCATTATAAAAATATACCTGGAACAATCATTGCCAACATTGCGTGCTCTCTCTTTATTGACATTCAAGGAGGAAGGTTATTGTTTATAACAAAAACAGGCCACACCGTGTAGATAGACATGAGCTCACCAAATGGATTTACATCATCAGTTGCCAATGAAATCCTAACATTACGAGGTTCTTCTTTAAAAATTGGCCATCTTTATTCGATATTTTTATATAAAGAACCCTCTGCAGGCATTCAAAGAACATCATCTTAACTTCTATTTCGTGCATGGTAATCCATAAACTGTGCTATGTTCTGACATCTAAATAGTCGTTGCAGGCGTGGAATTATGGGAATATAATGAAGAATAAGGCACCTTTTTTGTTAACTGATTAGTTCGATATCTATTGGTTTGACATTGTGGGAAATTCGATTCAGATGCATATTGTCCATAATATATTATGTGATCATTGGGGCATGCATCAATAGCCTGATATTCCATTCCAATTTCTTTTAGAATGGCTGATAATTCTCGGTATGTGCGAGGTAACTTATTTGGTGATGGTAAGAAATATTCACCTATCAACCTACAACAAAAATATACAAAACAAAATTCAATAATGAAAATTATATTAATCATTATAAATATTGCATCCTTAATTTAGACATCAATTGACACTAAAAATAAAATAAAATAAAAGTTGAAAATTGCATAAAACTGTAAAATTATGTTGCTTACCTTAGGATCTGTGGCATACATATGTTTGCCAAACCATTTTATACCTTCAAGTTGACCAACAACATTACAACATAGAGAACACTTTTTTTTGTGCCCTCATATAGGGATTCAGTGGCATTTTGAAGGATAGGTTTATCAAAAATATATTCATCATCATTGTCCTCATCACTGTCATCATTATCATCTTGCAAGTTGTCCTCCTCCATGTTGACATTA
>ML781096.1:1333913-1374066 GCA_009831015.1 Picea engelmannii | reverse complement strand
TATAGGGATTCAGTGGCATTTTGAAGGATAGGTTTATCAAAAATATATTCATCATCATTGTCCTCATCACTGTCATCATTATCATCTTGCAAGTTGTCCTCCTCCATGTTGACATTATCCTACCAAATGGATTTACATCATCAACTGCCAATGAAATCCTAACATTACGAGGTTCTTCTTTAAAAATTGGCCATCTTTATTTGATATTTTTATATAAAGAACCATCTGCAGGCATTCAAAGAACATCATCTTAACTTCTATTCCATGCATGGTAATCCATTAACTGTGCTATGTTCCAACATCTAAATAGTCACTGCAGGTGTGGAATTATGGGAATATAACGAAGAACCTTGTGAGGCACCTTTTTTGTTAACTGATCAGTTCGATATCTACTGATTTGACATTGTGGGCAATTCGATTCAGATGCATATTGTCCATAACATATTATGTGATCATTGGGGCATGCATTAATAGCCTGATATTCCATTCCAATTTCTTTTAGAATGGATGATAATTCTCGGTATGTGTGAGGTAACTTATTTGGTGATGGTAAGAAATATTCACCTATCAACCTACAACAACAATATACAAAAAAAAATTCAATAATGAAAATTATATTAATCATTATAAATATTGCATCCTTAATTTAGACATCAATTGACACTGAAAATAAAATAAAATAAAAGTTGAAAATTGCATAAAACTGTAAAATTATGTTGCTTACCTTAGGATCTGTGTCATACTTGTGTTTGACAAACCATTTGATACCTTCAAGTTGACCAACAACATTACAGTAGAGAGAACACTTTTTTTTGTGCCCTCATATAGGGATTCAATGGCATTTTGAAGGATAGGTTTATCAAAAATATATTCATCATCATTGTCCTCATCACTGTCATCATTATCATCCTGCAAGTTGTCCTCCTCCATGTTGACATTATCATCCATTGGAGCATTATAAATGTCTTGGATCAATCTATTTGTCCCATCATCATCAACTGTATTATTAATATCATCATTTTCCATAGGAATAACGTCATCACCATTATCCACACGATTAAGTTCAACTTGTTCTTCAGTATTATCTCTATGAAAACATCTCCTGCTAGGTGGCATCACATTGTTAGGATGATTTTTCTTTAATAAAAACAACAGAAGCAATAAAATACAGTTAGAGTATATCACAAATATTATTTTGAAAGATAAATTAAAAAAAAAAAAAACAATTAATGTATATTACCCTTTAAGATCTATAATACCTAATTAATTACCATGGGACAATATTTATTTCCCCATTCAATGTGCCCATTCTCCCTACAATGTTTTTCAACTATTTTTAAAGGTAGTCTTCTTCCATTAAAACCCCTGCATTCACAACAAGGGCAATAAAATTTCCCATCACCATGAATCACCATGTGCCACTTTAACATAACAAGCTCTCTTTTCTCATCTAGAGTTGACATTGTAATTACCTATTTGTCACATACCCACTACCTAAATCAGATTTTTCTGGTCTTCTACCAAATCAGAAGCCCTAAACATCCATGGAGGACCAGCGTAAGCAGGTCCTTTCTCTCTCCCCACTCCCATGTGGTCGTGAGTCACGATCACAGTCCGAATAAACGCAGTACCTCTTTCATATTTCATGCCTCGGCGCTACAGTGACGCCGAGTCGTTTGACTTGGCAACCGCTGAATCTCGATAGGGCTAGCGATCGACCGATGGGGGCGAATCCCTACAGGGCTAGCAAATGGCTGATAGGAACAAATCCCAACAAGGCTAGAGAACAGCCAATGAGAAATGGCCCCGTTGCATGGTTAAGTGGAACACAGGTGGCAGAGAGGGAAATGCGACACGGTGGTCGACATGACAAGAGGGGACCCACTTCACATGCCACACTATTTCAGACCCCCCAATTAAAGGAAAAATGGCAAGGGGGGTTCGGAATCTGCATGAGTGTCGTTGATCATGATGAATTAATCTCGGCCGTTCGAGAGTTGCGCGTCCNTTAAAGGCAGAATGGCAAGGGGGCTTCAGAATGCATCCTCAGCCATAGATATGGGTGGGTGGACTCTGGCCATCCAGATATATTCGCTACTTACCCTAATGCACGCTCGCGCTCTAGCGTAAAACTGGCATCTCTTCCTCACATCGGACGGTCGTTACGGACCCTGAGATTTCCCGAAGGAATCTTGTCTGTCCATCGGGACTTATCCACATGCTATTGTCTCGACATTATGGATCGGGATTTGTCAAGGCAAGAACCTGAGTTTTTGTCAGCGGAACTCTTGAATCCCCGATCCCTGAAACGGGTAATCTCTCAACACGTCACCTCCTTAAATCGGATGGTCCACAACTGCTCTAGGGTTTCCACCCAGGAAAATCCCGATCCCTTGTCGCCAGGACTCCTGATCTCATGATTTTTGATTCCCCAAAATGGGAGATCTCATGACACGTGGCCTTCGTCAATCAGACGACTCAGATCCATCTTGGGGTTTTCACCATGGAAAATCCCAAACTCTTGTCAACATGAATTCCAATTCCGCGATTCCCGATTTCCCGAAATGGGAGATCTCATGACATGTGGCCTCCATCAATTGGATGGCTTAGATCCATCTCGGGGTTTTCACCATGGAAAATCCTGAACTCTTGTCAACAAGAATCCCGATTCCGCGATTCCCGATTTCCTGAAATGGGAGATCTCACGACACGTGGCCTTCGTCAATCGGACGGCTCAGATCTGTCCCAGGGTTTTCACCATAGAAAATCCTGAACTCTTGTCAACAGGAATCCTGATTCTGCGATTCCCGATTTCCCAAAATGGGAGATCTCACGACACGTGGCCTTCATCAATCGGATGGCTCAGATCCATCCCAGGGTTTTCGCCCCTAATACACTAGAGTCTTAACCTTCGGGTAACTCCTAACAGATCTAACGGCTGTCAGGTTTTTAAGCCGAGATCTGACGGCTCATAATTGTTCCTACCCATGCATTCTTCCACGACTCCCTGGGCGTGGAAAAGATCCACGGTCCAGATACTCTCATGAACCTTGGGGATCTACGGTCCTAAACTCTTCACTACCCATGAAGACACCGAAAAACCAAGTGGTAAGGAATTTAATGCCCTACATTCTCCTACTAATCTAATGGTCATGGGTGACCACAGATTCCCCGATGAAATCTCATCTGTCGATTAATACCTATAAGGTTAAGGTACTTAACTTTCTAGCTCCTTCCTCCGATCTGATGGTCATGAGTGACCACAGATCTCCTGATGGGATATCATCCATCGATTCGTTACTTCATCCTTATGCTGTCATCTCGGTTTTCAAGAGGATCGTTCCTCCTTATGCAAGGTTACTAAGGCCTTACGCCTTCACAACCACCTTCCTGGTTCTTGATGGGCTTTTCAAGGAATGTAATTCTATGGGGAGAGTTACTCAGGGTACTACCTGAGGTATATAAGGATGTAATCCTCCCGAGAGCCAGGCGTGAGGTCTGAATTGAAACAGTATGCACACAAATAACGAATTCATGAGGACATAAACCATACGTAGTCTTTTTGTATAAATATACAACTACTAGTACTGATCAAAACACCATACAGTCATTCTTATAATGAAATCATTCAAAGTTTCACAGCTTATGAGCATAATTATCAGAATAAGCATATATATATATTTCAAGATGCCAGAGGAAAAACACTTATCAGAGATAACACCAGGGGTCAAGCAACTTCTTAGAGGGGTGCTCGTTTCCACCCAACTGTAGACTTAGCGACTCCTAGTGGATTTACCACTAGACACCCCCGAGCTGAGACCATGATGCTGTGAGACTGCATCTCTATTTTCCAGTGACCACGAGCGAAGGTTGCAATCCTTCCTCTCTGTTATCACTCACTCTGCATATTTCCAGAGTTCTCCCCTCGCGTCTGCTCCCGCCCAATCGCTTCTACCCCACGCCTTATCCTCTTGCGAGGTTGTATGTGGCATGATTACCCTCGCACTGGCCAGTCGTGATGGCTCTACGAATGGGCACTTCACCTCCCCATCCCTCATTAATTCCCTAGGAGCCATCAACCTACCAGTCTGTGAGGCATTTAATTCGGGGCTAGCGAGCTGCTTTTGGTTCTCTGGGCTAGTGGAGTCCAAATATGGTATTAATTATCGGTGGAAGTTAACACCACCTTTTCAGGTGCCTTCCACCGCCATCGTGGTCTCTTTTCTGCATATCCCCTCTCAACAGTCCTGCAATAAAATTCATAAGGTTATTCACATTTATGAGTTTGCCATAGTTCTTGGCTAGTCTAGTTATTTTTACAAACTAGGGGAAACAAGGTGTTACAATTCCCTCCCCCTTAAAAGGAACATCGTACTCAATGTTCTTATCTACTAACATGAATTGCATGTACATAAGTAAACAAAATCGGATATGCATGTCTCATGGCATCCTCCATTTCCCATGTAGCCTCATCTGGTCCAAAATGTTTCCACTGCACCTTGACCTGTGCAATGGTTTTGTTCCAGAGCGGGGTTTCCTTTCTGTCTAGTATGCATTGGGGTTCTGGTAGAAATTCTCCCTCCGGTTCCACCTGGATCACAGACCAGTCAATTATATGATTAGCATCATGTACATATTTCTTCAATAATGAAACATGAAAAACATTATGTGCTTTTATTGTGGGAGGAAGTGCTAGCCGATAGGCTACAGGTCCCACTCTATATAGAACCTCAATGGGTCCACAATACTGGGGTGCCAACTTGGCACAAGCTCCCATTTTCAGGGAACTCCTTCTGGGCTTAATTCTGAGATATACATGGTCCCCCATTTTGAACTCTCTTGGAGTTCTCTTCTGATCAACATAACTTTTCTGTCGGTTTTGAGCGACCTTCAGATTTTGTTTTATCTTAGTCACTTGCTGTTCCATTTCTTTCAACATGTCGGGTCCAAAATAAATCCTATTTACAGGATTACTCCAGTTGACTGGAGTATTACATGGCCTACCATAGAGGACCTCGAAGGGACTCATCTTTAAGGATGCTTGATAGCCATTGTTGTAGGCGAATTCTACCAATGGCAGGTAGTCTTCCCATTTCCTGGGCTGATGCATTACATGCATCCTTAACATATCCTCTAATATTTGATTCACTCTTTCTATCTGTCCATCGGTTTGAGGGTGATAGGCAGTGCTGAACAAAAATTTGGTCTCCAAACCAACCATCAGTGATTTCCAAAAGTTGGAAGTAAATTTTTTGTCTCTGTTAGACACTATCTCTTTCGGCATACCGTGCAGTCTGAATACCTCTTTCATGAATATCTGGGCGATATCTATCGCCTTGCAGGTTGATTTTACAGGGATGAAATGAGCGAACTTGCTCAATTTATCCACCACCACCATAATGGCATCATTCTGTTTGGTTGAAGTTGGTAATCTAGTGATAAAATCCATGGAGATGGTTTCCCATTTCCATTCTGGGATGGGTAAAGGGTGTAATAGTCCTGCTGGGTGTCGATGTTCTGCTTTAACCTGTTGGAATTCTATGCATTGGGCCAAATATTTGGCTATGTCTTTCTTCAATCTAGGCCAATAAAATTGTTTTCGGGTGGCAGTGATCATTTTCTAGTATCTTGGGTGACCAATGTATGGTCTTTTATGTAGTTCATCCATAATGAACCTCTTCAAGTCGTCACCATTTGGAATGTACAGTCTATCTCTGTAAGTGAGCAGACCTCCTTCGGTCATCTGGTAGCCTTCATATTTTACTCCAGCAAGTTCTTGCTGTAGGTACAGGGTCACAGTTTGAATGAAGGAATCTGTTTCTTGTGCATTTCTGACTCTGTTCTTGACATCTGTTTCGCAGGTACTCACCGCTGCCAGGTGAATTGTTTTCATGCTTATGCTAAGGGCATCGACCACCCTATTTTCCTTCCCTTTGATGTGTTTGATTTCAAAATCAAATTCGCTAAGGAGGGCCATCCATCTAGCTTGTCTAGCATTGAGCTTTGGTTGGTCGAACAAATACTGTAATCCACAGTGATCTATCATAAGTACAAATTTTCTTCCCAAGAGGTAATGCCTCCACATTTTTAAGGCATGCACTATGGCAGCCAATTCTAGATCATGAGTCACATTGTTGACCTCATGTTCATTCAATTTTCAGGATTCATAGCAGATCACCTTTCCTTCCTACATAAGGAATCCTCCGAGCCCTTCCTTACATGCATCTATGCACACAAGGAAGTCAGCTTCTGGGTCAGCAATTTTCAACATGGGTGCATGGGTTAGTAGATGTTTCAAGGTTTGAAATCTTTCTTCACATTGCTGTGTCCATAGGAATTTTGTCCCCTTCTTCTGGAGGGCAGTGATTGGACAACCAATCTTGGAGAATCCCTTTATAAATCTCCTATAGTATCCCGCCAAACCCATAAAGGATCTGATGTCTGAGACATCCTTTGGGGTAGGCCATTCCATGATAGACCTGATCTTGTCAGGATCTACTGCTACCCCTTCCTCGGATAGAACATGTCCCAAGTAATGTATTTTCTCCTGAAAGAAGTCACATTTGCTGAATTTAGCATAGAGTTTATGCTCTCTTAGCACTTGTAGCAAAAGTCTGAGATGCTCTTCATGTTCTTCTCTATTCTTAGAGTAGATTAATATGTCATCAATGAAGACTAGTACAAATTTATCTAAAAATTTACTGAGTACATTGTTCATTAAGAACATGAAAGTGGAAGGGGCATTGGTTAACCCAAATGGCACTATCACAAACTCATAATGACCATACCGTGTCCGGAAAGTGGTTTTATGGATGTCTTCACCCTTGATTCGGACTTGATGGTATCCCGACCTCAAGTCAATCTTTGAGAAAATAGACACGCCTCCCAACTGATCGAATAGATCATCGATCTTGGGAAAGGGGTACTTGTTCTTTATGGTTACTTTATTAAGTTGTCTATAATCTATACATAGTCTAAGGGTGCCATCCTTCTTTTTCACAACAGGACTGGTACTCCCCATGGGGACACACTGGGTCGAATATAACCCTTATCCATCATTTCTTTCAATTGTAATTTGAGTTCCACTAACTCAAGTGTGTTCATCTGGTAGGGTTTCCTAGACACCGACACCTCTCCTGGTGCGAGCTCCATCGAGAAGTCCATGTCTGTTCTTGGAGGTAGACCCGGTACCTCTTCTAGAAACACATCTCTATATTCTCTCAGGATAGGGTGTTCATCAGGGCTTGGTTTAGCACCTTCAGTTGTTTTCAACACCTGTATTGCATATAGGGGACATCCCTTTTGGCAATACTTTCTCATTTGCAGGGTTGATATTTGTCTCACTGAGACTGGTTTTCGAATCCCTTGAAGGGTTATCCTTTTTCCTTCTTTGCTCACACATTCTAACATTTTATGGTAACAGTCCAATTTGGTTTTATGGGTGGACAACCAGTCCATACCAATCAACAGATCGTATGATCCCAGGGGTAATATGTTAAGGGTTGCTTGGGTGGGGAATTCACCCAACATTAACTGGCAGGATGGTATGGCCTCTACCACCTTTCTTTTAGTTCCAGTGGTTAACTGTACCAACCATGGATTGGTTTGTTTTTGTGGCTGTAGCTTACACTTATCCACAGTCTTAGGGGCTATATAACTCAAATTTGAGCCAGGGTCAATTAAAACAGACACTAGATGGTTGAAAATCATACCTTCTATTTCCACCACTGAAGCTTGGTGGTCAGCTTGGTTATTATCCAAGGCTGCATAGATCCGCAGCACACTCCTTGCCACATCATTGACTGTGGTAGCTTCCTGAATGTTATAAAATTTCCGACTGTTCTGTTGTCGGTGTGGACAGTCTCTCAGAAGATGCTCTTCTCCGTAACTCCAACATTTTAGAGGTTCTTTCTTTGGGTTATTGGTCTTTACTGGTATAGGTCCAGAAGTTTTATTTCCGTCTGATGATGCAAAGTTCTACTAGAGTACACTCCAGGTTGGAAAGTTCATTCTAGGGTTCTTCTTGTAGCTCTTAAATCCTGAGGATTTGATCCCCTTTTTCTGAAATCTTGAACCACTCTTCTGTCTCCAGTCTCCACGAGACTCTGCTTGATGTCCATATTGTTCATGACAATATGTTTCCTTTTGAATAGTGTCTTCTAAGGTCTTTGGCTTGTCAAATTCAATTCGGTTCCGGTATTCCTTGGGTAGCCCACTGATGAAGCATTGTGCCTTTGCCTTCTCTGCTTTGATGTAGGGTACATATCTCAATAAGTCGAGGAATTTGTTGACATATTCCTCTATACTAAGTTGTCCCAGTTTGAGTTCATATAACTCTTTAGCCTTCTCGTCGAAATATCTTTTCGACAAATACTTCTTCCAGAAGTACTTCTCAAACTGTTTCCAAGATAGGTCCTCCTCGCGGTCCCCTTTCATATTCTTAAGGTCTTTCCACCAGATGGAAGCCTTTCCATTCAGATTGAAAGTGGCCACTCGGGCCTTCAAATTCTCTAAAAAATCATGGACTCTGAAATATTTCTTCAGTCCAAGTAGCCAGGCCTCAGCTTCCTCTCCCTTCTTTATCTCACCGTCGAAGGAGGGAGGTTTGGCCTTTCTGAATTCCTCAAATTTATGACTCTTGGAAGTCTTTTGCTTCTTCTGTTTTCTTCGAGAATAGGAATTGGTCCTACTGCTGGAAGAGCCTTCTGAATCGCTAGCTTCCTTCTCAGTGGAATCGTCTGACACGGGTCCTTTACCTCTGGGGTGGACCTTTCTTGAGGTGCTCCTCTCAGTATGGCCACTGATACAACCATGTTTCTGCACTTCGGGTTCATGATGCATTTGTTACTGTAGGTCGGATAAGCTCTGCAGTAACACTGCATTAATTTTAGTTTGCTTTTCTTGTTCTTTCATCATCCTTTCATTGTCGGCCTTGCATCTTTGCAACTCAACCATGAGACTCCTCACAATCTTGGCTAGGTCTGGAGGGGTTCCTATCGCTCTTCTTTCGTCAGACTCTTCATCTCCATTGTGGGAGCCTTCTCCCATCTCTTGGTGAGTCACCATTCTCTATGTCTATAAATTCCTGCGACTGATTGTCCGCTTAGGTGAAAAGTCAAACGCTGATTGCTAGTCAAGAGTTAGATATATTTTTATAATCTGCACATAATTTATAATTCTTTCACATGCATACACAGTCGGGTTCTCGTTTCCAAGTTTTCAATCCTGGACAAGAGAGTTACATTAGGGGGTTTCTCTTCGTAGGAGTACTTCGAACGGAGCTTATGCGCAACTCATTCATGAGCCCAATCAGGCTGAGTGTTGTAACCATGCTCTGATACCACTTTGTCACATACCCACTACCTAAATTGGATTTTTCTGGTCTTCTGTCGAATCAGAAGCCCTAAACATCCATGGAGGACCAGCGTAAGCTGGTCCTTTCTCTCTCCCCACTCCCATGTGGTCGTGGGTCACGATCATAGTCCGAATAAACGCAGTACCTCTTTCATATTTCGCACCTCGGTGCTACAGTGACGTCGAGTCATTTGACTTGGCAATCGTCGAATCCTGACAGGGCTAGCAATCGGCCAATGGGGGCGAATCCCTACAGGGTTAGCAAATGGCTAATAGGAACAAATCCCAACAGGGCCAGAGAACAGCCAATGAGAAACGACCCCATTGCGTGGTTAAGTGGAACATAGGTGGCAGAGATGGAAATGCAACACGGTGGTCGACATGACAGGAGGGGCCCCACTTCACACACCACACTATTCTGGACCCCCCCCCATTAAAGGCAGAATGGCAAGGGGGGTCCGGAATCCGCCTGAGCGTCGTTGATCATGATGAATTAATCTCGACCGTTTGAAAGTTGCGCGTCCAATTCCGGACCCCGCCCCCATTAAAGATAGAATGGCAAGGGGGCTCCGAAATGCATCCTCAGCCATAGATCTGGGCGGGTGGACTCTGGCCATCCATATCTATTCGCTACTTACCCTAATGTGCGCTTGCAGCCCAATGTAAAACTGACATCTCTTCCTCACATCGGAGGGTCGTTACAGACCCTGATATTTCCAGAAGGAATCTTGTCCGTCCATCGGGACTTAGCCACATGCTATTGTCTCGACATTATGGATCGATATTTGTCAAGGAAAGAACCTGAGTTTTTTTCAGCGGAACTCCCGAATCCTCGATCCCCGAAATGAGTAATCTCTCAACACGTCACCTCCTTAAATCGAACGGTCCACAACTGCTTCGAGGTTTCCACCCAGGAAAATCCCGATCCCTTGTCGCCAGGACTCTCGATCTCACGATCTCCAATTCCCCGGAATGGGAGATCTCACGACGCGTGGCCTCCATCAATCGAAAAACTCAAATCCATCCCAGGGTTTTCACCATGGAAAATCCCAAACTCTTGTCAACAGGAATCCCGATTCCGCGATTCCCGATTTCTCGAAATGGGAGATCTCACGACACGTGGCCTCCGTCAATTGGACGGTTCATATCCATCCTGGGTTTTTCACCATGGAAAATCTCGAACTCTTGTCAACAGGAATCCCGATTCCATGATTCCCGATTTCCTAAAATGGGAGATGTCACGACACGTGGCCTCCGTCAATCGGACGACTCAAATCCGTCCCAGGGTTTTCACCATGGAAAATCCCAAACTCTTGTCAACAGGAATCCCGATTCCGTGATTCTCGATTTCCAAAAATGGGAGATATCACGACACGTGGCCTCCGTCAATCCGACGACTCAGATCTATCCCGAGGTTTTTGCCCCTAATACACTAGAGTCTTAACCTTCGGGTAACTCCTGACAGATCCAACGGCTGTCGGGTTTTTCGGCCGAGATATGACGGCTCATAATGGTTCCTACCCATGAGTTCTTCCATGACTCCCTGGGTGTGGAAAAGATCAACGGTCCAGATACTCTCATGAACCTTGGGGATCTACAGTCATAAACTCTTCTCTACCCACGAAGACACCGGAAAACCAAGTGGTAAGGCATTTAACACCCTACTTTCTCCTACTAATCTAATGGTCGTGGGTGACCGCAGATTCCCCGATGAAATCTCGTCCGTCGATTAATACCAATAAGGTTAAGGTACTTAACTTTCCATCTCCTTCCTCCGATATGACGGTCGTGAGTGACCACAGATCTCCCGACGGGATCTCATCCATCAATTCGTTACTTCATCCTTATGCTATAATCTCAGTTTTCAAGAGGATCGTTCCTCCTTATGTAGGGTTACTAAGGCCTTATGCCTTCACAACCGCCTTCCCGGTTCTTGATGGGATTTTCAAGGAAGGTAATTCTATGGGGAGAGTTACTCAGGGTATTACCTGAGGTATATAAGGATGTCGTCCTCTCAAGAGCTAGGCGTGAAGTCTGAATTGGAACAGTATACACACAAATAATGAATTCATGAGGACATAAACCATACGTAGTATTTCCATATAAATATACAACTACTAGTACTGATCAAAACACCATACAGTCATTCTTATAATGAAATCATTCACAGTTTCACAACTTATGAGCATAATTATTAGAATAATCATATATATATATATATTTCAATATGCCAGAGGAAAAACACTTATCAGAGATAACACCAGGGGTCAAGCAACTGCTGAGAGGGGTGCTCGTTTCCACCCAACCGTAGGCTTAACGACTCCCAGCGGATTTACCACTAGCCACCGCCGATCTGAGACCACGATGCTGTGAGACTACGTCTCTATTTTCTAGTGACTAGGAGCAAAGGTTGCAATCCTTCCTCTCTGCTATCACTCACTCTGCATATTGCCAGAGTTCTCCCCTCACGTCTGGTCCCGCCCAATCGCTTCTACCCCATGCCTTATCCTCTTGCGAGGTTGCGTGTGGTGTGATTACCCTCGCACTGGCCAGTCATGATGTCTCTACGGATGGGCGGTTCACCTCCCCATCCCTCATTAATTCCTGAGGAGCCATCAACCTACCAGTCTGTGAGGCATTTAATTTCGGGCCAACGAGCCGCTTTTGGTTCTCCGGGCCAGTGGAGTCTAAATACGGTATTAATTCTCAGTGGAAGTTAATGCCACCTTTTCAGGTGCCTTCCACCGCCATCATGGTCTCTTTTCTGCACATCCCCTCTCAGTAGTCCTGCAATATAATTCATAAGGTTATTCACATTTGTAAGTTTGCCATAGTTCTTGTCCAGTCCAGTTATTTTTACAAACTGGAGGAAACAGGATGTTACACTATTACAACAAATCCATTGAAACATTATAAGTACAATATACAATTCTTATCAAATAATTTGGTATATTTTTAGATATTTGTAATGAAAATTATACAACATGTTCAGAAAAAATAAGGGACAAAGCATGAAACCTAAAATCATGAAGCATTAATAAGAGGAGGTGGATCTATTATCACCCAAAATCACACTATATAATATTAAGTCCCTAATAAAAATTAGGGTAGCTTTAGGGATACACAAGAGTACTAATGCCCAATATCAACAAAAAATCCATTGTTCTTCACTTCTAGTTGGTTCTTTTCCAACTCAAGGAGGAAATCCTAAATGTAAATTTACTAAGGCAAGGATACTTAGATATTCAAGGAGTTCCATGAAATATAAGAACAAAATTAGAGTGATTGAAGTTGAATCAGTAATCTTTTTACTCTATCAAAAGTGGATAAACCATAAAATCTTTCTAAGGAGTTAAAATAAACCATAAAATCTGATTTAAGGAGTGAAAATAAACCATAAAATAGTTCAATAGCACCAAATTACTAAATCACACATAAAAATTTTAAGTACTTACCTTAAAAATCTTAGCTATGTAGAGTCTGATCAATTCAATGTTTCTCTTCTTGAAAGAGAATTGAAATCAAGATTTCATAAAAAACCATAACACCATTGCATCAGAACACCCGAATGATTTTCGCAACTGTAGGAAATGATTGTCGCAACTATAGAAAATTTGCCATAACTGAGATATATATAGGATTGATTTGTCGTAAATGACTGTTTGATTCTCACACATGCCATTGTTGGCCGCTATAGCGACGAACTAGTGGTTGGTCACTCTACCGACTAAATATTGTCATTATAATGACCAACATCGAATGTTGGTCACTAGAGAGACCAACATTTGGACCTCGAAAAAAAAAAGTATATTTGGTCCAAAAAAAGAAAAAAAAATACGACGAAATTTTAAACTGTCGTAATTTGTGCCCAATGTAGTAGTGAATAAGTTTTAATTATAGTAGTAGTGGAAGTGGAGAAAGTTGTTCATCTCTAGTATAGCCAGGACCATTAAGATTTATATTGATAGAATCTCCCAGTTCTCCGATGGGAACTCAACATGAAGGCTCACTCACCTGATACCCATAATTCTGGAGTAAAAGGGATGAGGATGTAGAAAAATACTGGTTCTTGTGTGAGGCTATCTGGAGGTCTCGTTGAACTCTATATGCCAATAACCTAGTGTAATTCTAGATCACATTGAGAGGTAGGTAATTAAAATGGTATACGAATTACATTGAGCTTAAGAATCCTCAAGGGACTCCCCCAAGACATCCCTTTAATATAGCTCAGGTCAAACAAAGATTTATTACATAGTTTCTCCTACCTCAATCTAAACAAGAAACCCTCTTTGAGTTGTGGGAGATCAAGAAGAGAGATGGGGAGTCTTCCTCGGAGTACAACCAATGATTAAATGATGCAATTCAGAAGCTAGTAAACCCAATTCACGAGAATCATCAACATGAATGGTTCATTCATGGGATTTTTTCTTTGACTTGTATTCCTCTAATTAAAAAGACTCACCACTTTGGGCGAAGTATTAGAATAAGCCATGAAAATTGAAGCAATGGAAGGATACCCTTGGATCTTGTGCATGATGCAACCTACCAAGTATAATAATATTGCACAAATTTAGGGCTATATTTTCATGCTGACAGAGAAAATTCATAAGTTGGCCCTACCTAAAGGAGGTCGACTACCCATACCGCCAAGAAATTTCATACTTTATATTCTTTTGTGGACCGACTAAATCGATCTTAATTCAATATTGATGAAGCCCTTAAACAGTTTGGAGGAGGTTATAGAGGCAAAGGAGATTTTAGGGGAAGAAGAGCTAGCGACATAGGACCCACTCATTGCTACAACCATGATGAATAAGGCCACCTTGTAAGAGACTTCTCACATCCGAGGAGATCATGATGCGTACACTTCCTAAAAAATACCCATATTACTAAGGACTGTCGTGACTTGATTGCACGATCGGAAGATCATTCAAGACAAAAGGGATCCAATTTGAAAAACTCAGAACCCAGGCCATTTGCAAAAGAGAGACAATCGAGCATTCATGTTATAACAAGGGAAAGCACAAATGTTGGACAACTAAGAGGGGGGGATGAATCAGTTGTTAACGTGCTTAAACAATTATGCTTCTTTTAAAATGTTTACAAGGCACTCAATGATGATCACAATAATGCAGGGAAATAAACAATGGCACATTTAGCATCAGTCACATATATGAGAAACAAAGAGACAGATATTTCCCTAGGAAACCCATACAGAGTAAAAACCTCTTCTTATTTATATGATAAGTAATATTTACAATCTTTACATTATCATACATATGAGCACCAATGCATTGTGAGGCTACAACCTCTGTTTTGCAAGTTGCAACTTGCTGAGAGCACCAACTCTTTGTTTTTCTCTAGCACCCACTAGAAGGAAGCACCAACTCCCTGGTTTCTCTAGCACCAACTAGAAGGAAGCACCAACTCCATGTGTTCAAGCACCCACTTGAACCTCTGAGGACACCAGTCCTCCCTAGCACCTCCCAACCACCTTGAATTATAATTTCTTTGTTACTAAAACTTATTACATCGATATAAAGTTATTCAATGTCTTACCAGCCTTGTCACTGTTCTTTTACACTGCTCTGCCTTGTCTGCAACAGTGTCTTCTGCACACCCCTTGCAATTTCTGTTCTTCTGCCTTTTATGCTCTATGCACCATATCACTTCAATGCACCATTCCTCAAATGTGCATTTTTTCTCCTGTGCTTTGCCTCCTTGCACACCCCTAAGTTATTCTACACCACAACACCCCTCTCTCTTCATTTTTTTTTTCATTCTTCTCGTCTCTGTGCTCTTTTTGCATGCAATATTCGCCATACCTATGCATGCTCACTCCACGCCAAATTCCTCCACATCTCGAGTGCTCTACCTCATCATTATCATGACTCTTCATCTTCTTTGGTAGTTTCTCCCATGCGTTCAACATCATTGGGTGTTCTATCTAGATTTCACAGCTTCTTTGGCAGTTGAGGCTCTTTGTCTTCTCTGTCTTCGACGAGCTTATCCTTTCTATTTTTAGGTACAGACTTCAATGCTCATCCACCTGTCAATCCCTCTAAGAGTTGTCTTCCTTTACTGGATGAAGTTTGAAGACTCTTCATCTCCTCTGGCGATCACACAGAGGTATCTTCGAATTCTCTGGAAAACACCATCAATGGTTTCTGGCAGTTTCACTGTGTCATGCATCCGTAGCCCTCTGATCGTGCTCATGTTCACCTCCACCATTGGATTGACTCTGATGGGTTCTTGTGTTATTTACCCATTTCGAACTTTCGCAATTCGGAGATTCTGGGATGAGACATCTTGAGTCTCCATGTCACGAGTTCCGAAGCTCCGAAATGAAGATTTTCTACGCTGGCTCCTTCCTTTATATGACCATGGCTATGACCAAGCGCTTATGCATAAAGTGTTTTTCATGAATTCGCATTTCATGAATCTGGAGATGAGGTATCTCAACTCACCAAGTCACGATCCTTGAAACTCCAAAATGGAGCTTATCTGAACTAACTCCTCCCTTCTCATGACCATCGACGGTGACCATAGGCTATTCCAAAAGGCGCGCAAGTTTATAAACTTCATCGAGCCTGATCGATGGTTGAAATATCCATAGATCCGACGGTCTAGATCTTATCACGATATCGCATCTCATGAGTTTCCAGACCATGCTCCGTTGACTCCAATTCAGCGACTTGTCCTATGAATCAATGGTCCAGATCTGATCTTAATTCAATGGCTCAGATCATATCATGATTTCGCATATCACAATTTTGGCGTTCTAGTTTCTTGCCTCTCCAAGTCGCGAGTTGCAAAACTCCAAAATGTTGTGGGATCAATGGTCCAGATCACACCTTGAACTGATGGCTGCGATTAAATCACGATTTCAATGGTTATGTTTCTTGCCTCTCCAAGTCGTGAGTCGCGAAACTCCGAAAAAGCGTGGGATCAACATTCTAGATCACACCTTGATTTGATGGCTGCAATTAAATCATGATTTTGGGAGATGAGAGGTTAGATCATTTCTTACTTTTGACTTTCCAGTCAGTGAAATGTTGATCTATGTCCATGTGTCATGCCCGAAGATGGACGGTCCTCCTTCTTTCGGGATTTTGTATGCCCATTTCTCCTTACACTTTAATGAACGTGCAGGTTCTTCATGATCCAATGATGGTCGATCCTCGCTCTCGAATCTAACGCCTGAGATCTATCCTCCATATCTACGTTCTCTTATTGTCTACATTGAGATCTGACAGTCATCAGAAATTATGAATTGTTGATCCAACAATCACTGATGCTTCTCATCATGCTGGTATTTTTCCATCGCTATTCTTGACAACAATCCTCTGCACTATCTCTTATGATCTTATTCCAATCTTCTCTATAGTGTCTTCTCATAATGTCATTATCTGAATGCCCATCTATTACATATTTTATGTACTCATGCCATCTTCATTGCTGTACTTGCCATCAATGACAAGCATTCACTGTCTGTTAAATATTTGCCAACAATCTCCCCCTTTGGCATTGATGGAAACACAAGAACCCACATGCATTCAGACTCTCCTCCCAGACTCTTTTCTCCCCCTTTGACATCAATGTCAAAGAATAAACATGCTCCCCCTGAGTTGTTGCAGTACATACTCCCCCTGTCAACTATGAGCATCTTGGAAATACACCAGATATTCAATAAGTACTCCCCCTGACCAGGTGAACAGATTAGACACAAGAAATTATAACTCCCAACTTTTGACGAAGATATCCAAAAGGGGTCGCTACTAATGGTTTAGTAAAGATATCAACAATTTGTTCTGTGGAAGGAATATAATTCAGCTGAACAATTCTGTTTGTAACTTGTTCTCTGAGAAAATGGCACTTTATTGGAATATGCTTAGTCTTGGAATGAAGAACAATATTCTCGGAGACACTAATGGCACTGGTGTTATCACAGTGAATTGGAATGGGATCAATGTAAGTTACCCTCAAATTTGCAAGAGTTTGTATCATCCATAAAATTTGTGTGCAACAAGTAGCAACATCAATGTATTCTGCCTCTGTAGTTGATAATGAAATGGATCCTTTCTTTTTACTAAGCCATGCTACTAATGAGTCACCCAAAAAGAATGCTCCTCCACTGGTGCTTTTTCTCTCATCAATACAGTTTGCCCAATTTGCATCTGAATAAGCAGTTAACTGAAAATTTTGATTTCTGGGATACCACAAACCATAAGTCATTGTTCCCTTCAAATACCCGAGTATCCTCTTGATAGCTTGCAAATGACTCTGTTTAGGTGCAACCTGATATCTTCCTACCATTCCTACAACATGCATTATGTCTGGGCGAGATGTTGTGATGTACAACATGATTCCTATCATTGATCGATATGACATTTGATCAACATCAGGTGAATCATCATCCTTGCTTAATTTACATCCAGTTACCATAGGTGTACCCACAAGTTTAGAATATTCCATTTGAAGCCTTTTCAACATTTTTCTAGAGAAATGAACATCCCTTCGGACCTTTGAGTAATTTGCAGACCAAGAAAAAATGACAGTTCTCCTATCATAGACATTTCAAATTCAGACTCCATGGTAGAAGCAAACCATTGTACTAATGAATCCTTATTACATCCAAAGATGATGTCATCTACATAGACCAATACGATGAGAAAATCATTATCCTTTGTTTTAATATACAGATTGTTGTCAGCTGTTCCTCTCTTGAACCCTTTGTCTTTGAGATACATATTCAGTCTATGATACCAGGCTCGAGGGGCTTGTTTTAAACCATATAAAGCTTTATTTAGATTGCATACTAAGTCAGGGTTATCAGATAGTTTGAAACCCTCTGGTTGTTCCATATATACTTCTTCACTTAAATCTCCATTTATAAAGGCTGACTTGACATCCATTTGGTAGACTTTAAACCTTTTATGACAAGCATAGGCAAGAAACATTTTGATAGCTTCTAATCTTGCTACAGGTGCAAATGTTTCATCTAAATCCAGTCCTTCTATCTAAGCATAGCCTTTATAGACTAACCTCGCTTTGTTCCTGATAACTTGTCCTTTCTCATTCAACTTATTATTAAAGATCCATTTGGAGTCAATGACATTTTTACCTTCAGGTCTTTGAACCATCTCCCATGTATTGTTTTTCTCAATCTGATCAAGTTCTTCATTCATTTCTTTAACCCAGTGGTCATGTTGGTTGGCTTCATTAAAATTCTTGGGTTCCATCATGGATATGAAGGCTGTATGAGATTGTTCGATGTTTTTTATTATCTTTCTCCTGGTTTGTACACCTTTGTCTTTTTCTCCAATTATCTGACTTGCAGGGTGATTCTTTTGAATGATTCTGGAGGAGGAATTTGTAGTTGATTGTTGATTTGATTCTATATGAGTGTCTAAGTCTTCATCTGATTTAGAGTCTTCATTTTCTGATTCTTGGACCTGTTCATCTTTAGCTTTAGCTATGTCTTCTGTAGAAGAATCATTACTGTACACCTCTCTTGCTAGGATTCCTTCATCAATTTTTACATCAATACAGTCAACCATTTTATGCAGCCTCTTATTATAGCATCTGTATCCTTTACTATTTGTAGCATGCCCTAAGAAGATACCTTCATCAGCCATGTCATCATATTTTTCGAGGTTCTCATCATTATTCTTTATGTAGCATTTACTCCCAAAGACCTTGAAGTGTTTGATTGAGGCAGGTCTTCCAAACCATAATTCATAAGATGTCTTGTCACTTTGTGGTCTGAGGTGGGATTTGTTAAGCACATGGAATGTTGTGTGTATTTATTCTACCCATTAGGTTTGACCAATGTTCTTCTCATTCATCATTGACCTGGACATTTCCTGCACTATTCTGTTTTGCCTCTCAACAACTCCATTTTGTTGTGGAGTTCTTGGGATTGTGTATTCTCCCATGATCCCATGTTCATCGAATAATTCCTTGAAGTCTCTTGACATAAAATCTCCTCCCCAATCTGATCTTAGTGCCTTTAACCTCTTGCCTATTTGAATCTCTATTAAAGCCTTAAATATTTTAAACTTCTCAAATGCTTAATCTTTTTCTTTGAGAAAGGCAACCCAAGTAAGTCTGGAATAATCATCGATAATCAACATGAAGTAGTTTTCTTTCACTGTGCCTTCTTGTCTTGGTGGTCCACATAAATCCATATGAACTAGTTGGAGTGGTTTCTCTGTTGAAGTAAAGTTCTTGGACTTAAACTGTGTCCTGTTTTGCTTCCCTACTTGACAAGGTTTACACATTGAATCTTGGGGCTTTGATATTCTTGGAAGATCTTTTACTGCCTCGAGTTTTTTGAGTTTGATTAAGTGGTAAAAGTTTAGATGTCCAAGTCTCCTATGCCACTTCCAACTTTCATCATGTTTTCTTAGATGGCATTCTTCTCTATTTTTTTTCAGCACATATACATTATTTTCTGTCCTTATGCCTTTGGCCACCACTTGTCCTAATTTTACAGACTTTATCTTGCAGTCCTTGGATGTGAACAACACTTCGCATCCTCTATCACACATTTGACTTACACTGAGAAGATTATGTTTCCGCCCATCCACAAGTAGAACATCTTGGGATTTTCCTTTTCCATTACTTAAGCTCACCATCCCTTTGCCCTTTATTTTCCCTGGAGCATCATTTCCAAAGTTTACGTTTCCTAGTTTGCTTTCACTTAGAGATATAAACTTGCCTTTGTCTCCTGTCATGTGTTTGGAGCATCCACTATCTATATACCAAGGGTTCATTTTTCTTTGAGAGGACAACACTAATCCACACTTGTCACTTTCCTTCTTCTTCCAAAACTTGACATTTTCAGCAGGAGATTTTGAAATGGTTCATATTCCCTTAAACAACAGTCAATAGATTTGTGTCCATAGTTATGAAAAATGTAGCATTCAATCTCATTGTTCAACAGGTCAAACTTATTGGTGCAACGTTGTTTTCTCATTGACTATTGATTATTTCTTGACCTCTTTAGTTGCATGTCCCTGGACTTAATTTGGCAATTGGCAATCAGTGAAGGTTTGTTACTTGGCTGCATCATTCTTTGTTGTGGCAAGTATTTATTCCTTTGAAATATTAATTGCTCATGTCTAAGTCTTAAGGAACAATTTACAGCTTTGTGACCAAAGTTAGCACAGTAAAAACAATAGCCATGGAAAAATTCTTTGTACCTGGAAAATGGTTGTCTTCTTTGAGAAAATTGATTTCTTCTAGGTTGATGATGTCATTCAATAGTGAGCACATTACTTCTTTGTTCTACGGATTCAGATATGGAATCTTTTACCTTACTCGACCTGGGCGGCTGATTGTCTTCCTTTGTTTCTACAGGATTGTTATTGTCATTGGTTGTACTTTTGAAAAACTTGATGGGTTCTTCATTTCCTGGCTTACCACTGCTTGATCCCTCTTCATACCCCAAGCCAGTTTTCAGCTTTATATTCCTTTGAAGATTCAGAATGGTGGCCAATCCTTCTGAGGCTTTGATACTTGATAGATTCTAATTATACAAGGCTTGAAACTTCTCCATTTCTTACCTCGTTTTCACTACTTCTTGTTCTAATGCTTCACATCTTGCCTTCTTTTCTGATAGCTGTTGTTTCAAAATCTCTTCAATTTTCTTTGCCTCTTCCAATTCTACTTTTAGTAGGACAAGGTCTTCATCAGGTTCTTTACTATCTTTCTCGAACTGTATCAAAAATTGTCTTTGCTTTCTATTCTTGATTATTAGTTTGTCAATCTCTTCCAGTGCACTGATCAATTCTCCTTCCATGTCAACCACAACTTCTTCTTCATCACTCCCTATGATTTTATTATCATAATCCTCTTTGGCCATAAGTATGAAGCCATTTAGTTTATCTTCAATAGAGGAGTCATTTTCTTCATCATCTGAAGGATCATCATCATTGTTTACGCACAGACTTTTCTTCTTAAAGTTTTTCTCTTTAAAGAAATTTCTATGTTTGTACTTCTCCTCATCATCACATGTTTGATCCTTTCCTTTGTGGAGACATTTATTTGCAAAATGACCTATCCTACCAAAGTTGAAACATTTGAAAGGCAATTTACCTTTGTATTTTCCTGATCCCTTCTTCAGTCTCTTCACAAATTTTTCTTCAATTTCATCAGGCTCGGAATCCTCATTCTTGTCTGCTTTAAATGATGCTTCTCTGGAGGTAGGTTTATCTTTAACTATTCTCATTTCATATGCAGTCAATGTTCCTAGCAGTTGATCAAACTCCAAGGTTTTTAGATCATTAATTTCTTCTATAGCATAGACCTTCGGGTTGAACCTATCTGGGAGAGATCTCAAGATTTTCTGAGCTAAAGGAGGTTCATCAATTGTTTCACCAAGTGCCTTCATTGGATTTACCATTTCTTCTACTCTCAGAAAGTATTTTCCAACAATTTCATCTTCCTTCATCTTCAGTTGTTCAAACTGTATCCTGTAGGTTTGAAGCTTTGCATCCTTTACCTTCTCATTACCCTCATAGATGCTAATGAGTTTGTCCCACATTTCTTTGGGAGTTCCTAGGTGCATAACGTTTACGAATTCTACTTCTGCAAGCCCACTCAAGATAGCATTCATAGCCTTAGCATTGAAGCTAAATTCTAGTTTGTCATCCTTATTAGCTAGCACAAATGGATTTACATAACCAGTATCTACCACATCCTAGACATCTGCACCTAACGACATTATGTAGGTTCTCATTCTAACTTTCCAGAAGGAAAAATTTGTTCCATTGAACAAAGGGGCCTTATTGGTTGAATTTCCTTCATGGCTTGACATGTTTAAGCTCTAGGATATACCCTTAGATAAAAGGGGCTGGCTCTGATACCAAATTTTTGGACAACTGAGAGGGGGGGTTGAATAAGTTGTTAACGTGCTTAAACAATTATGCTTCTTTTAAAATGTTTACAAGGCACTCAATGATGATCAGAATAATGCAATGAAATAAACAATGGCACATTCAACATCAGTCACATATATGAGAAACATAGAGACAGATATTTCCCTAGGAAACCCATACAGGGTAAAAACCTCTTCTTCTTTATATGATAAGTATTATTTACATTCTTTACATTATCATACATATGATCACCAACTCATTGTGAGGCTACAACCTCTATTTTGCAAGCTGCAACTTGCTGAGAGCACCAACTCTCTGTTTTTCTCTAACACCCACTAGAAGGAAGCACCAACTCCTTGGTTTCTCTAGCACCAACTACAAGGAAGCACCAACTCCCTGTGTTCAAGCACCCACTTGAACCTCTGAGGAAACCAGTCCTCCCTAGAACCTCCCAACCACCCTTAATTATAATTTCTTTGTTACTAAAACTTATTACAATGATATAAAGTTATTCAATGTCTTACCAGCCTTGTCGTTGTTCTGTTACACTGCTCTGCCTTGTCTGCATCAGTGTCTTCTGCACACCCCTTTCACTTTCTGTTCTTTTTCATTTTATTCTCTATGCATCATATCCCTTCAATGCACCATTCCTCAAATGTGCATTTCTGCTCCTGCGCTCTGCCTCCTTGCACACCCCCAAGTTCTTCTACACCACAACACCCCTCTCTCTTCATTTTTTTTTCATTCTTCTCGGCTCTATGCTCTTTGTGCATGCAATATTCTCCATACCTCTACATGCTCACTCCGCACCAAATTCCTCCACATCTCGAGTGCTCTGCCTCATCATTATTGCGACTCTTCAGCTTCTTCAGCAGTTTCTCCCATGTGTTCATCATCATTGTGTGTTCTATCTAGATTTTGTAGCTTCTCTGGTAGTTGAGGCTCTTCGTCTTCTCTGTCTTTGATGAGCTTATCCTTTCTATTTTGAGCTACAAAATTCAATTCTCATCCACCTGTCAATCCCTCTAAGAGTTGTCTTCCTTTACTAGATGAAGTTTGAAGACTCTTCATCTCCTCTGTCGATCACACAGAGGTCTCTTCGAATTCTCTAGCAGACACCATCAATGGTTTCTGGCATTTTCACTGTGTTGTGCATCAGTAGCCCTCCGATCGTGCTCATGTTCACCTCCATCATTGGATTGACTCTAATGGGTTATTGTGTTATTTACCCATTTCACACTTTCACAATTCATAGATTTTGGGATGAGACATCTTGAGTCTCCATGTCACAAATTTCGAAGCTCTGAAATGGAGCTTTTCTACGCAGGCTCCTTCCTTTATATGACCATGGCTATGACCAAGCGCTTATGCATAAAGTGTTTTTCACAAATTCACATTTCATGAATATGGAGATGAGGTATCTTGACTCACAAATTCGCGATCCCCGAAACTCCAAAATGGAGCTTATCTGAACTAACTCCTTCCCTTCTCGTGACCACCGACGGTGACCATAGGCTGTGCCAAAAGGCATGCAAGTTTATAAACTTCATCGTGTCTGATCGATGGTTGAAATATCCATGGATCCGATGGTCCAGATCTTATCACGATCTCGCATCTTGCGAGTTTCCACACCATGCTCCATTGACTCCAAGTCAGCTACTTGTCCTATGAATCGACGGTCCGGATCTGATCTTAATTCAATGGCTCAGATCATATCACGATTTCTCATATCATGATTTCGTCATTCTTGTTTATTTCCTTTCCAAGTCGCGAGTCACAAAACTCCGAAATGGCATGGGATCAATGGTCCAGATCACACCTTGAACTGAGGGCTACGATTAAATCGTGATTTTGCATATTGCGATTTCAGTGGTTATGTTTCTTGCCTCTCCAAGTCGCGAGTCGCGAAACTCCAAAAAAACATGGGATCAATAGTCCAGATCACACCTTTATCTGACGACTGCGATTAAATCGTGATTTCAGTAGATGAGAGGTTGGATCATTTCTTACTTTTGACTTTCCAGTCAGTGAAATGTTGATCTATGTCCACGTTTCATGCTCGAAGATGGACGGTCCTCCTTCTTTAGGGATTTTGTATGCCCGTTTCTCCTTGCACTTTAATGAACGTGCAGGTTCTTCATGATCCAACGATGGTTGATCCTCGCGCTCAGATCTAACACCCGAGATCTATCCTCTATATCTGTGCGCTCTTCTTGTTTACATTGAGATCTGACAGTCATCGAAAGTTCTTAATTGTTGATCCAACGATCACTATTGTTGCTCATCATGCTGATATTTTTCCATCGCTATTCTTGCCAACAATCCTCTGCACTATATATTCTGAGCTTATTCAAATCTTCTATGCAACGTCTTCTCATAATGCCATCATCTGAATGCCCATCTATTACATACTTTCTGTACTCATTCCATCTTCATTGCTGTACTTGCCATCAATGACAAGCATTCATTGTTTGTTAAATATTTGCCAACAACAAATACCAATGTTGATGTTGAAAACCTCAATCGATCTTAGATTCAAAAGGTATTTCCTAAGCCTCCCTATGATCCTGCACAAAAAAAATATTTTTTCAGAATGCAGTCAAATTGCTCCGCCAAATGTCTAACTCTGCAATACCAGAAGTTTTTAATCCAAGATATACCCCTCCTTGTCAAGTTGTAGAAAAGTTGGATCCATCCAAGGGCCCATCGTATGATTCAAGAAACGCTATTTCCTTATGGTTACAATTCTTTTCAACTATCCTAAATGATGAACACCTTACCAAGAAGTTGTGGAACACCATTGGAATAGCTCTGGGAGTTGAGGGTAATGAAGAGGGATCTATAGTTGTTAATATTCCAAAGAAAAATGTAGGATGAATACATGGATGAAAGAAGAGGTCAAGATTCAAGTTTAGTCTAAATTAACATATTGATGGTTATGAAATTAACGATGCCATGATGGACTTGGGATCATTTGTTAATATCCTACCAAAGAAAACGTCGAAAGCTATGGGAAAACCCTGATTGGTCTATTCCCCAATTCAATAGTGCATGGAGAACCAATATTGTATTTACCTAGTACGAAGTTTGGAAAATGTGGAAGTAGATCTAGTTAGAGTCAAGAATTTTGCTGACTTCGAGGTCATTGAGATCATGAGGGAGAAGGATCCATATCCATCCTTTCTTGGAATTAACTCAACATATGACAATTATGGTATGATCGATCTGAAGAAGGAATCCATGAACTTTGAAGTGGATGGTTTGAAAGTGGTTCAACCTTTAGAACCGTACCTAGGACCAAGATACACATAACCCTTAGAAGATAGCATGGAACTTCATGTCCTAGATCATCTATATATTGTGACTAAAGGAAACCATGTATACTACATTAATCCTACAACATATGGTTCAGTCAATTGGAAAATTATTCATTCTATCAAGGAAGATTCAGAGGCAACTTTTGAAAACTAGCAGTAGGGATGATATGAAATTTTTTCAAGAAGATGTGCCACTATTCGAGAAACTAGGTGGATTGGAATTGAAATCCATGAGCATCCAGTATATGATGGTCTCTCTGATTTAGACACTTTTCTGGTCGAAATGGAAGAAAACGTTGGGGTGGAACAACAAATGTTGAAACTTGATATCCTTTTGCAATCCTCCCCAACTAGTTGGTGGGCCACCCACAAAAGTAACCTAACTTTTTAGAACTATATCAATATTTCCCTGCAACACCGATTTATCTCTCCTTCCCTCACTAGTCAATACAATTGATACCAGAAACTAAAGACTCTCATTCTTACCCTTGACACCTATGATGGATCTTCTGATCCACATGAGCATGTTGTGCACTGTGTTAGAGTATGGACAACCACACAACTTGTTGGGCCCTTCATTTTGATGGATATAAGTTTGCATGTCATATTGCTGCTTAATTTTGGAGAACTGAAGTTGTGCAAGCTGCTAAGGAGATGGACATCAGACTAAAGAAAGAAACAAAAAGTGGTTGGAAGGACAATGCAACATCAATTTTGAGGAAAGAGGTTGAAACAATATCAAGAAGAAGAGAGAACTCTCAGGTTCTCAAGCAATAAACCTAAACATTAGGTTATATATATGAGACTGATACGATTGCAAAAGGTTGTTGTTGGTGTTAGGCTAGAGTGTTGGGATGGGATTATTATTGTTGTTATTTTTGTTGTGACGAGAGTCACTGTTGTAATGATCTATATTGTTAGCATAGCTAAGTTTTAGAGATTTTGGTAAGAACTAGACTATCAATGTATCATAGTTCTGTATCAATATAGATGTAAAGGAGCGAGAGACTATAACAATGTCTCATATCCAATGAGGAACATCCTTTGACTACCTATGTATGAGAATCAAGATGTGAGAAGAACTGGATATGTTAATATAATTGGAGGTCAAGTTTTTGGATATATCTTGTATATTTGGTATTCTAAATGTATTGAACATTTCTATGTACTATCTTTTATGTCTGATATACTTCAATTTATTCATTATGAATGGCGATGTAACTATGTTCTCCTTATTCTCAGTTAGGATATGTCCAAAATTGTTACATGTTTAATCTATATTGCACAAGACTAATATGAATATTGATAGCTCAAAGGTTTGTCTAAGTATTCTCATTAACCTTCCCTCTCTTTCTTGTCTCGGTTGTGCCTCTGGTGAGAATTCTTCCCTTCTGGGAATATGAAAATTATAGCTCTCTAGAATAATTTGGTATCTTTTGTTGGTAACTTAAGAAGGGCCCTGGTTTGATTAATTTTACGTCAACAAAATGGTTCAGTTTCCAAGACATGTGTTTTACAAGTGATCCTGTGAGGAAAATGCTTCCACAGATCTATAGATCTTAGATTCAACAATGGTGAGAAATAAATTGTGACACCTTTATATGGAAGGAAGCAGAGTTGCGAGGTAAAAGCGAGAGGGATACAAGAGATCCTGTCTTTTATTCACAAAGATCGAGTGACCAATATGAGATATTCTGGGTAAAATTCTCGGAAGAACTATTCCATTGGATACATCAGCTCCAAGAAGCTCCAGAATTCCAAGAACACGTCAACAAGATATGTACTTAGGATACATATAATATCACAACACTTCATCAGCTGGATCACCAAATCATGCGAGCAGTCGATTTCAGGGTTAATACAACTCTAGAGGGATATATCATTGAATTCATGGCTTAGAATCACCAATCTTTTTCATGAGCGGAATAAATTTTCAAGAAAGGTGTGCATGACAGACTGTTGAGGGAAACTCCCTTGTGGATCAAAGCATTGTTGATGGAAGAGGGGATGATACCTATTCCCTCGACTGAGATGGAAACCTAAACACCTACACTTGGGGTAGGGTGATTTTGGGGTAGGATCCTGACCTGAGAAGGGGAAAGGGTTCTTTGACAGATGGGGGAAGATCAAGAAATGAACTCAAGAAATGAGCGAGCCTTAAGTAGAGTCTCCATTATTGAGAAGTGGTGGTGCAGAAAGATATATAAAGCAATGAAGCAGTCCGCGGTGTTGTAGAAAGAAATCAAATCAAGAGGAATATATGAAAGAAAGAAGCAAGAGTTGAGGAAGGTAAGAAGACAAGAAAGACTAGCCAGTATAAGATTACAACAGAAAGAGGAACATAGAAGAAGGAGTCCCTAGATGGGTGGAAGAGAGGAAGAGTATTGAGAAGCAAGGGAAGATGAATCAGGTCTAGAACTTGCAGGAGATCAAGAAGATTCATCCCCGATATTAGGAAAAATCAGTAATCAGGCAGAGAAGGCGGCTCTAAAGGAAGAAAATGATACCCCCCAAATAAAAAAACCTTCCCAGAAGTTAGTGGAACCAACCCCGAATCACCCGTCCATGAGGTGTCCTCTATACATGTGGTAAATTCTACATCGCCTACATATGCTATTTATATTCCATCGCATCCAGTTAGTCAGAATAATTCTGTAAGTGTAAACAATGGGAGGATATTGGGATCCCCAGGCATATCATAACTAGGACCGTTAGGTTTCATTCTAATAGGAGTAGTGAGACCCATAATGGTTGGAAATATTGGAGGATCAATCATCCGATACCTAGAATTCTGGGTAAAGGGGATGAATATGTAAAGAAAATCTGGTTCTTATGTGAAGCCATCTGGAGATCCAGAGGGACTCTTGATGCAAACAAGTTAGTATAGTTTCAGACTACCTTGAGGGGTTGTGCTCTCAAATGGTACATGAAGGCCATTGAACTAGGGGTTCTAGGACAAGAGTTCACCCTTGGCCAAGTGCATTTGAATTTCATCACTGAATTCAAACTACCTCAGTCAGAGAAACAAGCTCTCTCAGAGTTGCGGGAGATTCAACAAAGGAAGGAGAATCTGTATGGGAGTAAAACCAAAAATTTAAATATGCTATTGGGAGGCTCGCATCCAATTCACAAAGATCACTAGAGGGGATGGTACATCCAAGGATTACTACCTCTGGTGAGATTCCTTTAATGAAACATTAGATAGCCACATTAACATACGCATTGGAATAGTCGATGAAGATCAAAGCCATGGTAGGTTATCCAGGGAGTTTGAGAATGACCAGGCCTCTAGTAGATGAAAATTTGTTGAAAAACTAGGGAAAAATATCAACACTAATGGAAAAAATACAAGAATTAACCACACCAAGACCAGGACGACCTCAATTTTGGTGCATATGATGATACACAAAAGGGAATATGGAAAATGAATTTCCATGCATGAGGGGAATGGGACCTCCTCACAATTCAATGGGACCCTCTTCAGGATCAATGAGAGGATTTGCGAACGTATCCGTGACTCCACCATTCCACACACTCGGGTTATACAATACTTTCCCCTGTGCTCAAGAATCTAAGAGGGATGAGTATTGTGAGATTTTGTGAATACATGGGCATGCACCGAGGTAGTGTCCTATTATTCATAGGTACATGACTGTGCCCGATACAATACATTGTGAATTCTACGCATCTACAACCCATGCTACAAATCTATGTAGAGTGATGGAATCGCTTGCTGATAGATTAGACCAGACAACATTTAGAGTAAATGAAACCCCTCGAGGTCCTGGAAGAGGCCAGGGAGGTGGGGATAGAGGTGGATTTATAGGAGGAATAAATAAAGGTAGAGGGCTAAGAAGATTCTACAACTGCAATGAACAAGGTCACTTGGCCAGATACTTACCTCATCCAAGACGACCACAGTTCTCTTACTGTAGGAATAATGGGCATGCAACTGAAGACTTCCCATAACTGATCGTCAAATGGGAAGATCGGGTTCATCAACGAGGAGCTAATATTATAAGATCATAATTAAAAAGGGGAATTGATGGTCAGTGACCTAATATTGACATTATTACTCACGGAGGAGAAAAAACTGGGGAATATGCATGTTGGCACAGAGGCAGACCCAGGGTTCAACGCTTAAAAACATACCAACAAAACCTCGACTACCAGCCCTTTCTAAAATACCTTTGAAGTAGGCAAAGTATCACCCAAGGTAGAAGCAGGAGAATGTATAGGATGCATGTGTCTGTAACTAGGCTGGGATACGAATCTATGATAAGAGCACTTCACAGAATATTATCTTAACTCCTAGGAAGTGAGCATGCATTAGTTTATTAACCTTATTAACATCGCAGAGAATAATCAAAGACAAATAATGTGCAGTAACAACAAGTGGTTATGCACCCTGAGCACTTAGCACTTAGCACTGTGAGTTATATCTACCATTCATTTACCCTTTAACATAAGTAAAATACTTAAGAAACAAAATATACATTCATTACACATCATAATCAAAGCACTAAGGAAATGCATAACATAAATAACATTGCAAAAATCAAACCATGAGACACCATATATACATGGTTCACCCAAGGGTGGGGCTACATCCAAAAACTGCTTCACCTCTTTATTATTCGCTAAAATCTTACATCAAGTCACTTCTGTGCACTAAGCCACAGAATCGAACTTCGCACAAGACAGGAGATCTGTGCACTAAGCACTAGATCCTCCTTCTTTTCCTTCCAAAAATAGGTCAAATGCACAGAGCCACAATCTCTTATCACAACACTTAACACCTTATCCACACTGAGCATCATATGCACTAAGCACAGTCTACAAAATTATAGTCAAGCAAAAAGCCTCGATGCACATAGAAATACTCACATAGAACTAATTCTTCTATAATACCTTCCACTTTATTTATACTTTATAAGATCTTACAATAAGGCCTAAACATGGGGAAAACCAATGGGTCGACATCCCATAAACTCATTACAAAATCCTAGAGGGACCCTTACTAGGTCCACATAACCCTCAAAATAGGTAAGACTCGTGATCTTAGCTCCGCTTGGGCACTCCTACTTCGACCAACATGTCTAAGTCCAAAAGTGGGCAAAAACTTACCAAAGTTTCCCCAAAACTTGGTTGAGGGAGAACAACTCCCCAACACTCACCGATGACGTGTCCTGAGTCACTCAAGTCCAGACAATGCTGATTAAAAATCCTTAAGCATAAATCGAGTTGCCTCGCTTGAGCATCCTTCTCAACGAGCTCCTAGACTGCCTGCTCTGTAACAGGCCCTTCCAGGCAATGTTCTACTTATGAAACTACTTGATCTAGATGTGAACCCTGGACATCGATCTCCTCGAACACCTTGCAAGCTTCATCCTACACAGGTTGTAACTTATGTGTTACTTCCATCACCTTACCCTGGAGGGAAGTGATCTTCTTCTATACTGTACGGTGCTCTTGGAATCTCTTCAACCTTTCCACTACTGTGAGTAGCTTGATCTATGCCTTCAATGAAGATGCTTGTTGTTGTAGCTCATGTCACTGAGCCTCTTGTTTCTTTAACTCTGGATCCTCAGTGAGGCGTTCATACATCTGGGAATTTTTTTTACTCAACTGTTTACATACCAAGGAGAGGGATTTTATACTTTCTACTGTTTTTTTGGTGGACTCCTCCCTCTGGTTACACACCTCCTATGGGGTTCTCGACATTGTTTGGGCCTCTAGTTCAGCTATCCTAGCTTGAAACTGCTGGAGGGTCTCTACAAGATTCGCTACTTGATCTTCGACAGGATATTTCTCCTCATGTGCCAAGCTTGGCATAGAGCGACATGCTTTACTTACTTATTCTTTTACCACGGTCTTCTCTGCGAGCAACTTCTCTTTTTCCTTTTGTAGGTTGGCTTCGCCAGCTCTCTTTTCCTCCTGAAGCTTCACCTAAAACTCTGCTTTCTCACTTTCATAGGTAGCAACAATGTCCTGCACTGCTCATAATTGTACTAGGACTTCATATTTCACCTTTTCCAAGACTTCTGTAGCCTTCTCCATCTCTTCTCGATCTCTTTGGAACCGATATTTTGTTTCATCAATAAGTCTTCTTAGCTGGGCTACTCTTTCAATGGTCATTTCTCTCTGTTCCTTGCTGTATGCCTTCAAACCTGCCTCGAATACTTCGACCTGTACTGGAGGTACTCCTTTAATTTTAACCTCAAATCCCAAGTTGGGGATAGCCTGTAGTGATGCGGGGGTGGGAAACTTGATGCTATACTGGGGGAGGGTGATCCAAATACCTAGTTCACCCTATGGAGTTAGTTTGTATTCGAAGTTCGTGGTCTGTGATGAGGAAGGAACAGATGGAGAAGTAGGCACTGCATGGACCAAGCGAATATCCTGTTGCACTTCCTTCAACTCCCTCTCAATCCTTTCATACAACTCCACCTGTTTCTCTTCGTATACCTGAAACATGTCTTCAAAGGCATCCTACATAGCTCCATGGACAAGAATAATGTTGTCGTCACTGAGAATAGCTTCCAACTGTGGCTTATTGGCGTGCTTCTTCTTCCTTTCTGAAGGTTTCTTTAGAGTAACTTTCCTCTTTTGTGGGGTCACTATCCCAACAGGGGGATCTTTAGGTGGTGGGGTTCTAGCTTCTGTGACTGGTGATGGAGGGAGGTCAAATGTAGCTTCGCCTCCTCCTTTCTCTTCTTCTCCTTCATCTCCTCCTCCTTTTCCTTCTTCTTCATCTTCACCTCCTCCCTGTCCTTTTGCTTCATCTTCTCCTCCTCCATGTCCTTCTACTTCTTCTTCGCATCCTCCTATCAAGCTAGACCCATTATCTCCAAAAAATTTCTCTTCATACTCTTCACCACTCTCTATGTCCTGGACTTCAACCTGCTTTTTCTTCTTCTTCGTCCCACTGGACTATTCGACATGTTCAACTCGCATAACCATCAGGCTTCCTATAGTTTCAGTGTCAGATAACTCTACATTGACGATAATTCCTTTATAATCTCTTCCATATCTTCATTTGAGATATTATAGTATGACTGCAAGCTTTCTTGGTGCTCATCTCTTCGTTCGATGATCTAAATGAAGTGGGGATCAGCGTGAAACTTCGATATGGGTCGGTACTGATGCAAGGTACACTATGTCATATGAGGGAATGATTCAATGGTGACTTTAAAATGCTGATAGTATCTGTGAAACATGACATTAGACCGCCACAACTTCTAAATGTCGTTTGTATACCAAAAGGTGGAAAATTGAGTGGCCAGGGGCTCCGCAGGCTCAATATTTGGAAAATTATCTCCTTCAGGCATCTGCCAAGCGACAAATGCAATCAATATGATCAAGAAACTGTAGTGGAACTAATATCTTAACTCTTGGGCTTCACAACAATCCTTTTCTAGCTTGTTAATGAGGTAGTTCACCTAGTACATATGCATGCCCTCCACACACTTTCCTGTGAGGTCCACCATGAACCCGGTGACCTGTGTGGGACAATTCTTCCTCACTATCTTTCCAACTAAGATTTGAAAAGAAAGTTGCACTGTGCCATTTTGTATGGAGGGTACCTTGTAACCTCTCTTCCCTTGTTCTACCTCTCCATAGGCTTCTTTGATGCGTTGTGCTAAAGAGCGGTCTGAAGTCTTCCCTGGATAGAACTGTTGTGGTTCAGGACCCTTCAAACTCAAACCTGTGATTTGGTGGATCAGTGCTAGATCCACAATAATTGTTCTGTCGAGCCATAGATATCCTCCATGATAGCACGATAGACGGATTTTAACGCAAGCGTTAACCTCCTGGTGGAGACCAAAATGCAGAATCTTCATCACATTCAATATGGTTGACTATGCCAACCCCTTGATCCATGGCTATGAGATGAGGCACCGTTTCTTTTCGGTTGTCTTCATTAAGTAACGGTGATGAGCTAGCCTAGTGTAGTTCTTCTGGTCTCCTAAGTTGAATTCGTTGTGTTTCAACAACGAGATCTGCCATAATTGACTTCCTACTATGCGAATGCCTTTCAGAATGTATGCAGTGAAAATAGAGTAGTCGAAATATCGAGGGATACTGTCATGGTTAACATCACTGGCTAGAGGCAGAATATACTCAGGCAGGATCAACAGGATCTACTTCGTGTTAGCCAAATCACTGTGATGCTTGCTTCTTCATTCAGTTAAGGGGTTGACGTGGGTGGAATGATATCCGATCGAAGGGGAAGCCTGTAGTCCCCTAGTCGATGACACTTGAATACCTTCATATATAGCTCTGTCAGCCATGATTTTCCTATGAACTTCCTCGACAGACTTCCCCAACTCTCTGGGTTCTCTCAACATTCTAGCTTTTAATAGACAATGGATAGACAAACAGACAGGTGGGGTATGCTTTCAGATAACGACATGAAGCACATCTCGAAACTTGGAAAATTCTCAACTTAGCTCAGTCAATCAAGGGTAGCAAAAAGTGGTCCCAGCGCCATGATCGACGAGTTAAATAAGTGGGGTGGTGTGGAAGAGCTTCCAACAGACAGGAACTAGAGTTAACCACTTCCACTAATGTAAATCGAGGCATTATGGTGCCGTCTCAACATCCAAGAGATTCCATAAACCCTTAAATGTGTTTCCTAACCATTCTGGAGTGTCATTCTAATGGTCGGGGCACCTCCAATGGTTATATAACTTCACCAGGGTGAAGTCCAAATCTGTGTGGACTTGTTGTTCGAGCGAGGTTCAAATCCTGCGAACTTGCCTTCTGCGAGGTTCCAGTCGAAGTCTTCCATCTGGTTTCCTTAAATTCTTGTAACTTTTCCAACTTGCCTTCTTTTTATTGAGCTTCCCTACCTTGTTTCCTATTATACGAGTCTCTTTAACTGTTTTTGGAATCCTCTTTCCATTTTTATTCTTATCCTCCCCTAGCGTAGTGGCTTCACACTGTTGAAGTACCCTCAAAGCTTCTGAATTTAATATCCCTTTTCTCAACACTTCCTGAGTGGGCACACTTCTCTCTTGGATAGATAGGTTCTTCAAGCCTTCTTTCATTCTTTCAACCTTGATAGCTAATTCCTTAGCTTTCCGTCCCTCCTACGTTGTTACTTTTCTCTGTTGCTTCAACTTATCCTCTCATTCTTCTCTTAGTTTTTCTATTTCCCTAGCTATGGAATCCCTCAATTCTTGCTTTTACTTTTCTATAGTTTCTTCCTCTACTTTCCTTCTTATCTGATCCTTCTCAATCCAAGTCTTACCTAACAAAAGTGGCAAAGGGGCATTGTCCTCAACAAACCTAATGACTTCAAATTCTTCTTTAGTCGATGTTCCATGAACAATAATAGGTATAGTAGTTACTCTTCCACATAAAGTTATCATCTTTCCCTTAAACAAGCCTATCCTTCCTAAAGAAGGTACCACAGTAAGCTTTCCCAAAACTTCCCAAGTTTCTTCTGTCATAGTAGTTACTTGTGTTTCTTCATCTAAGACTATACAGTCTATGTTGAAGTCTTTTATTCTTGCACTTATGCGTTGTTTTGCTTTTAGGATTTCTGGTAAACTAACATCTTTATGAACATCCATCATTTCTTCCAACTATAGTAACATAGTCTGAACTTCCTCTGACCTTTTCTCTTTATGACTTTCTAACATACCCTTAGTCTCTTGACTTTTTTCATAATTTTCTTGTCTTATGTCCCTCCCTTCAACTTTAGCAATAATCCTTGGACAATCCGTAACCTCATTACCAACAACCTTACAACATATATTTCTTCATTAATTTTATTCAAATCAACTCTTTCTTTCAACTGTTCCCTAGCCTTCAGATTAGGACAAAATCTATTAAACATACGTAAATTCATGCTTTCAAAACAAAATTTTCACTTATCTTTCTCTTACCAAAGAACAAAGATTACCTGTTTTAGGATCTTACCTCTTTTCTTTATAAAAACTTACTTTCTGGGCACAAAGATTTGCAAATTAAGTAGAGTATTGGATTTTTCAGCAGCAAATCTATGCACATAGCTTCTCTTTTTCTCTTTACTTCAGTTCCCAACAATCACAGTTTCAGGTCCTATCAACGGAACCATTTGTTGGAATAGGGGCAGACCCAGGGTTCAATGCTTAACAACATACCAACAAAAACCCGACAACTGACCCTTTCAACAACACCTTTGAAGTAATCGAAGTCTCACCCGAGGTAGAAGTAGGGGGGTTACAAGATGCAGGTGTTTGTAACCAGGCTGGGACATGAATCTTTGATAAGATAACTTCACAGAATATTTTGTTAACACTTTGGAAGTGAGAATTCATTAGTTTATTAACCTTATTAACATCACAGAGCATAATCAAAGACATATAATGCGCAGTAAAAAAAAGTGATTATGCACCTTGAGCACTTAACACTTAGCACTGTGAGTTAGACATATCACTCATTTACCCTTTAACATAAGTGAAATACTTAAGAAACAAAATATACATTCGTTACACATCATAATCAAAGAACTAAGCAAATGCATAACAAAAATAACACTGTACAAAGCAAACCATGAGACACCAGATATACGTGGTTCACCCCAAGGTGGGGATACGTCCAAAAACTGCTTCACCTCTTTATTATTCACCAAAATCTTACATACGGTCACTCCTGTGAACTAAGCCACATAGTCTAACTTTGCACAAGATAGGAGATCTGCGCACTAAGCACTAGATCCTCCTTCTTTTCCTTCCAAAAATAGGTCAAATGCACGAAGCCACAATCTCTTATCACAACACTTAGCACTTGTTCCACACTGAGCATCATATGCACTAAGCATAGTCTACAAAATTACAATCAAGCATAAAGCCTCGATGCACATAGAAATACTCACACATAACTTCTTCTTCTACAATACATTCCTCTTTATTTATACTTTATAATATCTTACAATAAGGCCTAAACATGAGGAAAACCCATGGTCCCACATCCCATAAACCCATTACAAAACCCTACAAGGCCCCTTACTAGGTCCACATAACCCTCAAAATAAGTGAGACCCGCGATCTCAGCTCCGCCTGAGTGCTCCTACTTTGACCAGCATGTCTAAGTCCAAAAGTGGGCCAAAACTAATTAAAGGTTCCCCAAAACTTGGTCGAGGGCCAACAAGCCCCCAACACTCACCTATGACTCATCCTAAGTCACTCAGGTCTAGACAATGCTACTTCAAAATACTCAAGCTTAACTCGAGATGCCTCAATATGCTGCCTCGCCTGAGCCTCCTACTCAGTGAGCTCTTGGACTGTCTACTTTGTAAAAATCCCTTCTAGGCGTTGTTCTACTTCTGCAACTACTTGATCTAGCTGTGAACCTTGGCCATCGATCTCCAAGAACACCTTGAAATAATTGTCTTGCATAGGTTGTAAATTCTGTGTTACTTCCATCACCTTACCTTGGAGGGTAGTGATCTGCTGCTATACTATGTGCTTCTCCTGGGATCTCTTCATCCTTTCCACGGCTGTGAGAAGCTTCATCTGCACCTGCAATGAAAATGCTTTTTGTTGCACCTCTTGTAACTGAGCCTCTAGTTTCTTTAACTCTGGATCCTTGGCAAGGCATTCATACACATGGGAACTTCTGTCACTCAATTGTTTACATGCTAAGGCGAGGGATTTTATACTTTCTACTTTGTTTTTGGTGGATTCCTCCCTCTGGTCACACACCTCATGTGGGGTTCTTGACACTATTTGGTCCTCTAGTTAAGCTATCCTATCCTGAAACTATTGGAGGGTCTCTGTGAGCATCGCTACTTGAGCTTCGACAGGATCTTTCTCCTCATGTGCCAAGCCTGGCATAGAGCAACATGATTTACTTACTGCTTCTTTGACCATGGCCTGCTCTGCGAGAAACTACTCTTTTTCCTTCTGTATCTTGGTTTTGTCAGCTCTCTTTTCCTCCTGAAGCTTCACCTGAAACTATGCTTTCTCCCTTTCATAGGAAGAGACACTGTCTTGCACTGCTCGTAACTGTACTAAGACATCATATTTATCCTTTTTCAAGGCTTTTGTAGCCTTCTCCTTCTCTCCCTGAGCTCTCTGGTACCAAGATTATGTTTCATCAACAAGTATTCTTAGCTAGGCTACTCTTTCAATGATAATTTCTCTTTGTTCCCTTCTGTATGCCTTCAAACCTACCTCCAATACTTTGACTTGTCTTGGAGGTACTCCTTTAAGTTTAACCTCAACATCCAAGTTGGGGATAGCCTGTAGTGCTGCGAGGGTGGGAAACTTGATGCTATATTGGGGGAGGGTGATCCAAATCCCTAGTTCACCCTGAGGAGTTGGTTCATCTTCCAAGTCTGTGATCTATGATGAGGAAGGTGCAGATGGAGTAGTAGGCACTGTGCATACCAAGCGAACAACTTGATGCACATCCTTCAACTACCTCTCAATCATTTCATACAACTCCACCTATTTCTATCTGTATCTCTGCAACATGTCTTCAGAGGCATCCTTCATAGCTCTGTGGACCAGACTATTGTCATCGTCAGTCAGAGTGGATTCCAACTGTGGCTTATTGGCATGCTTCTTCTTCCTTGCTGAAGGTTTCTTCAGAGTAACTTTCCTCTTTTGTGGGGTCACTACCCCAACTAGGGGACATTTAGGTGGTGGGGTTCTATCTCCTACGACTGGTTATGGAGGGAGGTCAACTGTAGCTTTTCCTCCTCCTTTCTCTTATTCTCCTTCATCTCCTCCTCCATGTCCTTCTACTTCATCTTCTCCTCCTCCCTGTCCTTCTGCTTCATCTTTGCCTCCTCCATGTCCTTCTACTTCGTCTTTGCCTCCTCCTGGCGAGCTAGACCTGTTATCTCCAGATATTTTCTCTTCATCCTCTTCATCACTCTCTATGTCCTGGACTTTAACCTACTTTTTTTGCTTATTTTTCCAATTAGACTGTCCGACATAATCAAATCTCATAACCATCGGACTTCCTATAGTATCAGTTTAATATAAATCTACATCGGCGACATGTAGAAGAAATTATTTTGGCCTTTCCTTTATAATTTGTTCCATATCTTCATCTGAGAGATTATAGTATGACTGCAAGATTTCCTAGTGCTCATCTCTTTGCGCAGTGATGTAAATGAAGTGGGGATTAGTGCGAAACTTCGCTATGGGTTGATATTGATGCAGGGTACACGGTGTCATATGAGGGAATGATTCAATGGTGAATTTCAACTGCAGATAATATCTGTGAAACACGGAATTTGACTTCCATTGCTATGTCATGTCGTTGGTATACCACAAGGTGGAAAACTGAGTGGCTAGGGGCTCTGTAGGTTCAATATCTAGAAAAGTATCCCATTCAGGCATCTGCGAAGACACAAATGTGATCTATATGATCAACCAACTGTAGTGGAACTCATATCCTAACTCCTAGGCTTTGTGACAATCCTTTTCTAGCTTGTTGATGAGGTAGTTCACCCAGTTCATCTACATTCCCTCCACACACTTTCCTACAAGTGTTATTGGATAAATCCGTAAGTGCAGACACAAACCGATCTCCCTAAATCCACCTAGATCTAGAACAAAACAGGACAGAATAATACTCTTTCCCTAGATTTCAACTATTGAATGAACTAGGAGGAAACAATCATGAACATACCTTATGATCTCTTCCTTGAATATTTGTTGTTCCAGCTTCACTCCAATGCTCTTGTGTCATCAAGACCACAACAATACAAACCAATTGGAGTGAAGACAACTCAATATATTCAACAGTTAATCTATGTATATGATCAAGGAGTTATACAATAAAACACAACAAGCTTTATAGGAAAGAATCATATTATTGTATCATATTAAATGTGAAAGAGAGATTACAACCATGGCCTTGATGTCGTAAGGTCCCTTCCAACTATCCTTCATTCCCCACACACTTATTGCTCCAAGGATTCTGAAACCATAGATCTGATAGCTACTCAGAATCTATCTTGACAAAGAAAATCTCAAAGCCACTTCAACCAAGCTAATAATTCCAAGCTCAAGAACCAACAAAGCTAACCCAAGCTAACAAAAGCTCACAAGCTAACTTTCTCCATGAGAACTCCTCTCCTTTTATAAGTTGAAGAGGATAAGGTGAGGAGGTTAGGATGATCCCACTAAATCATGAAAGTGAGTAAGATCCAAACCATTCGGATGCCACCTCACCATAGAAGTTTATCCTTCTAGAAGATTCGAGAAAACGCTCATTTCTCCCACGTGCAGGAATTCTCACACCCTAGCTATAGAGAAACCTGCGAACACCTCACACTCTGGCTATAGTGCAAACTACGAGAATGGGTCGTTCTCGCACCCTGCTTATATAGCAACCTGCGAACTTCCCTTTTTATAAGGTTTTTACATAGGAAAAAGAAACTTCTTTTCTCAGGAGAAGTTCTTCTCCCTTCTCTCTTCAGGAACTCAGGCCACTGACCCCTCTGAAGGCAATAGATAGGTTTACATCATTAACGATCATAGGGATGATGAAAATAATGTGTAACAGAGAGCCCCCCAAAGTATGAAGTTAGAACAGAGTGATAGCTGAAATACTTTGTTGAGTGTGTGTAGGGAACAAGGAACAGTC
>ML781096.1:1272328-1331926 GCA_009831015.1 Picea engelmannii | reverse complement strand
CTAAGCTCGGGATTGTTTTCATTTTTACGCAAGCTTTGAAAACAAAACAAAACTATGCTTGGGATAGATTTTATTTTTACACAAGCTTAAAAACTAAAAAAAACTATGCTTGGACCTAGTTTCATTTTTACACAAGCTTGAACCAGAGGAAACTATGCTTGAGGTAAGTGGTTTTATTTTTACACAAGCTCGAACCATAGAAAACTATGCTTGTGACTTCCCAACGCATAACACAGGGATGGTTGGTACTTAGCCCCCAGTTTAAGAAGCTAGCGGCTCAACTTCAGCATGAATCCCAGAGGCTGAGGCAAATTCCCCCCAAGCTTCGTGTCATCCAACTACAAAGGAGAATGAAATGAAGCTTCAAATACTAGACGAAGGACTTGACTCAAATAGAGAGGGGGAAAACTATTTCATTTTTTAATGAGCTTGACACAGAAACAAGAACTATGCTCGTAACCTATGTTTCATTTTTTAATGAGGTTGCCACAGAGACACAAAAAACTATCCTCGAGAAGTGGTTTCATTGTTTAACAAGCTTGAAATTAGAAAACTATGCTCAAATACCTCTGTTTCATTTTTTAATGAGGTTGCCTCAGAGATGAAAAAATATCCTCGAAACCTCTTTTCTTGATCATGGATTCCAAGAGGACAATTCTCCGGAATGACACCATGTCAAAGGAAAAAAATCGGTTATGGCTTCCAAGAGGTCTTCACTGGAAGGAAGAAACACACTCTGGAAGGACACCATGTCGAGGGTCGTGACAGGAGTAAAGAGATCAGGCTCTAACAACCCTATTGAAGAGATCACCATGTCAACTACTGGATCTAAGTCATCAGAAGTTGAATCCATGGGCAACAATGCCACATAATTAACCTGTGGTGGGGGTGATACTTTCTGCATACAAGAACCATTCAGGGAGGCAATCTAGGTGGGTTCAATGAATGAAAGTTGATCAACAGTCACAACTCGTCCATCGTGAGGGAAAGATATCACACAAAAAAGAGTAGACACAATAGCTTTCATGGCATAGACATAATCCCGCCCAAGGAGTAAAGAAAAATCCAAGGAGTCTTGGACTACCATGACGTCAATAAAGACAGTTTTCCCTCCCAAAGTTACAGGAAACTGAGGAAGGGTCCCTAAAGGTTGACTGGTTCTTCTGTTAAAAGCTAACAGATTCTGCGTAACTGGTGCAAGTGGAGTACAACCCAAAGCTTGCCAAGCAAAAGAGGACAAAATACTAACAGATGAACCTTCATCTATCAGTGTCCAAGAAACGTCTCGACCACAAACCTGTACTATAATCTAGAAAGGAATGTAAGAGGGAAGACGAGGTCCAGTTAGCACACCCCAATCAAAACAGATGGTCTCATTAGTTGGAGGGGGTCCTACGGGAGAAGGAGGAACACCTCTTGGCACGAGAGATTCTGTATCAACAAGAAAAACCTGGGAAGTATTGGGTTTACTCTCGAGCGGGAGATTAGGATCAACCGATGGGGAGATCAGATCGACCACTTGGGTTTCATTCTCCAAGGGGAGAATGGGTTCGATAGGTGGAAACAGATCGACCGCTTGGGTTTCACTCTCTAACGAGAGAGTGGGGTTGACCGAGGATGGGATCGGATCAACCACTTGGTCTATTGGTTCATCCAAAGATGTGACCAGATTGACCACTTGATCAACCGGACTGACCGACAGGGGAACCAGATTGATCATTCCATCAACTATAGGTGGGTTGAGAGAAAGCTTGTTGTGAAATAGTCATGTCTTCCAGTAATTTTGAGGCTTCTTCCATATGAGGACAAAGATGAGTTAGATGACTCCCTTTGCATAACATACACGGGAACTTGACTCTACTTTTCTTCTTCCCAACCATATCATGATTGGTTGACGGGGGGTCGTCAGTATGTTGTTCAGAGGATAACGACATGGGTTGGTGAGGGCATGTAGACCATGCTTCTACAACCTTGGATAGACCAGGGCAATCCTTAAGAAGATGGCTACCCTTACAAATCTTGCAAGGGTACTTGGGCTTACAGGTTGTTTGGGTGATCTTGACATCATCAACACTCCCAACACGATTAACAGTAACCAGTTTTTTTCCAACATGTTTGACAGTGGTTGGAGGTTTGGATCCTTGCTTAATTTTCTTCTTCTTATTCTTCCTTTTCTTCTTCTTCTTATTCATCGAGTTACTAGCTTCAGAACTTTCGCTCGACGAAGAATATGGAATGGAAGGTGACCTTGCAAGTGAAGAAGGCAAAGAAGACCTTACTGGTGAAGATGGTGAAGGATCAACATGAGGTTGATGATCTTGGGGAGAAGTTCTTGTAACTGAAGCACTAACTGCATTTGGGATTACCTGAGTGGAAAACAACCATACCAGTAATCCAATAGTGAGACCTGGAAGGCTCAAAGTAGCGATGTGAGGAGGACCAATGTTTCCGTAAGAGGGAAAAACGAAAGGTTCCCCTAGAGCAGGGGTTCCATCATTGGTCATTCTAGGAACTGACGCCATTAAATAAAAATCCAATCTAGAGTCCACTAGGGAAAACAAACAACACACGCTAAAAATCTAGGAAGCAAGCAAACAAACAAAACCTTCTCACAATGAACGCACTAGTTGGTGATGAAATCCAACGTCGTGGGAACAAAGTAAGAAGGGGCTGAGATAGAGCGGGTGGAAAAGTTACGTTGACGACCTGCTTAATGGACTTACACCCTGGTGCAAGCTCCCACACATAATCCTGGGTATACCCTCCAAGGAGCCCGAGTGAGTTTGGCCAACGTCGATTCCAGGTACCGTGAAGACTTGCCCCTCCACAGTCACCTCATGTAAAGAACCTAGAAAGATAGGCCACTAAGGTTACCACCAACAACAATAAATCCTGAGGGGACAGTCGAAAGTCCGATCCACATGCAAGGGCAGGGTATCTAGCCCAAAATCAACTCAAAAGGCTTCCTCTCATCATTGTGGGTATACCTCCGAGTGATCCCCATAATACATGCAATCTCTACACTGATGTCAACAAAGCATGGTGAGTAACTCTGCCAACATCAATGCGACCTAGTGCTTGACCCTTGTGTGAGAAGGGCTTCCCAGGACAAAATGTAGTAAGTGGATTTAACTCTCCCTATCACAAGATACTATGTTTGTTTACAGCTTTGAAAAGTTATCTTTCACACCTATTCCAAATCCCTACAACTAATCTAATGTAGGTTTGATACCAAAAAAGATAAAAATGTCTAATCAATTTTTATAAGTGCTTTATTTTATGGCTGTTGTTACTCAAAAGGAAGATGGCATGGACAATATGGTGTTTTGACCAACTCGAAAAATTATGCAAAGATATGAAGATGAAATCGTTTCATTTCGATGAAAGCTATGCTACGAGAAGGAGAAAACATTTATCATTCCCATATGCACATGTCCCAAAGTCTATTAAACTCATCAATATCAATCATGCAATTTCGCTACTTCAAATGCAAGGATGCCCCCAATCTAATATAAAGCAAGAAAATAAATCTTTTTGTTTCAAAATTTTCACTAAAAGCAATAATGAACTTTCTTAAAACAAACGAAACCCAAACCAAAAGTTTTCTTTTAAAGCAAACTATTGAGAAGAAATCTAATCTTTCCCTAAACAATTCTAAAGAAAACACATGCTTTGTAATTGAAAGACACTCAAAGCAAGAGACTAATCCTTCAAAACCAAACAAAGCAAAAATGGATAAAAGAAACTCAAAGAATGTCAAGAAGATTGTAAACAGATCAATATAGGCTCCAAAAGTTCAATCCAGCTATTCAAAGCAAAACTGGGCATCAAAAAATCACAAGACCCAATCCAAAAATTTTAGAGACAAGTTCGTAGCCTAGCAGTATATTACAGTGCGAGAATTAGGTATTCTCGTAGGCTAGACATTGGTAGGGTGTGAGAAGTTCACACTGAACCTAACAGTAGGGTGCGAACATCAATGATTCTCGTAGGCCACTAAAGGGTACAGTGCGAGAATGCATGTAAACAAGAAAAAAATGAAAAAGGGCTAAATTTGAGTGAACTTTCAGATCCAGAGAGTCTGGATGGATCTCCCATAGACTCAGAGACCAGAAAACAAGCAATCAAAGCAAGGGAAACTAGACTAACTAGGAAACAATCCGTTCCCCAGTCGAGTCGCCAATTTTGTTATTGGATAAATCCGTAAGTGCAGACACAAACCGATCTCCGTAAATCCACCTAGATCTAGAACAAAGAAGGATAGAATAATACTCTTTCCCTAGATTTCAACTATTGAATGAACTAGGAGGCAAGAATCATGAACATACCTTATGATCGCTTACTTGGGTCTTTGTTGTTCCAGCTTCTCTCCAACGCTCTTATGTTGTCAATACCACAACAATACAAACCAATCGGAGTGAAGACAACTCAATATATTCAACAGTTAATCTATGTATATGATCAAGGAGTTATACAATAAAACACAACAAGCTTTATAGGAAAGAATCATATTACTGTATCATATTAAATGTGAAAGAGAGATTACAATCATGGACTTGATGTCGTAAGGTCCCTTCCAACTGTCCTTCATTCCCCACACACTTCTTTCTCCAAGGATTCTGAAACCATAGATATGATAGCTACTCACAATCTATCTTGACAAAGCAAATCTCAAAGCCACTTCAACCAAGCTAATAATTCCAAGCTCAAGAACCAACAAAGCTAACCCAAGCTAACAAAAGCTCACATGCTAACTTTCTCCATGAGAACTCCTCTCCTTTTATAAGTTAAAGAGGATAAGGTGAGGATGTTAGGATGATCCCACTAAATCATGAAAGTGAGTAAGATCCAAACCATTCGGATGCCACCTCACCATAGAAGTTTCTCCTTCTAGAGGATTTGAGAAAACTCTCATTTTTCCCACATGCAGGAATTCTCGCACCCTATCTATAGAGCAACCTGGGAACACCTCGCACTCCGACTGTAGTTCAACCTGCGAGAATGGGTCATTCTCGCACCCTGCGTATATAGCAACCTGCGAACTTCCCTTTTTATAAGGTTTTTACATAGGAAAAAGCAACTTCTTTTCTCAGGAGAAGTTCTTCTCCCTTCTCTCTTCAGGAACTCAGGCCACTAACCCCTCTGAAGGCAACATATAGGTTTACATCATTAACGATCATAGGGATGATGAAAATAATGTGTAACAACGAGGTTCACCATGAACCCGGTGACCTGTGTTGGGTGATTCTTCCTCACTAGCTTTCCAGCTAAGAGTTGAAAAGCAAGGCATACTATGCCATCCTATATGGAGGCTACCTTGTAACCTCACTTCCCCTGTTCTACCTCTCCATAGGCTTCTTTGATGCACTGTGCTAAATAACGGTCTGAGGTCTTCCTTGGATAGAACTGTTGTGGGTCAAGACCCTTCAAAATCAAACCTATGATATGGTGGATCAGTTCCTGATACATACTAATTCTTCTGTCGAGCCATAGATATCCACCATGATAGAACGATAGAAGGAGTTTAACACAAGAATTGATCTCCTGGTGGCAGCCAAAATGTAGAATCTTCATCACGGTCAATATGGTTGACTGTGCCAATCCCTTGGTCCATGGATGAGATATGAGGTGAGGTTTATTTCTGGTCTCCTAAGTTGAATTCATTGTGTTTCAACAACAGGATCTACCCTAACTGACTTCCTACTATGTGAATTACTTTTGGAATGTATGCAGTGAACACAGAGTACTCAAAATCTCAAGGGATAATGTCACGGTTAACATCGCCGACCAGAGGCAGAATATACTCAGGCAGGATCAATGGGATCTGCTTCGCATTAGCTAGATCACCATGATGCTTACTTTTTCATTCAATTATGGGGTTGATGTAGGTGGAATGACGTCTGATTGAAGGGGAATCCTACAGTCCCCTAGTCGATGATACATGAATACCTTCATATATAGGTTTGTCAGTCATGGGTTTCCTAATAACTTCCTCGATAGACTTCTCCAACTCGCTCGGTTCACCCGACATTCTATATTTTAACAGGCAATGGATAGAAAATAGAAATGCAGGGTATAATTTCAAATAACGATAGGAAGCACAACTCAACACTTGGAAAATTCTCGACTTAGCTCAATCAATCACGGGTATCAAAAACTGGTCCAAACACCATGATCGACGAGTTAAATAAGCAGGCGGCATGATGGATCTTCCAACGGATAGGAAATAGAGTTAAAGACTTCCATTAATGTAAATCTAGCCAGTATGGCATGGTCTCAACGTCCAAAAGCAATCCATAAACCATTAAATATGTTTCCTAAACATTCTGGAGTGTCATTCTAACGGTCGGGGTACCTCCAATGATTATATAACTTTGCCAGGGAAAATTCCAAATCTGCACAGACATGTTGTTCCAGCGAGGTTCAAATCCTGCGAACTTGCCTCCTGCGAGGTTTCAGTCGAATTCTTCCATCTGGTTTCCTTAAATTCTTGTAAATTTTCCAACTTATCCTTATTTTTATTGAGCTTCCTTTCCTTATTTCCTGTTATTTGAGTCTCTTGAACTGTTTCTATAATTCTCTTTCCATTTTTATTCTTATCCTCCCCTAGCATAGTGGCTTCACACTGTTGAAGTACCCTCAAAGGTTCTAAATTTAATATCCCTTTTCTTAACACTTCCTGAGTGGGAAAAAATCTCTATTGGATATATAGGTTCTTCAAAGCTTATTTCATTATTTCAACCTTGATAGCTATTTCCTTTTCTTTATGTCCCTCCCACATTGTTACTTTGATCTGTTTCTTCAACTTATCCTCTCGTTCTTCTCTTAGTTTGCCTATTTTCCTAGCTATGAAATACTTTAATTCTTGATTTTTCTTTTATATAGCTTCTTTCTCTACTTTCCCTCTGATCTTATCCTTCTCAATCCAAGTCTTACCTAACAAAAGTGGGAAAGGGGCACTGTCCTCAACAAATCGAATGACTTCAAATTCTTCTTCAGTCGATGTTCCATGAACAATAATAGGTATAGTAGTTACTCTTCCACATAAAGTTATCATCTTGCCCTTAAACAAGCGTATTAGAACCAGAAGTCACCTCTGGATTGAGACAGAGGTAATTCTAGTACCCATATGGTTATATGTCATGGTTAATGGATTTAAAGAGGTGAAATGGGGTAGACTCAAAAGAATATCGTTTTAACTCAGAAAATTGGGGTAGTATGCACAAGAAAATGAGGTCTTGATTAACTTCAACCAGTAAGTTGTAGTAAGGGTGAGTAGGAGGAATAAATTGAGGAGAAGATGTAAAGGTCTTCTCTGGACATCAGGTCTTCCAGTAGCCTAAGGAGGAAAAACTCTGAAAACAAGATCCTCTTGAATTCGAGGTTTCAGGAAACTAAAAATGCTATAACTGCACTACAATCAAACATCCATTACAACATAGTCACCAAAATCCATGTGTTGGACCCTATCCAAGTTTTGGATATCCTTGGTCATGTTTGACCTCTTTTGGGACTTCGACAGGCTAGTCAAAGGCGAAGCGGAAGTCGAAGAAAAGAACACGGGATCGCGACCCATTTTTAGGGTAGTTTTTGGGATTAGGGTTTATGTAAAGGGTATGGGATGTCGACCCATGAGTTTACCCATGTTTAGGCCCATTTTGTAATGTATAAGTAGAAATCTAGGTGATGTAAGTAGAGAGAGAAAGTGAAGTCTAATGTGTTAAGTGTGAATAGTAGTGGATGGTTTGTGCATACTATGTGTTAAGACTTGCAGAGCTAAGTGCAAGTGATTGTAAGAAGGCTTTGTGATGTGACCTAACTTGGGGAAGGAGGACCTGGCAAGGTGCGCAGATCTCCTGTCCTATGCAGGGTAGGTTTTTTGGGCTCTGTGCTTGTAGAATATTGACAGAAGGTAATAAAGAAGAGAAGATTTGGTGGACATAGCCCCATGATGGGGTGAACCATGTATATCCTGTGTTAGGGTTGCTTTGTGAATTATAGTTGTTAGATTGTTTATATGATTAATACTTATTGAAATAATGTATTCTTAGATGAATGATAGCTTAGTGCCTAATGATATGAATAAGATGCTAGACCTGATCTGTTTCCTTATGCTAAGTGCTTCAATATATTAGATCTGGTTGAATACTGCATTACTCTGTAATTAGGGTTTTATCAGTGAAGTAAATATTGGTTGAATACTAATGAATGTTAACTGCTAAGTTCTTTGTTAGAGTATTGTAATCACAGATCTGTGTCCCAGCTAAGGTTGCAGATACTGGAGTCCTACAACCACCCTTGCCTCTACCTTGGGTGAGACTTTATCTTCTTCATAGGTGCTGTCGAAAGGGTCGGTAATTAGGGTTTTGTTGGTGCATTGTTGAAGCGTTGAACCCTGAGTCAACCCCTATGTCCCAACAAATGGTTCCATTTTCGGGACCTGAAACTGTGATTGTTGGGAACTGAAAAAATAAAGCTCTGTGTGTAGATCTATTTTCTTTAGTGCACAGTATTCTACTTGACTTGTGAAGCTATGCGCTGAGAAGAGAAGTTTTGATATGAAGAAAAGAGGTGATATCTTGAAGCTTTGTGCTCTGAGAAAGGTAAGATAAGTGAAAATTTTTGTTTCAGAAGTATGGCTCTAGGTATGTTTGATAAATTTTGTCCTAGCCTAAAAAATAGGGCACAAATTGAAGAAAGAGGTTTTGATATGTGTAGATCTGATAGAATTAGTGAGAGATATGTTATTCCTATGCATAGAAAGAATGTTTGGACTCACAAATGGATGCAGGATCCTAGAAAGAATTTTTTGCAGGTTAGTTACTGTGATCCCAGTATGCAGTATAGGAAGGGTTGGGGATCATTTAAGAGAAAGAGAGGATTAACCCTTTGTTACAGTTGCAGAAGACTGGTACATCTTGCTAAGGAATTCCTTGGTAGAAGACCTATTTGTCTTTGCTGTAAAGCTATGGACCATGAAGTTTTGGATTGCCCTAGAATGATTGCTAAGCTTGATAGAATGAATATGGAACAAGAAAACCATGAGAAAGGCCAAGAGACTAAGATTATAGAAGAACCCTAGAAATAATCAGAGACCGTATTACTAAAGATGAAGGAAACCCTAAATGATCACGAAGACACTAATCTATCAAAGATCTTAAAAGACAAAGAATGCATAGAAGCAAGAATAGGAGACTATGACATAGATTGTGTTTTGGATGAGGAAACACAGGTGAATATTATGACAAAAAGCACTTGGGAAATTTTGGGAAAACCTCCTATGATTCCCTCATTGGGAGGAATAGGACTATTTAGAGGAAATCTAATCAACCTGTGGAAGACATACCCATACATCTATGAGTGCTCATGGAACTTGAACAGTAGAAGAATTTGAGATAATTAAGTTTGTTGAGAACAACACCCCATTTGCTATGATATTAGGAAAAACCTGGATTGAGAAAGATCAGATACGAAGGAAACAAGAAGAGGAGGATATAGAATAGAAAAATCAAGAACTAAGAGATTTCATGGCTAGGAAAATAGCACACTTACTGGAAGAAAAATAGAACCAGTCGAATCTACTAAGCACCAAAGACATGGATGTTGAAGTTGAAAGGACACAGGAAGACTGGAGACACCTGTCTGTACAAGAGAGCAGAGCACCTACCCCAGAAAGAGAAGAAGTATCACCTTTGAATCCTATGAAAGACCGTCAATAGTGTGAAGTTACTATGCCAAGAGAAGATAAGAATCAAAATGGGAAGAGGAACTTAGTAACTCAAATTACAAGAAAAAAGGCTAGAAATCTCAGCAAGAAGAAAGCAAAGTTAGAAAAATTACAAGAAGCTCTAGAAAGAACTTCGTAGAAGGAAGGTTTCCAGAATTTGAACTTTTTTGGAATATTAGTACAACACATAATGGCACTTCACCATGGTGGAGCAATATAACCATTGGAGGCATTATGACCGTTAGACTGACACTCCCGAATGGTTAAAAGAGTAGTTATGGACCAAAATATTTCCATTGGACCATGCCATAATGGATGGAATTTCATTGAATAAAGCTTTGCGACCCGTTGAAAGAAACCATTATGACAATCTCTATTTATCCCATCGAGCATTGCACCAAGAACACTTTTGCCAATTGTGATTATCTGAGACCACAAAAAACCATTTGATTTTGCATAGTGATCATTGAAACCTCACCATTTATTCTGTTACAGTGATTATTGTTCATCGATCAGAGATATCAGATATCAAGTGTGCATGTCGAACAAAATTAGCGCAACATAAAAAGTTGTCGAAGAGATTCTAATAGACCTCATGTCCTAGAAGGTGATGTCCGCAAGCATCCAATCCTCATCGATGCGAGGAGTGCAAGCCTCCCCATCAAATGCTCGTGGATCTAGACCATCCCGAGCTACGACCGAGAAAATAACCAAGCATCGATATGACTTGAAGAATGCAAAGTTAATCTCGTCTATCCTTCCTGAATACATCCCACCCCTATCTGGTGTGGTGAGTCATGAAAGTGTCTTGAGGGACTTCGAATACATATTCATAACTGCATACCTTCCTAAGGGAATACAATCAGTCAGACCACAGTTGGAGAGGATTCCAACCTTGAATATCAATGACCATAATATGGGAGACCGCAAGAGCTATGGCATGCTCGTACCTCACAAGTATCTGACCAAGAAAAAGGGGAAGAAGTCGAAGATCATCCCCCAACCATGGACCATGTAAATCGTGAGGTCCATTATCTTGAACGTGATGAAGATACCACATTTTGGAAGGCACCGGGAGGTTAACACGTGCGTTAAGATCCTGTTGTCGTGCTTCCATGGTGGGTATCTATGGTTAGACAAATGCATCACCGTCGATTCGATGCTAATCCATAGGATCACCAGATTGAGCATGCAAGGACCAGACCCACAAGAATTTTATCGAGGGAAGGCTGTAGATTGCGCCTTGGCATAGAGGATTAAAGACACCTACGATGATGTAGAGAATGGGACGCGAGGATACAAGGTAGCTTCCACTCAGAATGGTGCAATGCGCCTTACTTTCTAGTTGATTGTTGGTAAGCTAGTCTGAAAGAACAGACCACACATGTCACAGGGTTTTTTCGTTGGCCTCGCTGGAAAATGCGTGGAAGGACTCTAGATGAACTGGGCTAGTTACTTAGTCAAATAGTTAGAATTGGATTTACATGAAGCTCCAGATCAGGGCTATGAATTCCATTTTAGATGGGTATTATCCTCATTGCATTTATTTCTTGGGAGATGCCAGAAGGTGCGACCTTCCATGACATTGAGTCGTTCAATCCACTAGCTGAGAAGTTCACCACGCTCTGGTATTTGAGAAACATGGGGAGACAATGGCAGTCAAATGCAGTATTTCATACCTACTACCTGCAACAAAAGAGAACAATTGAGTCCTTCCCTTGTATGGCGCCAAACACCCTGGACAGGTTCTAGCCCCTTATGAAGTTCCACGCAGATAGGCACTTTATTTATATTACTGTGCCAACAGATGAAATTAAATAAGATATTAATTCCTACTACAAGCTCACAAAGTAGGACTTGGAAGAAATCACTAAGGAATGGCCCACAAAGTTCCTTATACCAGTCGACCAGGAAACACTGTCTGATCCCAACCTCATTGGAAGTCCGGTGGTTACTCACAAAGCATATGATGCACCCAGCAGTAGCAGAAAGATAAAGAGGGAAGATGTAGAGGAAATACATAGTACTTCATAAGATACTGCATCTAATTCACCTAGTGGAGGAGGTGATCACGAAGTGGAAAAATAAGAGAAAGAAGGGGAAGAATACAAGTAGAAGCAGGGCGAAGTAACACCACCTAGGAACCCTCTTGAAGAGGCAGAGACATCCAAGAAAAGAAATGTTTCCCCAATGAAACCTACATCAGATAAGAAGTCCAAAGAAAGTAATATGAAGATGCAGACTGTGCTCACGGTCGATGAATTCTACTTCATTATAACAACTGTATCAGATGCCTCAGAAGATATTTTGCACAAAACTGAAGAAAAACAAGAAGCCTTATATGATAGAATTGAGACAGAGCTAAGAGGTGTACAACAAGCCCTTCACTCCAGCCATGCAGTGTCCAGTGTGCCCCCGCCATCACATGAAATAGAGTTGGGAGACGAGCCTGCCGAAATCCGAAGAATAGATGATGTGACCGAAGCTCACCTTCGTCGCATGCAGGAAGAAAAAGAACATGCCACAATGAACTTGAAGAAAGTGCAAGAGGAAGTCATAGAGAAAAATCAAGTTGCACAACAGGAGAAGGACGACCTCCAAACCAAGTTCAAACAGGATAGAGCATAGATCTAGCAGGAGAAAAAACAATTGCTCATAAAGTATATTGGAGTTAAAGAAGTTGCATGTAGAGCACTTCGATATGTGACAGGCTTAGAGAAAATGGAGGAAGGCCTAGTGGAGAATCAAGTAACGAAGATTACTGAAGCCATTCAACAGCTTCAACAGAGAGTCACATAACTAGAGCTACAAACAGTTCCTAGCACTCCGTAGGAAGTGAGAGACCAGAGAGAAACAACTGCCTGAAAGGAAATTGAAAGGATCAAAACATTAGCTGTGGAATGTAAACAGCTAAGCAGTCGCAGTGCACAGACTTATGAGAGGCTTACCGAGGACCCTGAACTGAAGACACTAGAGTCATAGCTCCAGGATCAAAAACAACAAGCAACAACAGTGCAAGTGCAAATAAAACTCCTATCAGCAGTTGAGAGGATGAAAATATCCAAAGAACAACGCACAACTCAACAACATGTCAATTCCATACAAAGAAAAGTCATGGAAGTGACTCATAAGATCCAGCCAGTTCATGATGCATCTTGCCTACTTTTTGAGGAGATTGAAGGTCGAGGAGAAGAGCTGGAACAAGCAGTCACTTCAATAGAACACCACGTAGAGGTACCTGTGAATGAGGTAGTTATTCAAGAGTTTTCCAAGTAGGTGGCCTTGGTGAAGAAATAGGTCAAAGCATCTTGAGGATATTGAGGCAGAGTTACCCAGAGCAGAGTGACTCGGGACGAGTCACTGGTGAGTGTTGGGGGCCTATTGGCCCTTGACCATGTTTTGGAGATACTTGGTCATGTTTGACTTCTTTTGGGACTTCAACAGGCCGGTTGAAGGCAGAGTGAAAGTTGAAGTAGAGATTGTGGGATCTCGACCCCTTTTTAGGGAAGTTTTTGGGATTAGGGTTTATGTAAAGGGTATGGGATGCTGGCCAATGGGTTTACCCATGTTTAGGCCCATTTTGTAATGCATAAATAGAAATCTAGGTGATGTAATTAGAGACAGAAAGTGAAGTATAATGTGCTAAGTGTGAATATTAGTGGATGCTTTGTGCATACTATGTGTTAAGACTTGCAAAGCTAAGTGCAAGTGATTGTAAGAAGGCTTTGTGCTGTGACCTAACTCAGGGAAGGAAGACCTAGTGAGGTGTGAAAATATCCTATCCTATGTGGAGTAGGGTTTTTGGGCTTTGTGCTTGTAGAATATTGATAGAAGATAATAACAAAGAGAAGAGTTGGTGAATGTAGCCCCACACTGGGGTGAACCATGTATATCCTGTGTTAAGGTTTCTTTGTGCATTATAGTTGTTAGATTATTTATATGATTAATACTTAGTGAGATAATGTATGCTTAGATGAATATGATAGCTTAGTTCCTAATGATGTGAATAAGATGCTAGACCTGATCTATTTCCTTATGCTAAGTGCTTAAATATGTTATATTTGGTTGAATACAACATTGCACTGTAATTAGGGTTTTATCGACGAAGTAAATACTGGTTGAATACTAATGAATGTTAACTACTAAGTTCTTTGTTAGAGTATTGTAATCAAAGATATGTGTCACAACTAAGGTTGTAGACACTGGAGTCCTGCAACCACCCCTGCCTCTACCTCATGTGAGACTTCATTTGCTGTGTAGGTGCTATCGAAAGGGATGGTAGTTAGGGTTTTGTTGGTGCGTTGTTGAAGCGTTGAACCTCGAGTCTGCCCTTGTGTGCCAACACCATGAAAATCCTTCAATCATAAACATTTAGTATCAGATGCAAATAATATGGAAATATAATATTACTTTCATTAAACAAGAAGTCTCAAATAAATTTACATAACCAGAGAACTAGAGATTCATTAAAACATTACAATATGAGATCTTAGCTCAACCATCAACCTTAACAAAATATCAAAACTACATACATATACTCATAATTGATGCAACCACTAGGAGTGTGATCGGACCATCGCATTAACGTTTTTAGTCAGTGCCTCCTCTGTCACATGCGAACCAGGCGTAGTTATGTGCTTTATAGGAAAATATTTCCATAATTGACAATCTTCCTTTATGACCACTCTCTGCATGTTTTCTATTTATAGGGTGAGATGAGGTCTCAATTTCCACCCCACTTTCATGAACTATCTGCATCGAGATCAAGACGGGCCACACTATGAACTTCACCATCTAGATCTTTGTTGGACGTTTGCAGGGATGACTTGGCATACAGATGTGGACGTTGATGATAGGGAGCTGACGAGATGACTGGGACTGCGTGGGTGCCAAAATGTCATATCATCGCCTAACTTAGGATAAAAACATTTGATGGGTTTGTTTAGCCCTCTTGTTTCATTTTTTATTCTCCAAAATTCCACTTTCTAGGGAAAACACCCCCCTGATCAATAATGTGTGCTAACATTAGGCTCCATGGGGGATGGTACACTGAGCACTCCCTATGAGCTACCAAGAACTTGTAGCTTCAGTCGCCTTACTGCTGGGTTGTGGAGTCACTTATTAAAAGAATAAAAAAAAGGAAATATGATATTTACAATGACATGGGAAGCCATTCATGGCTTAAACAAAAAACTTCTTCAGAAAATGCATGTTTACAAGGCCTCCAAAAACTTCATCACCCTCCAAATTCTATAGCCTGTAAGTATTATTTGGAAACTTCCCAAAGATCTTGAAGGGGCCAATCCATAAGGCTTCAAACTTTCCATATTTTCCTTTGTCCTTCTTGGGTGCATCCCATTTTAGCACTAGATATCCCAGTTGGAAATCCTCCTTTCTTACCTTTCTATCAAAATCCTACTTGATATTCTATAGATGGTCATGTGCTCTGTCCAGTAGCTGCTCTCTGGTCTCCTGCACTTCTACCAGTTGTTGTATTCTTCTGATCATATCATCAGGCTCTCCTTGGTAGTACTGGAAGAGTTTTTCCATGGGTAAGGCCAGATGAGAAGGAAATATGGCCTCAACTCCATATACAAGATGAAAAGGAGATACGCCAAGATATTTGTTTGTTGTCACTCTGTCAGACCACAAAGAAAACTTGAGCTTTGAATCCCATGCTTTCTTATTGTCCACTAACAATATTTTGATGATATTTATAAGTCTCTTGTTTGAGGACTCTACCATTCCATTCCCTTGGGGGTAGTAAGGAGTTGAGTGAATCAATGCAATTTCAAGTTGCTCACAGAATTGAATTAATGGCTCGGCCTTGAAGGATGCAACATTATCAGTGACAATTCTTTTTGGACAACCAAACCTTTCCATAATATCTTCAAGAAAACCAATGATTACTTTATGTGAAGCACTCCTTGTGGGGATGGCTTCTATCCACTTGGTAAAGTAATCTGTGTCAGTCAATATCCACCTGTGCTAACCACTTGAAGCAGGATGAATTTCCCCAATAAAATCTAAGCCCCACTTATAAAAGGCTCTTGAATCTACCACAGGCTTCAAAGGCAGGGACTTGAGCTGCTATTTTCCTAAGAATTTATGACACTTGACAGAAGCCGCGATTTTAGCACAAACATAAGTGAATAAGCTAGGCCAAAAATAGCCATCTCTGAGAATCTTGTAGGCTATCATTCTCCAGAAGTGATGTCCCCCACACAAACTGTCATGAAAATCAGACACGATCTTTTGGGCTTCCTGTGGGTCTAAACATCTCAACAACACTCCTAGAGGATCTTTCCAATATAAAAATTGATCAATGAGGCAATACTTAATTGATTTGAGATTTAAATCTCTTATCTTTCTTTTTTCCATGCCATCGGGAGGCTGCAACTTCTGTAGAAATAAAATGATGTCCCTGTACCAAGAACATCCTGTTAATGGAGGGTTGACTTGGGAACTTGTCTCAGACAACTCAACTTACTTATTTTCTGAGCCAGTGTTGTTGAAATTCACCCCCAAGGATTTGCAATTAGATTCAACCATCAACCTTGCTAAACCTTGACCCTTAACCAATTTGGTGGGCCTTATCTCCAAGTCAAATTCAAGGATTTTAGCAATCCACTCGCTCCTTCTGCCATCTATGTCAGGTTGAATGAGAATCTCCTTCACAGAAGTTGAAGGGACATATGCAATGACCTTTGAATGCAAGACATAGACCCTGAAGGATTTGAGAGATTTAACCAGAGCATAAGCCTATTTTTCCATGATGTCATATTTCAACTCTGCATCTCTCAATGCCCTACTGAAAAAGGCAATGGGATGTTCAAACCCTTAATCATTATTTTGCAACAAAACGACTGCCACTGTGTCAAATGAAGCAAAGGAGAAAATCATAAAATATTTGAAGTAATTAGGACTGATGAGCATAGGTTCTTCAGGCACAAACTTCTTTATTTGATCGAAGGAACTATGAGATTCAATAGTCCATTTGATTTCTCTTCCTTTCCTCAACATGACTATAATGTCCTTCACCAGTTCATCAAAATTAGAAACAAACCTTCTCAGAAAATCAATCTTCCCCATGAAATACTAAACTTATTTCTTGGATCTAGGGAGTGATAATGTTTGTATGGCTTCCACCCTACTGGGATCAATGTTTTCTCCCTCAGCTGATACTATGTGCCCCAGTAATTTTCCCTCCTTCATAGAAAACGATGACTTCTTGGGATTCAGGGAGAGACCAAATTTTCTGCATTTTTGGAAGACCTTTCTTAGATGATGAAAATGTCTTTTATCAGTCCTGGAGAAAACTGTAATGTCATCCAGATAAATGACTACAAATTTATCCCTTTCCCCAATAAAGGAAACATCCATAACGTGCTGGAAAGTTTCTCTTGCATTCATCAGTCCAAAGGGAATCTTGGCATACATGAATGTACCCCATGGAGTGGTGAATGTTATCTTCTCTCTATCCTTGGGTAAGACATAAATTTGATTGTAGCCAAAAAATCTGTCAATCATGGACATCATAGATGCACCTGTCACCCTCTGCAATATGTGCTTCATTTTCGGCAATGGGTAAGTATCTTTCTTGGAGTTTCTGTTTAGGTTCCTGAAATCAAGACAATGTCTGATTTCTGCATTCTTATTTCTCACTGGGACCAAGTTGGCCACCCATTTAGAATACCTCAAAGGAACGATAATCTGGGCATCTAAAATCTTTTTTACCTCTTTCTCCATGATAGGCAACAACATAGGGTTGATCTGTCTCAGTTTATTCCTAAATGGATTGGCCTCTTCCTTTAGTGGGATCTTATGCTCAATGATTCTTGTGTCGTATGTTCTAAGATCCTCATAATTCTAGGAAAACACCTCAGCAAACTCCTTTAATGTATCCGCATATTAAACCCTTTGTTCCCTTGACAGACTACTCAACAACTTGAAAAATTTTGGATCTTTCTCTGTACCAATGTTGCATTCAGCTACATCAACATAATCAATCGATCCTTTAACTTTTGCTACCACATTGTTTCCATCAAATAGAATTTCCAAAGGAACTAGTCCCTTCATAATGTGATTTATAGGCAACTGAACAATATGGTGATTAGTGATTTTGTTCAGGAAAACATCAGCATGAGGATTACTTTTAGAATCCTGATCTTGATTAATATGTAGTGCAGAAAACTCATCAACAGTCTCAAGGAATCTTTTGATCTCAAGATCATCCTCAAATACTTTCGAATGCTTGACATTGTCAGGTATAGAGGGTTTCTAATTTACTTCTACATCATACCTGAGATTTGGTGGCAAAGAGACTTTGAAATTGCTTGCTGAAACAACCACAAAATTAGCCATGATGTTTTCTTCTCTTGGAATAAATGAAATGGTTAAAGCTAGGAAAAAATTGTCAATAAGGTCCCACACTTCATTTCTATAACTTCTTAGCCTAGGGTGCTTAGGTTGGCAAAGATTTTTGACTTGATTGACAATTAACTCGGCATCCCCAAATACTGATATCTCTTCAATTCCCATGTCTTTTGCAGCCCTCAAACCTAAGAAAAGAGCTTCATACTCTATCACATTATTGGTAGCTCCAAATTCTAACTTGTAGGAAAGATCTATAGTCTCTTGAGTAGGTGAAATAAGAACCACTCCAGCAGCAACAACTTCCTTAGAAGAGGCTCCATCGAAGAAAATTTTCCACACAGAGGTGATAGGAGGGGAATTTTCACAAAACGCAATAGGTTTCTTTTTGTTTTCCAGAGGAGGTTTAGGATCATCGATGAGTTGCAGCAAACTAGATCCCAAATCTATGTCAGGAGAAAATATAGGATGGTTTGTGGGGTTTGCTTCATCACTAATAATGTAGGACAATTGAGCTTCCCTATAAAGTCTCCTATGCTCACCCCCAAACACTGGAATGATAGCATAGGTGAGGTCCATCTACAAAGTTCCACCTAGTCTTTTTATCCAAGATATAAACAGAAGCATCTCGAACTTAGGGGGAACTTCAACTACCACGATGTCCATGATCATGCTTTTCATTGGCAAATAGAATAGATATTTGACCAAGTATTTGATAACCCCAAGGAACATGACATTCCTAGATTCAAAAGAATACAGGTCATGGTAGGCTTTTGTAATCTCCATACCGAGATCTTCCATGAAAATCTTAGGCAGAAGATTGTGAGATGCCACTGAATCCATCAAACATTTGTGCAACACCTTGTCATGTATGTTCAATGAGGTAAAGAAGGGAGGGGATGAATCATCTCTATATTCTACCAAAGGACCTAGGATGACTGCATGATTCTCATCTTTGAGGTTTACTGAGTCTGTGGAATGAGATGAAGGTTCAGCCTACAACATTTTGGAGAGGCACCTTTTGAATTCTTCATGATTGACCAACTCTGAAATGGGTACATGGATTCTAATATTTTGTATTTCATTCTCAAAGATGAAAGAGGAGGGGGGCTTTAGAAATTATCTCACTTCTGGAACAAGACTTTTGACCATTGGTGGGGGGGTCTATGCCTTCTTTTCCTTTCTTCGATTTGCAATATCTTTAGTAGCTTTTTATGATCTGGTAGGTCAATCAGGGATGCCCGATTTCCCTTATTTATTTTTGGAGTGTGTCTGGTTTTTCTCCCTTTACTCAACTCACTTAATTTCCCATCCATTAGAGACTCCTCATATGAAGATTGAGTTAAATGGGGAAATGAGGAGGTATCCCCAAGACAATGGATTTTGGGATCAACCTCCTCTTCTTCTTCTTCTTCATTAGTGACAAGGTTATTTTGGAGATGGGATTGAGTTATTTGATCATCCCTAGCCCAACCTCTTTGATTTATTGGAAGTATCTGAGGAGCATTATTAGGTCTCTTGAATGTACCTTTGTTATCAACATGTTCAGTACTTATATAGGTCTGTCTTTCTTCAAGTTTTACCTTCTCCATATCAACAGAAAGACATTTTACTAATTTTATAAGATCATCATCTTGAGGATGGGAAACAAAGGAAGAGGTTGAAGTTTCAAAACTTCCCCTTCTTCTATCCCTGTCATCCTTACTCCTAATCTCATCAACTGCCATAATATTGGATTCTACTTCAAAGGTTGCATCTCGCGTATGAGCCAAGGAGGTATCTATCCTTTCTCTTAATAGGAGGCAGGAATCAGAGTCAAAAGAACTAGAATAAGTAATCTTTCCAGAGATTTCTATAGGCTTAACCTCAGTGGGAATTTTCCTAGACATTTTATTAAATCTCTTTGAGAAGTCAAAAATAGATTCCCCTTCCTTTTTATTTAGTGATCCAAACTCTATAATATAGTAAAGGAAATCCTTTCTATCCCCACAATTGTTTAATAAGGCTTCATATAGGGATTCTATCCCATTGATAGATCCAGGAGGCAAGGTCCTAAACCACTTCCTAGACTCTCCCTCAATGATATGAACAAAAATCCTCATCCATACATCTACATCCATGATGACATGACAATCTGTAAAACTGTAAAAGGATTCAAGGTGTTCCTCTGCGATTATGTCTCCCTTTCTTGTGAACTTGGGAAACTTCTTAAGGTAGCCATCTGCTGGGAGGGAATTCAGAGGATGAGGCAACACAAGAGGGGCATACCTAGCAGCTATTATAGATTCCATCCTAGTTCTGGGGGGATTATCTCTTGCCATTGGAGTGTGAACAGGAGGAGAACCAGGAGGATATGGAGTTCGGATAGGCGAGATTGGGGTTATTCTTCTGGGAGAAAAAGGAAAAGGTTGAGCATTAGGATATAAAGATGAGGGGCTAGAGGTAATAGAGGTTTCCCCTTTTGTAACTACAACAACTCTTATAGGAGGAGGAGTAGGATAGACTTATAAAGTCAAATATCTCTCCTTCCACTTCACAACTTCGGGGAAGAAAGAGGTGTCAAATATCCCTCCTTCCAAACCAAGAATAGGAGGGGATAAATCAACAGGAAAACTCTAAAATTTAAATTTCTTGAAACTCCAACAGTTTGTATAATAGGAGAATCAGAAACAATTACTGGATTTTGTAAAGAGGGATTATGAAAATTATCAGAAAAACTTGGTACATCTATGGAGGTACCTTTTTGAGTGGTCTTTCCCTTTCTAATAATTTCCTCTGGGTTAGCTTCAGACGTTGCTAGCGGCAGCAGTGAAGTGGACCTCGTGTGTCTTCCTTTAGGATCCAAAACTGAAACAGTGGAGTCGCTAGACGGTGGAGTTGCCAGGTGTAGGCTGCAATATTCAATGGTACTGATGTATGATGCATCTTCAGAATTAGTAGCTCGTTGTCATTCTTACCAAGGGAAATGTCTTTAATTCGTTCCCCAACAACAACGCCAGAAATTTTAGTACCAAAAGTCACCTTTGGATTACGGAAGAGGTAAGCCTAGTACCCATCAGGTTATATGTCATGGTTCATGGATTTTAAGAGGTCAAATGGGGAAGAATCAAGAGCATATCATTTTAACTCAAAAAACTGGGGCAATATGCACAATAAAATGAGGTCTTGATCAACTTCAACTAGTAAGTTGTAGTAAGGGTGAGTAGGAGGAAGAAATTGAGGAGAATATGTAAAGGTCTACTCTGGACATCAGGTCTTCCAAAAACCTAAGGAGGAAAAACTCTGAAAACAAGATTCTCTTGAATTCGAAGTTTCAGGAAACTAAAAACACTATAACTGCACTACAATCAAACATCCATTACAACATATTCACCACAATCCATGTGAATCCTTCAATCATGAAAATTCAATATCAGATGCAAATAAGATGGAAATAAAATATGACTTTCATTAAAAAGAAGTCTCAAATCAAGTTACTTAACGAGAGAACCAGAGCTTCATTAAAACATTACAATACAGGAGCTTATCGCAACCATCGACGTTAACAAAATATCAAAACTGCATACATATACTCATGATTTCTACAACCACCAGGAGTGTGATCGGAAAACCACATTAACGTTTTCAGTCAGCGCTGCCTCTGTTAGATGCGAGCTAGGCACAACTATGTGCTTTACAGGAAAATCTATCCATAATTGACAATCTGCCTTTATGGGCACTCTCTGCATGTTTTCCATTTAGGGGGTGAGACGAGGTCTCAATTGTCGCCCCACTTTCATGAACTATCTGCATCGGGATCAGGATGGGCCACACTCTGGATTTCACCATCTGGACCTTTGTTGGACGCTTGCAAGGAGGACTTGGCAGACAGATGTGGAATTTGATGATAGGGAGCCGATGAGATGACTGGGACTACATGGGAGCCAAAATGTCATATCATCGCCTGACTTAGGAAAAAAACATTTGATATGTTTTTTGAGCCCTCTTCTTTCATTTTTTCTTTGCCAGAATGCCACTTACTAGGGAAAACACCCCCCCGATAATAATATGTGCTAACAAATCCTATCCTTCCTAAAGAAGGTACCACAATAGGCTTTCCTAAAACTTCCCAAGTTTCTTCTGTCATAGTATTCACTTTTGTTTCTTCATCCAAGACTATATAGTCTATGTTGAAGTCTTTTATTCTTGCAATTATGTGCTTTTGTGCTTTCATAATTTCTGGTAAACTAACATCTTTATGAACATCCATCATTTCTTCCAACTATAGTAACATAGTCTGAACTTCCTCTAACCTTTTCTCTTTATTACTTTCTAACATACCCTTAGTCTCTTGACTGTTTTCATAATTTTCTTGTCTTATGTCCCTCCTTTCAACTTTAGCAATAATCCTTGGACAATCCTCAACCTCATGACCAACAAACTTACAAAAAATACAAATAGGGCATACCCTAGGGCATTCCTTAGTAAGATGTCCCAACCTTCTGCAATTATAACACAAATTCAATCCTCTTTTTCTCTTAAATGTTCCCCAATATTTTTTGTACTATGTACTTCCCCTAGGATCATAGTGTTGGACCTGCAGTATGCAAAAATTATTTCTAGATTCTTGCATCCACTTATTAGTCCAAAAAATCTTTCTATGCATAGGGATAACATATCTTTCTTCATTAATTTTATACAAATCAACTCTTTCTTTCAACTGCGCCCTAGCCTTCAGACTAGGACAAAATCTATTAAACATACGTAAATTCATGCTTTCAAAACAAAATTTTCACTTATCTTTCTCTTTCCAAAGCACAAAGATTACCTCTTATAGGATGTTACCTCTTTTATTTAGAAAAAATAAGTTTCTTGGCACAAATCTTCGCAATTTAAGTATATTACTGCATACTTCAGCAACAAATCTACTCACAAATCTTCTCTTTTTTTCTTTACTTCAGTTCCCAACAATCACAGTTTCAAGTCCTGACAATGGAACCATTTTTTGGCACAGGGGCAGACCCAAGGTTCAACGCTTAACAACATACCAAAACAACCCCGACTATCGACCCTTTTGGAAACACCTACGAAGTAGTTGAAGTCTCACCCAAGGTAGAAGTAGGGGGCTTACATGATGCAGGTGTCAGTAACCAGGCTGGGACACGAGTATGGGATAAGAGAACTTCGCAGAATGTTCTATTAACACTTGGGAAGTGAGCATGAATTAGTTTATTAACCTTATTAACATCATAGAGAATAATCTAATACAGATAATGTGTAGTAACAACAAGTGATTATGCACCCTGAGCACTTAGCACTTAGCACTGTGAGTTAGATATAGCATTCATTTACCCTTTAACATAAGTAAAATAGTTAAGAAACAAAATATATATTTGTTACACATCATAATCAAAGAACTAAGAAAATGCATAACATAAATAACACTTCACAAAACGAACCATGAGACACCAGATATACGTGGTTCACCCCAGGGTGGGGCTACGTCCACAAACCGCTTTGCCTCTTTATTATTCTCCAAAATATTACATCCAGACACTCTTGTGCACTAAGCCACAGAGTCTAAATTTGCACAAGACATGAGATCCGTCCACTAAGCACTAGATCCTCCTTCTTTGCCTTCCAAAAATAGGTCAAATGCATAGAGCCACAATATCTTATCACAACACTTAGCACCTTCTCCACACTGAGCATCATATGCACTAAGCACAGTCTACAAAATTACAGTCGAGCACAAATCCTCGATGCACATAGAAATACTCACACATAACTACTTCTTCTACAATACATTCCTCTTTATTTATACTTTATAATATCTTACAATAAGGCCTAAACATTGGGAAAACCCATGGGATGACATCCCATAAACCCATTACAAAACCCTAGAGGCCCCCTTACTGGGTCCACATAACTCTCAAAATAGGTGAGATCCACGATCTCAACTCCACCTGGGTGCTCCTACTTCGACCAGCATGTCAAAGTCCAAAAGTGGGCCAAAAATGACCAAAGTTTCCCCAAAACTTGGTTGAGGACCAACAATGCAGACAATTAGCCCAAAATTCAGAAATTTGTTCCCAAAGATGACAGGTATGATCCTGTGAAACAAAATTTGTTTTTAAAAAAAGTAATAGAAATATTTAAGATCATCCCCACTTTAGAAATAATGGAGAATCCCCATGAAGTTACCTCTCAACCTCACCACCGACACCTAGAAACTCTACAATCCCAAGGAGACGCTCTGAGCAATCTCAAAGTGTATTCAATATCTAGTTTCAATTATTCTTTGATATTGTAGGGGATGACCAACTTATTGAGAAGTTGCGGAACACCCTGTACCTAATAATGGGAAATGAGGGAACCCCATAAGACATAGTAAGGACCAACCTCCCCGAGAAGAACACACAAAGAATACAAAGAAGAAAGGTGCGAATAAGAAAATAATTTAGGTTAGAATCCCAACTAAATGATTTTAAAATCAAAGACGTCATGCTATATTTAGGATCAGATGTTAAGATCCTACCCAAAAAGACTTGGGAAGCCTTGGGAAAACCTCAGTTATTATATTCCCCCATCCAATTGAGAATGGAAAACCAATATTGCATTTTCCTAGTAGGAAGGTTGGAAAATGTGGAAATAGATGTTGCGGGAGTTAAGACCACAATTGATTTTGAGGTAATTGAAATAATGGGAGATAAGGATCCCTACCCTACTATACTCGGGATTGATTGGGAATACAACAACTATGTTATAATTGATATAAAGAGGGACACCATGAAGTTTTAAGCATATGGGATAAAATTAGTTCAACCCTTAGATCCATGTTTAGGGCCTAGATATATTGAACCAGTGAACCACAATATGAAATCAAATTCTCTTGACCAATTATACACCATAACAGTAGGAATGAGACTAGATTACATAAATCCTACTGCAGATGGATTGGTAAGTTCAAGAAGCATATAGTCTGCTGACAAGGATTCATAAGCAGTGTTTGAAAGTTGGCATCAAGTCTCATATGAGCGATTCTCAAGGCAATGCACAACTGTCAAAGCAACGATATGGATTGGAACTGAGGGCAGAGAACCCATGAAATATGATGGTACCTCATAGGTACACAATTTTATTTCCAACATGGAAGAGAAAATAGTGACAGATCAAAGGATATTTGTTCTTCACTTATCATTGCAAGACACCCCCACTCGATGGTGGGCCACCCATAAAGCCTCGATTATGGAGTGGGAAGATGAAAAACAATCCATCTGATGTTGATTCCAAATTAGGGATCAACTGACAAGAGAGATGAATATAGATCTTCAATATGAGCAACTGTTTGATGGTCGATCTGACCCTAGAGTGCATATTGAACATTTCTTAGAGAAATGGAGAGTCGCGGAAGTACCCTCTCACCTATGGGTTCAAGTATTTCTCCATTTGTTGGGGCCTATTATAAAGGATTTATATATACATGAGGAGACCAAAAGACAAAAAATCTATTGGAAGACCTTACAAGACTAATTTTTCAAGGATTTCTCCTTTACAAGTAAGTACCCTGAGCTCAACATAGTCCTTCAAAGAATCAGGGAAATTATTTTTACTAATATTTTCAAAAAGAGATGAAGTCTAGTAGCATGCGTTGACCATGTTCATTTGCTTCAGTCTAGTTTGGTTGAAATTGATAAGATAGTTTTACCTTGTTGTAAATTTGAGAACGACCTGGAAAAACTAGATGATTTAGAATAGCTTAGAAAATTAACCATTAAAGAAACATAAGGAAGTAGAGAGATTTAGAATATTGTACCTAGTCACACTGATAGATCCTATAACCACCCATTGAAGTTACAGAAAGGTAATATATGGAGTGCATAGAATCCTAAGATAGCTTCTATAGGAAATTACTCAGATGAGAAAACTATGAATGAAGTACACAGTTTGTTACGGGAGTATGAGGACTTGTTTCCAAAAATGTTCTCATAACTCAAAGGTATAAAAGGATCCATGGGAGAAATGAAAATTAAGTTGAAACTTGGCTCAAGACCTATGAAGCACAGAACATACCAAATTAATCCTAGAATAAAAGTGAAGGTCAAGAAAGAAGTAGTTAAATGCTTGCAGTAGGACTTATTTTCCCAATTGAAGAAGAAGAATGGATTAGCCCCATAGTTATACAGAGTAAGAAAGGTACATAAGACATTTGGGTCTGTGTGGACTAAAGAAGTATGAATTCTACATATGTGCATGATCCATTTCCAACACCTTTCAATGACAAAGTGTTAGATCAAGTTGAGATAAAATAATCTTATTAATTTATAGATGGATTCTCAGGATATCATCAAGTAAGAATCATAGAGGAAGACAAGAAGAAGACTACATTCATAATCATATGGGGATCATTCACATACAATGTAATACCCTTTGGTTTGAATAATGCCCCTACATTTTTTTCTTGGATTGTGATAACAACATTTCGAGAGTTCATCCACAAGTTTGTAGAAGTTTATATGGATGATAAGACGATGTACATCCTATTAAAACATCATGTCAGACTACTCTGGTTACTGTTTGATAGATGTCGTGAGATGCATATATCTCTGAATCTAAGGAAGTGTATTTTCTGTGTACCTCATGGAAACCTGTTAGGCCATATTGCATGTAGAGAAGGAGTCTTGGTAGACCCAGCTAATGTTGTGATCATTCTGAACATGTCACCACCTAAAAGTGATAAAATGTTATGCTCTACCCTAGGACATACAAGATATTACCGTAGGTTCATAAAAAGATACACAACTAACACCGCACCTCTAGAAAAATTGTTGAATAAGTCCAAACTTTTTCAATGGAAAGCATTTGATATTATCAAAGAAAAACAAAGTACTACACCTATATTGATATTTCCCAATTGGGAAATTGAGTTCCATGTACATGTGGATGCATTAGGCATCGCCCTGGGAGCCATTCTAACGTAACCAGGGGAAGGAAATATGGACCACCCTATCTACTTTGCCAACATAAAACTTTCACAAGATTAACGCAACTACACAAGCACTAAAAGGGAAGGTATAGATACAATTTATGCATTAAAAAAGTTTAAACACTACTTGTTAGTTTCTCATTTAAATATTTTGACTGACTATTCTGCATTGAAGTACCTAGTCAATAAATCGATACTTGAAGGAAGAATTTGCAAATGGATACTTATTTTTTAAGAGTTTTCATTTGAAGTAATTTTCAAACCAGGAATATTCCATGTAGGTCCAGATCACCTTTCCATATTGGAGTCAGGGGAAAGTGGTGTAGAAGTGGATGACCAGCTCCCAGATGTAGACCTGTTCTAGATTGAGGCCATCCCATAGTATCTTGAAGACATTGATGTCTTCCTTAGTATAGGGACCTACCCAACAACTGAATCCACAACCCAAAAGTGACATATGGTGGTTTGCGCAACATACTATCAACTTATCACATGACAACTTTACAAATTAGGACTAGACAACATCCTCAAAAGATGTTTCTTGAACCATCAAAGACAAGATATACAGTGGGAATGCCACAATGTATTTACGGGAGGACATGCTAGAGGTAAAGGTACTGCAAAAAATGTACTTCAATATGGATTATGGTGGGATACATTATTTAAATATGCTAAGAAATATGCTAGATCTTGTGACATCTTCCAAAGAGTAGGGAAGTCATCATGCAACGATGAATTATCCCTTCATTCAGTCAGAGAACTTCAGGAATTTGAGAAGTGGGTTGTTGATTTTATTGGACCAATCAACCCCTCGTCTAAGAACTCAAAATACAGATACATCATTACCGCAACTGATTACATCACAAGATGGGCTGAAGCAGAGGCAGTTCAAGACTATTCTACAAATACATCTGCTAGATTTATCTTCGAGAATGTTATCACTTGGTTTGGATGTACTAGAATTTTTACCAATGATCAAGGTAATCACTTTATCAGTAGTACAATCACAAATTTGACACATAATTTCTTATACAACACCATAAGAGCAGTCCCTACCATCCTCAAGATAATGGTACATTGGAGGCATTCAATGAAATTCTAGAAAGAGGACTAACAAAAGTATGTTTCACAAACATGGAAGACTAGGATGATAGAGTTCCAACAGTATTGTGGGATTACATGAATACCATGAAAAATATGCATAGGTATACTCCATTTCAGTTGGTTTATGGGAAAGAAGTTATCGTAACTACATAATTTATTACCCCTAGTCTCTATATAGCTCAGGCTACACACATGACCAATGATGAATCTGTTACGCAGAGGATTGCAGACTTGCAAGAACTTGAGAAAGAAACATATCTAGTGGATTTTCATCAGACAATTGAGAAATCTACACAGAAATCTTGGCATGACAAGAATATTAAGTCCAAAATATTCATTCAAGGGGATAAGGTACTACTTTATGACATTCAATATCAGAATCATCTAGGAAAGTTGTGCATGCATTGGTTGGGTCCATTCATAGTTGCAGAAATCCAACACTCTGGTGTAGTCAGGCTAGTGCAACTGGATGGTATCCTTCGGCCAAGATGGGTGAATGTAACCTGCCTAAAACCCTACATTTATCATGCTTAAGCCAAAGCACGGTTTCTCCAATCCAAAGGAGAATGTACAATAGTTATATTTTAATTTCCTATAATTTCTTTAATTCAGTTAATAGCATCGGAGTGTGCATTTATTACCCCATGATAGATATTTTATTTTTCAGTCTAAGAATTTCTTTTGTGCAAAATTTCTTACTCAGCCACATAGGATCGGAAGAGACACCATTACATTAAAGGAATTCATTAAATATGATGGGGACCCCAATTTTGGTTAGAGGGAAGGCGAATCCGAACTTTATCACAACCCATGTACCACATGCATCATGTCCGGTCATACCCTTTACGGTATCCACCATAGCATGTAATAACTTTCCATTAAGACATAAAGGAGCGATATGCACAGATTCCATCGATATCCCCACCGTGCTTCTCAGCAGTTAAAAGGTTAATCCCCTCAGCTTGACCACGCCCCTGTGAGTCCGTTCATTAAAATCGAAGATCCATGGATAGATCTTACCTCGTTATCCATCCCGTTGGAAACCTAAGCCTAAGATTGCGTTTATGGCCTAATGATGAATTTCTTTATGTGTGCCTATAGAGATTTCCAGTTATCCAGTTATAAGACCCCGTGAATGTGTAGAGCAAGAATCCTTGTTTGTTGTTAGCTACCTTATGATTTTGAATTTTATGCAAACATGCATACCCTGAGATATTTTCATTATTCTGTCATGAAGCTGAACCCAACCCACCCACCTTACCATCATTTTAGAGAAAGAATGATGAGAGAAACATGAGGCTAGATTTTAGCTCCCAAAGAAGCAATCCCAAATGAGTCGTATGATCCTAGGATCGAGATCTTCGGGGATGTCAAGGGGAATACAGAGAAACTAAAACTTCTAGACCTTGATCTGATGGACCAAGTATTGTTTCCACAGATAAAAATTACCTTGTTCTGGGACTTGGTCCTGGATATGCTGGGAGGCATGTAGTTTGAAAGAACACAAGGGAAACCTTGCATAAAAGGACTGCAGAATGCACAAAAATATTCAGAGAAATCAGTGATTGGATGGGAATCATTTCAAGGCACAACCAAACATTGGAGGACTTGTGTGTGAAGATCCAATCACTCAAAAAATAAGCAGCCAACACCCTGGATCCGTTGGAACACAAGAGGAATTTGAACAAATTCACTAGGCGAACATTGAACTAAATGCACTATATGAATCTCAAATTGTGGCTAATAAGGAACTACGAGAGTTTCGACTTGCAAGCTAGAAATCATATCTATAGATGCATCAAGTGGATTCCATAGCTGACTCAGAATGGAAATATTTAGTTACATCCAAGCCAAAAGGATGCATCATAGATGCCACTCAACATTTTGTTGTTGAAGCTTCACTACTTTCCAGAAAGTGGCAGGATAAAGTGGACAACTTTCAAGAAGTCAGGAAGAGATCCTTAGAAATCATACCTGAGTTGGGCCCTTCATTTGAAGAAGATAAAGAAGAAACAATACAACCTGGAAATGAAAGAAATTTTGAACCAAAAGGAAAGAGAGAACAATGAGCCAACCCAAAGACCACGAAAGAGTCGAAGAATTGACTCGAGATGAGTCAAGGATTGTGGTTAGAGCCTGTTGGGTCCTTCATTTTGATGGATAGAAGTTGCACATGTCATATTCCAGCTTCATTTTGGAAAAAAAAAGTTACACAAGCTACTAAGGAGTTGGACAATAGACTAAATAAATAAATAGAAAGTGGTTGGAAAGACAACACAACATCAGTTTTGAGGAAAGAGGTTGCAACAAGATCAAGAAAAAGAGAGAATTCTTGGGTTCTCAACCAACAAACCTAAAGATCGAGTTATATATATGAGACTGATATGATTGTAAAATGTTGTTTTTGGTGTTTAGATGGAGTGTTGGGCTGGGATTATTATTGTTGTTGGGATGAGAGTCACTGTTGTAATGATCTATATTGTTAGCATAGATAATTTTTAGATATCTGGGTAAGAACCAGACTATCAATGTATCAAAGTTCTCTATCAATATAGATGTAAATGAGAAAGAGACTGTAACAATGTGTCATATTTGATGAGGAGTATCCTCTGACTACCCGTGTATGAGAATACATCTTTGAGAAGAACTTGATATGTTATAATTGGAGGCCCAAATTTTGGATATATCTTGTATATTTAGTCTCCTGAATGTATTGAACGTTGCTCTGTACTATATTTTATGTCTGATATACTTCAATTTCTTCATTATGAATGGATATGCAAATGTGTTCTCGTTATTCTTAGTTAGGAGATGTCCATAATTTTTACAGGTTTAATCTATCTTGCACAAGACTAATATGAATCTTGATAGATGAGAGGTATGTCTAAGTATTCTCCTTACCCTTCCCTCTCTTTCTTGTCTCGGTTGTGCTTCAAGTGGGACTTCTTCCCTTCCGGGAATATGAAAATTCTAGCACTATAGATTACTTTGGTACCTTTTGTTGGTAACTTAAGAAGGACCCTGGTTTGATCAATTTTACACCAACAAAATTCCCCCGATGTTTTTGGGTACACCAATTTGTTTATTCACTCAAACCAATCCCCACAGGCTGGTATATACATAAAGAAACCTGAACAAAAACTCACTACTGGGATGTCCTTCAATGCCAATTTTTCTAGTATTTCTTTTTTACAGGTAAGTCCCCTGAACTCGCTTTAGCATTGCAACAAATTTAAATCTTGTTATTCACAGATAAGTTCAAACCCACCTATCCCCTTGTAGTTTTGTCTACTCATAAAAACTTGCTTTGTTCCAACTTTCACCCCTCTCTTGAACCAACAAATCATGTCATTGTGCCACTACCTATTTATAGTAGTAAGTTTGATGCCACACCAGATGATCTTGATGATTTAGAAGAAATTAGGAATAATTCCTTTAAATAATATGAAGGAACTAGGATTGTTCAGGATACCATTTCAACTGAAGCCAATATCTCCTAAAATAACCCTCTGAAGTTGCGCAGGGTTAATATAGACAATAAAGAGAATCCCAAGATAGTCTCTATAGGGTATTATTGGGATGAACAGACCATGATTGAAATTTAGGCCCTATTGAGGGAATACGAGTACTAATTCCCCACTAGCTTCTTGAAGCTGAAGGGAACTAAGGGAGATCTAGGAGAAATGAAAATTGAACTAAAGCATGACATGAAACCTGTTAAGCACCAACCATATCGTCTAAACCCTAGAGTCAAATAAAATGTCAAGAAGGATATTGATCACATGCTGGAAGATGGGTTGATATTCCTAGTGGATGAGGTTGAGTGGATCATCCTGATTTTCATTTAGATTAAAAGGGGTACGGATTATATTAGGGTTTGCATTGACTATCAAAGCTTGAACTATGCATGTGTTCATGACCCAATTATGACTCCCTTTAGTGACAAAGTTTTAGATTAGGTTATGGGAAGGGAATCATATTCATTTACCGATGGATTTTCTAGATATCACCAGGTAGGGATTGCAAAAGAGGATAAGAAAAAAACTACCTTCACGACAGAATGGGGGTCATTTTCTTACAATGTCATGTTGTTTGGGCTCAAGAATTCCCCAGTAGTGTTTTCTCGGATCGTAATTTCCGCATTCCATGACTTCATCCATAAATATCTTGAAGTATATCTAGTTGATTGGATGGTATCCAGATTACTCAAACAACATATTGGTCTCTTGTGGCTAATGTTGGATGTATGTCTCTAGCTATAGATTTCCCTCAATCTGAAAAAGTGTATCTTTTGTGTACCCTTTGGAAATTTGTTAGGCCATATCATTTGTAGAAGAGGCATGTTGGTGGACCCTAGAAATTTTTTTTTCATCCTAAATATGATTCCTCCTACCTTAGTCAAGAAATTACGAACTACATTGGGACATACTAGATACTACAATTGGTTTATCAGGGTCTACATGAGTATCACAACATTGTTGGAGAAATTAATTAATAAATATGAAGGATTTCACTGGAATTCAGTATGCAATAAAGAATTTGACACATTGAAGGAAAATTTGAGTACAACCCCCATTCTAAATTTCCCAAATTGGAGCGCGGAGTTCCATGTGAATATTGATGCCTATAACATTGCACCAGGTGTTATCCTTGTGCAACGAGGAGAAGGGAATATTTATTATCCCATCTATTTTTCTAGGAGAAAACTATCTCAGGCCTAACAAAACTACACCACAATAGAAAGGGAAGGTTTGGCCATGGCCCATGCTTAACAAAAGTTTAGACACTATCTATTAGGGGGTCATTTTATGTTTTTCACTGATCATTCTACTTTAAAATATCTTGTTAACAAACCTATCTTAGAGGAAAGAATCTGTAGATGGTTGTTTATTTTTTAGGATTTTTCCTTTGAAGTTGTTGTCAATCCTAGGAAGTTAAATGTCAGACCCGATCACCTATTAAGACTGGAAACTAGAGAAAGTGGTGGACCTATTGATGACTAGCTACCACATGTATATTTGTTTCACATAGGCACTGTTAGCACTTGGTAAATTTCCTAGAGGTTGAAAATAGAAGAAATCTACAAAGGTAACTTTATCCAACCACTTGTGAAGCTGGGATCTAGCCCTTCCAACTTCAGAGAGGGATCTCTCTATATGATTTAGCTATGTTTCCAATTTTAGATATTAGGCTAGGTAAAGAAATAGGTCTGTTTTGTTGTCAAAGTGTTTTTTGAATTGGTTGAGACAGTCTACACATCCATTGGGCTATGGAGTCTGTGTTTAATAAAATATGAAATACAAACCAGAAACGCAAAGGAAAAAAATTTCACAGGGCGAGATAATATAATCACTAGATCTTCTAGTAGCTTAAATGATGATTATCAGAAAAGATGAGAAAGATAATTTCAACAAAGAAGCAGTTAAGAATTCCTTTATTGAAAATACCAGAAGAAAAACACTAAAATCTTCCGAGTTAGAAACAGGGTATACGAGATAAATCCTGCAACATTCGTTACTCTTAAAGATTAGAATTAGAAAACAAGATGATCACAAAGAAAGAATAGCATTCCACTTAGAGAGTAAACATCACCAGTGAATACACGCAAGAATCCTTTAAAAGTGCCTCCTTTTTATTAATGGAAGATCTCTTCAAAAATATTACAGTCTGATAGCGTCAGGGTGTGAAGATCAACGACCCCCAATAATTTGAAAGGTGAAGTATTTATAACTCAAATTACAAATCATTCTTGTCATAAATGACCAAGACGTGCTAAATCTATTTTTAGCCTAACTAATTTAACAAATTTCCTAAATCTAGGAACTGCTTGATGACTCGGTGTAACTGCACGCTAGATTCCGGGTAGACCGTTGATGAAGCATTTGCACAACCTCATCTGACTGGACAGTTGACTGGACTTGGACAACTCATCTGCTAATCGATCAGATTGTAGAGTTCCTCCCATCTGAGATGATTGGGCACATTGACTTTGAGCAGTCTTCGATACACTTCGTCCATTTCTGTATACTTGGCGAATGTAGGCTTGGTGAGGAATATGTATCGAATTTCATGTTGGATGCTGATGTCTCACTGAAGGGCATCCAAGAATTCCTTGATAGTGATGCTCCCTTGTATGCCTACAAAATTTGAATTTTCCTTAGACACCTCAGCCAATCTCTTCTTGTAATCTCGGAGTGTCATCAGTTTATCATTAATAACCTTCAGACCAGGTAGACCTTTCTTCTGGAGAGATTCAATTTTACTGAAGAACCTTTGTACCCCCTGGTCCATGGCCTGAACCTTTTCTTCCAGCTGAAGCATTAGTCCTCTCTTGGTCAAAACTCTTTTGACCTCAAGGATGGTCTCTATTCTGTCTTCAATCTTCAGCTCTTCCAGCTCCTCCCTGGTCTTAGAATTGAGGAACTTGATGATCTCGTTTGCCTGTGTTGGCCTATCTCCCAATTCTACTCTGATATTCTCAATGGATTGTTTTCTCCTATGGACTAAATCATTCTTCTCAAACATGATCTGGATCATGGGCCATATCTCATTCATGGACTTAGTGATGTCTATCCATACACTCTCTTTAACCTCGACCAATGTCTTTCCTGCCACTGTTTGTTTCTGGAGCTGCTGTAACTCCTGCTTGAGCTGCTCTGTCACCTGCTTTTCCTTAGATAGGCTAGTTTGGAAGGAATATTTGAGGTCCTACAGGTTCTCAATCTCGTTTTTTAGCCTGTTGATCTCTGTCTCCTACAGGTTCATCCTTTCCATGGACTCAGCCAGATCAGCTGTCTTCTCTTGAGATGTAGATGGAGTCATGGATGGGGCTTCTATCACTGATGTTGTGCTCACTCCTACAATTGAGATAGAACTCAATGGAATGACTTCCATTGGCTTCAGATGCTCTTTCTCTTTTAACAGTTTCTCCATCTCAGCTTCCATTTCTCTAAGCTGTGCGTTCTGCTGCATGAGCAGCTTTAGCATCTCATCCTTCTCGCCTTCTTTCTCTGCTATCTCCTTTGCCTACGAGTCCTCTGTGGGCGGGAGCTTCAGTTATTTTCTCAAGGATGCTATATCAACGTTCTTCTTCTTTATCATTTCCTCTGATGCTTTGACGTTCGAAGGATCATAACCGATCTTGAGGACCAGCTCCTCCAAAGTTTTGATCCTATTGTCCTTTGCGAATGATGAAACATTCTCCATTTTGAGTTGTGTTTGAACATTGTTCGGTGACACCTACAATTTGGCTGCAGAAGCGGAAGCATGCGCCAACGTATAGAAAACCATTTCTTTGGTCTTCTTGTGCAGATCCATTTGATCGGCTGGGTGCATGTCCTTCATCTGGAATTCAAAGGTAGCCCTCTTGTAGTCGGTGATCACCTTGGGATCAGGCACCTATGCCTGGAGGAAGGCCATGTGCATCCTACCTTTCTCTGTGTCAAATGCAGATAGCAACCTATGTTGCACTATCGACGTCTGCTTCCAGAACTGAGCACAAGTACTACTGGTAAGGGTCTGATTCTTTTTCTTGATCAGTTCGTACTTCTCGAAAATGCTCAGCTTGGGCCCAGTCTTGCCTGGATGAGTGTTCAATGGGGAGTGTGAGGATTTCTTTGGCAATGCTGGGGTGATGTCCTTATATAGGCTTGAGCTAAAGGGAGTAATAAACGACTTGGTCACTGTGGTAGGAAGGGCTTCTTTTTCCCCTGTCGGGCCAGGGGCTAACGAAGTCTTAGGCCTCTTAGTGTGCAGCTGGAACTCCTCGGAAGATACCTCTGTGATAGGAAGAGATAAATCCTACCTTGTCCTCTTCTCCTTTGGGACCTGTGGTGTGGTCGTTGGTGGCACAGTGGTCGGGGGAGCCTGCTATTCCACTTCAACCAATGTGTTAGGCTCCCACACTGTCTGATTTGTAAATTTTTCCACCTCAGGCCTAGCTTCATGAACGTACGGGATGTTTTTTTTCTTCACCCACATTTCTGAGATGATCCCGCATGGATCATAATGCCATGGGAAGCTTAGGAAGAACTTCATTTCTCTCAGCATTCAATCTGCTTCTTCCCCAGCGCCACGATTGTTGTAGATGAAGGAGCCAATCTGCCCCTTGATTCTAAGCTGCTTCTTTTTCTTCAATGATACAAAATGGATATCATCTGAATTCATAATCTGCATTATGTATTCTAAAGCGAAGATTCTGACCGGCAAATACTTGGGCAGCTTATAAGGTGCCAACTTCCACCCGTATACTCTGATCTCGATATGATTCTGATACAGGTACCAATCCCCAGTATTTGTGTTGTCCGAGAGGTGCAGGATCCTCTGAACTTCATTGTTTATTCGAGGCTCGGGCCAGCCCCCTAGCATGCTTACCACAGGGTGGTAGAAAAGATCGATGAACGCCTTGAAGTTGTACTCTGTGGAGTTGTGCTTCAACAAGGAGGTCCATGCTATGACTGCCTGAGGTCTACCATCTGCATCCATCTTCTTCATGGAAAAACTAAATTTATCTGTCTGGAAGAAAACAAACAAGTAGGCTAGTATTGACGAATATATGAACATGCCTTCTGTGCCAAAATTCACGAACTGCTCATGAATATTGTCTGCCAAGAATGTGTTGAAATTAAACTGGGTGGTGGGATTTTCATCAGTGGAGAAAATGGATAGAAAACCCAGAATGGGCTCATCTACCCACTGATCAGAATAGTATCCCAACAGAGCACAAAGGGAAGAAATGACCTGGCTTCCCTTAGTGGAGAACATGGATGACGGGTAAGGGGGATTTGTGGAAGGGAATTGAGCGTATGTGGGAAGGAAAAGCTCGAATATTTGATCTCTTTGGGGAAAATTCATTTTATGATACAACTCTGTAAGGACTTCCAGGTTGAAAGGAGACGCAGAGTCAGCACGGGGAATTTGCATCATCTAGTCTATGGACTCAGGCGTGATGAGGAAAAGGATTTCTCCGGTCGAGGAGATGACGACTCTTTGTTCAGCAATATAGTGGGCTTGACACTTAAGTGTGAACTTGGGAAAATGGTGGATCTGGGGAAAGAGGTAAAGGGGTAAATTGGACTCCTAGAATCCAATTTCATCACTCTGGTCCAGGAAAAATTCCCTGATCCATGACTGGAGGTCTGAGAAATCAAAATCACATTTGGTATCCGTGATTAATCGTTCTTTGTCGACCAGTGGGATCTTGTCCAGGTCGACAGGAGGCGGGAGAAACAGATTCTCCTCTCCTTCCACTGGTTTGGACTTTGGCGCCATTTCTGCAACAGTACTTGCAATAAACACAATGTTAGTGGGGGCGACTGACTGTGGATGAGGGTGATGGAATGTAATGGAGGAGTAAGTGATGAATTTCTCTGGTGCGACGGGTGAATAGCGAAAGTAAGGGAAATAATGGTATTTTTATTTAAACTGGGGTCGATTGGGCGCGGGAGACAGGTCAGTCGGATATTGGATAGGTTATCCAGTAATAAATGGACAACGGGTCATTTGGGATTGAGATGGCAGGTGACGGTGGATGAAAGATACAGATGGGTGCCGTGGTGGCTAGGGATTGGAGGTAAAAGTCATAATAAGGGGATTTCCATGAGTGAAAGGGGGGAGGGGACTGACAGCAGTTATGGGATGTGAATAACTTGGGAAGAAGTGGAAGGTGACATCCATAAGTGACCGGGGTTTGTCAGATAGCAGATGGTGACCAGACTCGGGGCAATAGATCAACACCATGTATGACAAGGGGCCTGCCAGAGGGAGATAACCATTCCAGACCCACCCCCCTCGGTTAAAAGCAGATCATCTGGGGGGGTCCGAAAACCATTTTGGGCCATTGATCTGCACACTTGTTTCCTGGCCGTAGATCTTAGCGCGCCTTTTATCACTCATTTCAGACCCCCCCCCTCCATTAAAGACAGAATGGATGGGGGGTCCGGAATCCAATATTGACCATTGATTTAAGCGCTCAACCCTGGGCTGTCCAGATGCACGCAAATGTTATCAGCGATTCCAGACCCCCCCCGGGTTAAAAGAAGAACGGTCAGGGGGGTTCAGAATGCTCTATGCACCGTATATCTGGGCGTCGTGATCAGGACCGTCGATATGTGCAGGGAGCTTAAATGGGGAGTGGAAAACACATGCACTGGGAAAAACTTAGGATAAATGTATTTTATGGGTTTTTTCCCAAACTTTTCAAGTAGACACCACCATGGGGCTTCAACCAAACGATCTTCTAAGCATATGAAACATGGTGCAACATTTACATCAAGCTAGTTTTATTGGAATGAAACAATAAAGAAACTAGCCTACATACTAACCTATTTTCCTATGACAATTAACCCAGATTAAACTGTTGGGTTAAGAATTTACTCTACCCTGGGGCTATCTGACCAAGATTAGACAGTCTGGCCAGATTTATTCACTAATATAACCTAGACACTTTGGCTAAGATTAAAATGTTTAGCCAAATTCATTCACTACCCTATCAACATTCAAATTTAAAAAGAACTTGGCCATGCTTGAAAGGTATGGACCAAGTTACTATTATTGCATGGGGCTTTTATTGGAATTCTTTTATGCCCTCTTTTTCTTTCTTTCTTTTTCTTTTTTCTTTTTTCTTTTCTTTTATTTTTTCTTTCTTTTCTCTTTTCTTTTCTTTTCTTTTTCTTTTCTTTTCAAATTATTTGCAAAATGAAAAATCATTTGTCAACAAAAACACTAGAGACAGATAATATCCCAGTCACCAGTTGATCCTATAATTTATAGGGTGATAACAGGCGCTATCCTAGACTACTTATCAAACATTGCATTGTTCCTCGGAACTGGAAAATCCTCGGAGGACTATTTGACAACTCAAAAGAGCCATCTTGTTGTTCAGGAAACATATTATCAACTTATCATAGGATAATTATATAAGTTGGGTTTGGATAATATCATGATACGATGCGTTTTGGATCATGATATATATGATATTCTTTGAGATTGTCACAGTGGAGTTGCGGGAGGACATGTTGGTGGTAATGCTATGGCATATAATATATTACAATTTGGGCTATGGTGGCATACAATGTTTAAGTACACCAAATCCTATACTAGAGCATGTGATGTTTGTCAAAGAGTAGGTAAGCCCTTCTGGAGAGATGAACTACCTTTACACCCTGTTCGAGCTTTGCAAGCGTTCAAAAATTGTGATGTTGATTTCATTGGGCCCATAAACCCACCAGATCAACATTCCAAGGCCACATACATCATTACTGCAACATATTATCTTACACGATGGGATGAAGCCGCACTAGTGTGGGACTGTTCTATCGATACCAAAACCATATTTATTTTTGAAAATATCATTACTTGTTTTGTTTCCCTCGTAGTCTAACTAGTTATCAAGGTGCACATTTCCTCAATAGAACTATAGCTACTCTCACCCATGAATTTCTGATTCAGCCCCATAAGAGAGCCCTTACCATCCACAAGCTAACAAAAAAGTAGAAGAATTCAAGAAGATTCTAGAAAACGTATTGACCAAGGTATGTTGTGCAAACCATGAATATTGGGATCAAAGAGTTTGAGTGGTACTTTGGGTCTATCGGATCACCACAAAGAAATTACACAAGTATACCCCTTTCCAATTAGTCTATGGATGAGAAGCCATGGTACCATTTTAATTTTTTTGGCACAGGGGAAGACCCAGGGTTCAACGCTTCAACAACGCACCAACAAAACCCTAAATGCCATCCCTTTTGGAAACACCTGTGAAGCATATGAAGTCTCACCTGAGGTAGAGGCAGGGGTGGTTAGAGGACTCAATTTTATGCAACCTAGTTGGGAAACAGATCTACGATTACAACACTTAATAGAGCACTTAGCAATTAACATTCATTAATATTCACTTCACAGGGGAAAACCCTAATTACAGAACAACAAAGTATTCACAAGATATAATATATCCAAGCACTTAGAATATAGAATTATATCAGATATAGCATTCATTCCCATTACTAAGGATTAAGATACTATTATGTCAGGTGCATCTAACATGTATCATTGCACTAAGAATAAATCACATCAATAACATAAAACTATAATACACAAAGCAACCACAACACATGATATACGTGGTTCACCCCAGTGTGGGGCTACGTCCACCAACTCTTCTCATATTTATTGTCTTCTATCAATATTCTACAAGCACATAGCCTCAAGAACCCACTCTACATAGGATAGGATATCTATGTGCACCTCTCTAGACCCTCCTTCCCGGAGCTAGGTTACAACAAAAATCCTCTTTACAGTCACTTGCACTTAGCTCTACAAGTTCTCATGTACACAGTATGCACAAAGCTAACTCAATCACATAGATCCAACTACTTACATAACTTGCACTCAGAACAATATAGCACTTAGAACCATATAGCACTTAGAATCACCTCCATTCTATATCTAGTGTTCTATTTATACATTACAAAAGGGGCCAAGTCATGGGTAAACCCATGGGCCAACATCCCATACTTGTTACATAAACCCTAAACCCAAAAATGTCCTAAAAAGGGGCCGAGATCCCATGATCTCTGCTTCGCCTTGCGCTCCATCTTCGACCAGCCTATCAAAGTCCCAAAAATGGTCAAACGTGACCAAGGTTCTCCAAAACTTGGTCAAGGGCCAACAATCCCCCAACACTCACTTGTGAATTCTCCCGAGTCACTCTAATCTGGGTAACTCTGCCTCAAATGCCTCGAGCTTGGCTTGAGCTGCCTCAACATGTTGCTTTTCAAAATCCTCCTGCTCGGTGAACTCTTGAATAACTTTCTTTGTCACTGGTCCTTCCAAGCATTGTTCCACTGTGGTGACCACTTGTTCCAGTTTTGCACCTCGTCCTTCAATTTCCTCAAAAAGTGTGCAAGTTGCATCCTCCATTGACTGGATTTGTTGAGTCACTTCCATGAACTTACTCTACATGGAATGGACTTGTTGCTGAACTGTGCATTGTTCCTAGGATTGTTTCATCCTCTCGACCACTGATAATGGCTTCAACTGCACTTGCACTGTTGTTTCTTGCTACTTTGCCTCCTGAAGTTGTGACTCCAGTGTCCTTAGTTGAGGTCCCTCTGCAAGGTGCTCTTAAGTCTGTGCACTTTGACTACTGAGATGTTTACATTCTAAGGCCAATGCCTTGATTCTATGGACTGCACTCCGGGCATTTTCTTCTCTCTGGTCTTGCACTTCCTATGGAGTGCTTGGCACTGCTTGTAACTCCAGTTATGCTACCCTCTGTTAGAGCTGCTGAATGGCTTCAACAAGCTTCCCTACTTGGCTTTCCACTAGGTATTATTCCATCTGTTCTAATCCTGTCACAGAGAAAAGTGCTCTAGTAACTGCTTCTTTAACTCCAATCTGCTCTGCGATTAGTTATTCCTTCTCCTTCTGGATCTGCGCTCTATCCTCTGCAAACTTGGATTGGATGTCTTCTTTTTCCTATTGCACAACCCGACGTTTCTCTATGGATTCCTTATTTTATTTCTTTAAGGCCTCTGTGTCCTACTCTTTTTCTTCTTGAACATGATGAAGGCGAGCTTTGGTTGCATATTCTATTTGGTGTAGCTGGGAAAGCTCATCTCCTAAATCTGTTCCTTTTGATGAAGGGGGCACAATAGACACTGTGTGGTTTGAGTAGAGGGATTTTTGTACCCCTTTCATCTCTTCTTCAATTGTTTCATACATGGTCTCTTATTTGGCTTCATTGCATTGTAAGATATCTTCTGAGGTATCTGAGACAGTGACGATGATGAAATATATATCATCCATCATGAGCATAGTCTACATATGTGGTTTACTAGCTTTGAACTTCTTCTGCGATGTAGGTTTCGTCGGGGAAACCTTTCTTTTCTTGGAGGTCTCATCTTGATCAAGAGGATCCCTAGGCAATGTTACTTCACCTTGTTTCTTCTTGTCTTCTTATCCTTTGTCCTCTTCTTTGTATACTTCGTCATCACCTCCCCCTTAAGGTGAGTCTGAAGAAGTCTCTTATGAGGCATTGTTCAGCTCCTGTACCTCTTCATTTTTCTTCCTTCTACTACTGCTAGGTGCATCATACTCTTCGCAAGTAACCACAGGACTTTTGATGAGGTCGGGGTTGGACAGTTCTTCCTGGTCGACTGGTATAAGGAGATCTGTAGGCCACTCCTTAGTTATTTCTTCCATGTCCTCCTCAGTGACCTTATAGTAATATTGGAGCTCTTCTTTATGTTCGTCTCTGTGCGCAGTGATATAAATAAAATGTCTATCTATGCAGAACTTCACAAATGTCCTGAACATGTGCAGGGTGTCTAGTGTCATACGAGGGAAAGACTCAATATCCCTCTTCAACTACAGGTAGTAGGTGTGGAACACTGCGTTTGACTGCCATTGTTTCTCCATGTCGCTCGAATACCAGAGCATGGTGAACTTCGCAGCTAGGGTTTCATATGGCTCAATCTCAGGGAAGGTCGCTCCTTCTGGCATCTCCTAGGAAATGAAGGCAATGAGGATCAGTAGCCAACTAAAATGAAACTCATAGCCCTGATCCTGAGCTTCACGACAGTCTTTTTCTAACTGGTTGATGAGGTAACTCATCTAGTTCATCTGTAGTCCTTCAATGCATTTTCCCAGGAGGTCAACAATGAACTCTATGACCTGCATGGGTCTGTTCTTCCTTACTAGCTTAACAACGATCCACTGACAGGCTAGGCACAATGTGTAATTTTTAATGGAAGCTACCTTGTATCCTTTCTTTCACTTTTCCACATCGCCATAGGTATCTTTAATTTTCTGCGCCAGGGCACGATTTGCAGCCTTCCATGGATAAAATTCTTGTGGGTGTGGTGCTTGCATGTTTAATATAGTGATATGATGGATCAACGCCAGATCTACGGTGATGCATCTATCCAGCCATAGATAACTGCCATGGAAGTAACAAAATAGGATTTTAATGCATGCGTTAACCTCCTGATGCCTTCCAATGTGTGGTATCTTCATCACGTTCAGGATAGTGGACCTCACTATGTCCATAGTCCATGGTTGTGGGATGATCTTCAACTTCTTCCCCTTTGTATTGGTCAAATATTTGTGTGGAGTGAGCATGCCATAGTTCTTGTGATCTCCCGAGTTGAAGTCACTAATCTTCAACGTCATGATTTGTCCTAACTGTGGTCCTACTTCGCGTATCCCCTTCAGGAGGTACTCTAATCAAGGTGTAGTCTAAGTCCCTCGGGACACTGTCACGACTCACCATGCCAGCCAGAGGTGGGATATAGTCAGGAAGGATAGATGGGATGAGCTTTGCATTCACCAAGTCATGAAAATGATTGGTTCATTTCTTTGTCGAAGCTCGAGATGGTCCAGATCCATGAGTAGTCGACAGGGATTCTTGCACTCCTCTCGTCTATGAGGCTTGGAATCCTGTGGACATGACCTTCTTAGCCATGAGGTCAATGAGGACATCTTCAATGGATTTCTCTATTGCACTGAAGTCACCCAACATGCACGCTCAAGATCAGGTATCTCAGGTCGGTGAACAAATAATCACGGTAACAAAATGGGTGGAAAGCTTTTGATAGGCACTGCATGAAAGAAAATAGTTCTCTGCAGGCTCGGATAATCACAATTGGAAAAAGTGTTTTTGGTGTAATGCTCGACGGGATAAATAGACAACGTTGTAATGAACTCCTCCAATGGGAAGGAATGCCTTAATCAATGCAATTCCATATGTTATGGCATAGTCCCAATGATCCAATGGAGATCTTTCTGGTCATAATTGTGGTTCTAGCCATTTTGGAGCGTCATGCTAACGGTCAGGACACATCCAACGGTCATATTTCTTTGTCGTGGTGAAGTGCCAATATTCGTTGTTTTTCTATTCCGATGAAGTTCAAGTGTTGCAAACGCCCCTTCTGTGAAGTTCTCTCTGGAACTTCCTGCAATTTCTCTAACTTTTCTTTCTTCTTACTGCGCTTTCTGGCTTTCTTTCTTGTAATTTGACTCATTGGGTTCCTCTTTCCATTTTTATTCTTATCTCCTCTTGGTATAGTAACTTCGCACTACTGCGAGTCATTCAAGGGTTCTAAGAGTAACACTTCTTCTCTTTCTGGAGTAGGTGCTCTACTCTCTTGTACAGACATGTGTTTCAAATATTCCTATGTTCTTTCAACTTCAACATCCATATCTTTGGTCCTCAATAGAATCGATTGGTTCTCTTGTTCTTCCAGTAAGTGCACTATTCTCCTAGCCATGAAATCCCTTAGTTCTTGTGTTTTCTATTCTGGATCCTCCTCTTCTTTTTTCCTTCGTATCTGATCTTTCTCAATCTAGGTTTTTCCTAGCAAAATAGCAAATGGGGCATTGTTCTCAAAAAATTTAATGAACTCAAATTCTTCCTCTGTCGAAGTTCCATGAGAACTCATAGATGGCTGGGTAAGTATTCCACATAGGGTTATCATATTTCCTCTAAATAATCTTATTCCTCCCAATGAAGGAACCATAGCAGGCTTTCCCAAAATTTCCCAAGTTCTTTCTGTCATGATATTCACTTGTGTTTCCTCATCCAGAACATAGTCTATGTCAAAGTATCATATTCTTATTTCTATGCACTCCTTCTCCTTTAAGATCTCTGATAACTTGATATCTCTGTGATCATTCAGGGTTTCTATCATCTGTAGTAATACAACCTCTGATTCTTTCTGGGTTTCTATCATATCCTTAGTTTCTTGGTCTGTCTCATGGTTTTCTTGTCTCATATTCATCTTTTCAACTTTAGCAATCATTCTAGGGAAATCCAAAACTTCATGGTCCATATATTTACAACAAAGACAACTAGTACCTCTACTAGGGAATTCCTTAGCAAGATGCCCAAGTCTTCTACAACTATAACAAAGAGTTAATCCTCTCTTTATTTTAAATGAACCTCAACCTTTCCTGTACTGCACACTGGGATCACAGTAACTAACCTACAAAAAATTCTTTCTAGGATCCCGCATCCATTTGTTAGTCCAAACATTCTTTCTATGAATAGGAATAACATATCTTTCACTATTCTTATTAGATCTACTCATATCCAATATTCTTTCTTCTAGTTGTTCCCTATTTTTTAGACTAAGACAAAATCTATTGGACATACCTAGATCCATTCTTTCAAAACAAAATTTTTCACTTATCTTACCTTTCTCAGATCACAAAGCTTTAAGATATTACCTCTTTTCTTCAGATCTGATTCCTTTCTTATCACAGAGCTTCGCAGTCAAGAATACTACGCACTAAAGAAACATATCTATGCACATAACTTTCTTTTCTTCAGTTCCTAGAAATCACAGTTTCAGGTTTCGACAATGGAACCATTTGTTGGCACAGGGGCAGAACCAGTTCAACGCTTCAACAATGCACCAACAAAAACCTAACTACCATCCCTTTCAGCAACACCTGCGAAGCATATGAAGTCTCACCCGAGGTAGAGGCATGGGTGGTTGCAGGAATCAAGTGTCTGCAACCTAGCTGGGACATAGATCTGTGATTACAACACTTAACAGAGCACATAGCAGTTAACATTCATTAATATTCACTTCGCAGGGGAAAACCCTAATTACAAAACAACACAGTATTCATAAGATCTAATATATCCAAGCACTTAGCATATAGAATTAGATCATATCTATCATTCATTCCCATTACTAAGCACTAAGCTACTATTATATCAGGTTCATCTAACATGTATCATTGCACTAAGCATAAATCACATCAATAACATAACAACTATAATGCACAAAGAAACCACAACACAGGATATACGTGGTTCACCCCAGTGTGGGGCTACGTCCACCAACTCTTCTCTTCTTTATTGTCTTCTGACAATATTCTACAAGGACAGAGCCTCAAGAACCCACTCCGCATAGGACAAGAGATCTGCGTGCACCTCTCCAGACTCTCCTTCCTTGAGCTAGGTTACAACACAAAGACCCTTTACAGTCACTTTCACTTAGCTCTGCAATTTCTCATGCACAAAGATAACTCAATCGCATAGATCCAACTACTTACATCACTTGCACTCAAAAACATATAGCACATAGCACCATATAGCACTTAGCATCACCTCCCTTCTAGATCTAGTTCTCTAGTTATACATTACAAAATTGGCCAAGTCACGGGTAAACCCATGGGCCGACATCCCATACACATTACATAAACCCTAAACCAAAAAATGTCCTAAAACAGGGTCGATATCCCTCAATCTCCGCTTTGCCTTGTGCTCCGCCTTCAAGCAGCCTATCAAAGTCCCAAAAATGGTCAAACATGATGAAGGATCTCCAAAATTTGGTCAAGGGGAAACAAATTTCTATCACCAATTCTATTTGTTGCACAAACTACCAAGATGACTGATGATGAATCCATTGCAGCTAGAATTACAAAATTTATGTAGTTGGACGAAGCCATACTTTTAGTAGACTTTCATCAGACTATTGAAAAATCCTAACAGAAGGCCTGGAATGATCGACATAATAAGAATACATATTTTTCACCAAGAGACAAAGTTCTACTATATGAAAGTAAGAATCAAAATAATCCTAGTGAATTACAAATGAACTAGGTTGGACCATTTATTGTTGCAGAAATACGTGAATATGGAGTGGTCAAAATCACACAACTCAATGGTATCCTTTATCCTGGTTGGGTGAATGACGTTGTTGAGTATGTATCATTACAAAAATTGGACTCCATCATTGAAACAAAGTGGAATAATCTATTGGATACCCAACCTTAGGAGCCCGATGTACATGTTGCACAGGAATTTATTGTTGATGCCTCAATTTTGACCAGGAAATGGAAAGACTGGATCATTCACTATGACCAATTTTTCAAACAAGCTCTACAAATTGTACTTGCATTGGACCATTTGTTTGAGGGATTTAAGAGAAAAGATATGAAGACTTGATTCTGGATGAGTAAAGGTTTGTTTTTGGGGCCTATCAGACCCTCCATTTTTGGAGAAGACTTGATTTTGAGAAAATAACACAGTTTTGAGGCAGTTACAGTGTGTTGCAAAATAACACAGAGCACCCATAGAGGATCCGAGTAGCGAAAAGAGATAGCTCAGAGCGCCAAAAAGGAATGAATCTTTTCTCCAACTGAAAGGAATCATAGAAAGCATAATTATGCATAATTAACCAGAAGACAATTGTAGGTATAAAGAGCCAATATTTTTGGCCTGGAATGAAGAAGTAGGTGGTTAATTTCATTTCTAGATGTCTAGAATGTTATCAGTTAAATACTTATCATAGACATGCAATTGGTTCGATATATCCATTTCTCATTCCTGAGTGGAAATGGGAAGTGGTGAAAATTGATTTCATCACCAAGTTGCTCACAACAAACAAGAAACATGATTCCATCATGTTGGTGGTCTGTAAGCTTCCCATTTTATTCCAATGAAGTTATCTCACAAAGAAGCTAACGTTGCAGATATTTGTATGAGGGAAATTGCTAGGCTTCATGGTGCTTCTAAGGAATTTGTTTATGACAGAGATCGCAAGTTCACATCAAACTTTTGGAGAGGAATATTCAAAGGATTTAGAAAAATATGAACTTTAGCACAACGTATCATCCAAATTCAAACATGAAAATATAAATGGTCAATCAAGTTATTGAGGATATGTTGGGGATGTATATGATGGATTAAATATCGAAATGGGAAGATTATTTTCACATTGTTGAATTTTATTATAATAATGGGTATTGGTAATCTTTAAAGATGATCCCATTTTAATCATTATATATAAGAAAGTGCAATACACCAGTGAGTTGGGACAACCCAACAGACAAAGAAGTGGTTGGGATGGAGTTACTCAAAGAAATGGAAGAACAAATGGTGAAGATAAAGCATAATTTAAAGGTTACCCAAGACATGCAGAAAACCTATGCAGATAAGGGCATAACTCACAGAGAGTGTAAAGTGGGAAACCATGTGTTCTTAAAAGTGAAGGCCAAGATAAGTTCTTTGAAGTTGGGGAATTGTGCAAAGTTAGAGGTGAGATATTGTAGACCCTTTAAAATACTGGAAAGTATTGGTCCTGTTGCATACATGCTTTCACTACCTACATACATGTGCATTCATAACATATTTCATGTGTCTTTGCTTAAAAATTATGTACATGATGCTAATGATGAAATTGATTGGAATGTGATTCAGGTTGATAAAGATGGATATTTCCAAGTACATTCGAAGTCCATATTGGATAATAAGGTCAATTTACTCCAGAATCGAGAAATGGGGTTGGTAAAGGTACAATGGACCTATTACATTCCTAAATATGCTACCTAAGAACATGAAGAAGCTATGCAAGAGGAGTAACCACATCTTTTTTAATATTTTTGAAGATTTTGATTGTACATATGTATATATTTCACGAAGGAAAATCCATAAAGAAGGTGAAGGGGAACATAATACCCCTAGGACAAATCCCCATTGTAAATATGCATATAGGTTGTTGATCTAGGATGTTTTGGGCCAAAGTGCCATCATAAACATGTTTTGAGGACAAATTTCTTGTGTGGTTATTAGGCGTTAGATCCAGAATGCTAAAAAATCAGTGAGCCTCTCATTATAATATCTAATCATACTCAGACATTAATAAAAATACATCACTACTATAGAACAACCAGATGAAAGAGTATAGTGGGGTAGAACTCCACTAGAGGGAAAGAGGATAAGTGTCTAGCAAGAGGGGCTTAGCCAAGGAAATATTGTAATAATATTTACTAAAGCCTAGTTTATGGGATATATTCATATCTCTCTTGAGTTCCTAAGTGGGAGGAATGTATCACCATGTGGGGCCCATGTAGGTACATATAAAAAATTAGAACTTAGCACATTTTCCAGGATTTACTCATCATTCTCTCCTTGACTCCTACCATCTGTACCTTCCTTGCCATATTGATTCATACTTGTACTTGGTACCTTAGGAAGATATTTATAACTATTAATCCTATGTAATGTGAGTTGAAGAAGAAGAATTGCATTCCTGTGTACTTTGAATAAGGGACTTTTTCAGGCCTGTAAGAATTTTCTATATGTGAGAGAACTATTGGTAATTGTTTCCTTGTTTCTAGGCAATAACTAGAGGGCTTTGATACTTTTTGTCTAACCTATTTCTGAATCCTTAGACGGGAAGTGGGGAAGTTTAAGGAATGTTGAGTAGAGAAGGGGCGCACTTCCTGGGGTGGGATAGGTTGTGGTAAATGAGAGATTGTAGGCTAGTTGCAGTAGTTGGCACCTTAACTTAAGTGTTATTATGCTAGTTAGACCTTAGTCTTTCTTAAGAATCCTTCCCTTATGGAGTTTCTAGCCTCAACTCGGGGGTGACCTGTTGATGATATTTTATGAGCACCAGAGTCTATGGCTAGGAGGAAAGTCTGAGGTCTTCATGCAGTTGGTGGGTTAATCAAAATAAAAGTGTTTTTATTGTGTTTGTTATAATTTCTATATGATTATTTATCTATTTTTGTTATGGGTTTTCACTATTTTAATTATGCATGTTAACCCATTTGTTAGGGGTAACTAATACATATATTTTACTTATCTAGTTAATGACTTTATTACCTTAAAAGAGTGTGAAAATCAAGATAGAATAAATACATAAAGAGACTATGAGAAATAATAATAAGTAGAAAGAAATAATAATGACACAAAAATATGATGACAAAGTTCACCCAATATGGGCTATGCCTCTGGGTCCACTTCCTATGGAGTGTCATCTTCTATTATGATTCAAATATGGCTAAATTAGATCAAATTATTAAATCTCAAAGATGGTCTTCTACTTTACTGCAACACAATGGCTTCCAAAAACCTTTCAAATCTACCTCTCCCCTTTAGAATTCACCAAGAGGGATTACAAAGCTCATATATCTCCTCATCAAATGGAAAATTACCTTTGGTTATATACCAAAAGAGTTGATCCTTCAATTTTGATTCAATCCAATTAAAATGGTATCGAATATATGTTAATAACCATATATATGTTTTAATAACAAAACAAATATTATTTAACCAACCAAGAGAATAAGGGTTCTTATGAGGTTTTATGTCCAATCCTGATTTATTGAAAATTTCTTCAGATATCATATTTACTTAGGAACCATTATAAAAAATAGTATCAACTTTGGTATGCTTATTTATCACCCTTATATGAAAATGCCCACTTCTTATTCTTTTAGAATTAGTATATGTAATTGAAGAGCTTGAACTAGCATGAGAACATAGTATACCTTGCACTCCTACAAATATGATTTGTGTTTCATCACCTGAATCAAACCCCAAATCTTGTTGTACTGTAGGAACATTATTTGGATTTCATTTTCCTCCAAACATTTTAGGCCTTAACTCAAGATGCAACTTCCAACAATGAGCATGATCGTGCCCTTCCTTATTGCAATGAGATCATGAAGTCTTTGCTTCTTATTTCTTTATTGTAGGTTCCTTTTTCCCCTTATTCTTACTTCCATTTTGTTGGACAAGCTCCATGGAGGAATTATCATCAACATCCTTTTCCATGGACTCAAGATGCGTAGCTTAGACACATACTTCATCAAGATTAGTGGGATTAAATAAAAGAATAGTATGGTGAATATATCTATGCAAAGCACCAATATATTTTAGAATAGTTTCTTGATAATATAATGGAATATTTAAAGCCAATGCTTTCTTCCTAAAATCTTCAGTAAACATTTGCACACTTTTCCCTTTTCCTTTTCTCAAATTCTGCCATTCCATAATTGCTTCCTATGTATATCCTAAAGGAAATATTTTTTTCTTTAATGCATATGTGAATTCAGACCAATATGAAATACTCTTATCATTCTTTTGAACACCTTCTTTAAGTTTAATTTCCCACCAAATTAGTGTTGTGCCTTCAAGACAAAGAGAGGCTAATCAAATCTTTACCTATTCTTCATCAATCTACTGAACATGACAATAAACTTCTATTTTTCGAATCCAATTATCTAATATTTCTACATTAATATTTCCATTATAAATGGGTAAGTTTAACTTGACATCGAACTTCAATAATGGTTTATTTAGAAAAATCTTCTTATGAGGAGATGGGGATCGAGATGGAGAAGGAGAATGAGAAGGATGAGGAGAACAAGGAGGAGAAGAGGGTCTATAAGAAGGAGGATATGAATTGTGTGAAGGATGATAATATTCATTCTTGACTTGACTTGTGTGTTCTCATCTTCTTTTTCCTCTTTCATTGTAGAGCTCTTCCACCATTTCCTTCATTAAAATTAACGCCTCAAAGAAATCCTCTTAAGAGTTAAAAGGATTTGTATTCCTTGGTGTGGCCATATATCCTCTTTGAGTTATTATACTTGAACCAATTTAGGGATTATAAACCTCACGTTTTCCTTCTCCCTTCTTGATTCTAGGCTTGGTAAGAATCATTCACAAACCACATCAAACTAGCTTACTAGATTTGATACCAACTTGATTCGGTAATGGGTGTTAGAAAGTTGTATTATTTTTTCTCCATTCAATATGTTTGATAGATTTCTAAAATCCAAATTATTAACATGATATTTGGAAAATATAATTTATACTCAACATTTGAAATTTGAATTAGACAATAATCAAAACACAAAAACAATGTGCAAACTGGAATTATTATTTCTTCTCCCAAATTGGGGTTACTTATCCTTTACAAGAAGGGATACAATATTCTCCCAATGTGGGGTTGAAATTCTCTCCCAATGTGGGGTTGATTCTCTCCTTTAAAGAGGCTGAAAGCTTCTCCCAAGTGGGGCTCAATTCTACCAATAAAGGGGCTCACAAGCTCTCCCAATTAAGGGGCTCAACTCTCCCAATACATGGGCTTACAAATTATCCCACTTAAGGGGATCAACTCTCCCAATAAAGGGACTTAATTATTTTTCCCTTTTGTAAAGGAGGGAGAAATTTATAGGATTTCTTAAGGATTCATTGAGTCCCTTAAATGGGAGAATTAATCCCCTTTATTTGGAGAGTTGAGCCTCTTAAGTGGGAGAATTTGTAAGCCCCTTTATTGGGAGAGTTGATCCCCTTAATTGGGAGAGCTTGTGAACCCCTTCATTGGGAGAATTAAGCCCCACTTGTAATATTTTTTCATCCTATGTAAAGGAGAGAATCAAATCCACATTGGGAGAGAATTTCATCCCCACATTGGGAGAATATTGTATCCCTTATTGTAAAGGAGAAGCAACCCCGATTTGGGAGAATAAATAACAATTCTGGTTCGCACATTATTTCTGTGTTTTGATTATTTTCTAATTCCATTTTCAAATGCTGAGTACGAATTGTATTTTCCAAATATCATGTCAATAGAATGGGTTTTAGAAATATATCTAACATCTAGAATGGATAAAAACTTAAACAACTTTCTAACACCCATTAGCGGATCAATAACTAAATAGGTCATGTCTCGAGGCCCATAGGTAGAAGACATTGAGTGTCGAGAGTCATATTCAGTATAAATGATCGAAGGGTCCCTCATATTCATGCTGATCACCAATCATAACCAACAACAAAGTGAAATCCACTACATCGGCTTGGTCCCAGAGGACAAGTCTTTCTTCATGAGATAACAAGTCTAGTGTCATGGTAAGTGTCACTTTAATATTTGAAACATTTTAACATGTTGAAAGAATCCTTTTTTGATTATAAAATATTTGCGTGGAAATTATACCTTTTTCCTAATTTCACCTTGGTGGTTTTCATTGTGTCCTAGCAAGTTCGTCACCCTTGGGAAAAGGGTTGTTACTGGGTAGTTCCTTAAAGGGTCATTGTACCGTCCCCATCCATATTTAAAACCTTATATCCTTCTTCCCCTCATTTTCCTCAACTTTTGGGTTTTCATATCCATTAACCCAAGAAGGTATTGTACCTAATTTCATGGGAAGAAGGGGATAAAGTCCCAAAGGTGTCGTAGGTAGAAAAAGATAAAAGCCAATATCATCCTTCTATATTCTAAGATTGAGGTCCAGAGAACAATAAAACTCTTCTCCACAAAATGAAGGACCTGAAAAAGAAATCACATAATTAATAAATGTCCCTCTTGTTGAGGAAATGCATTTTCTAGGGCCCCTTACTTTCCATTGCATATGAAACTTTTTATGTTTCTATCTTAAAGTGGCATTACAATACTCTTTAATTTCCATCACACATATTACTCAATGTTTTGGACCTTAATCAATTAATGGAAATATAAGGGTGTTGGCGTGTGGTGGGAAGACCTGGGGTTCAACATTAATTCACCAACAAAACCCTAAGATATTGGCCCTTTCAACATCATCCACAAGCAGGTGAAGTCTCACCCGAGTTATCTATGGGGACTGTAGAAAAAAGGTTTCTACATTCATGAAGAGATGGGAGGAATTCATCATAACCATTATCCTTAACATTCATTCATTATATCTCATACCATGTGCATAGAAAAATATAACTGATACATAATAACAGAAGTAAATCATATGTTTGCAATACATAGAACAAATAAACACATCATAGCATAACACAAAGACACCATATTTAACATGCTTCACCCAATATGGGCTATGTCCACAATGGTTGGCTTCTTATATTATTATTCAAAATCATCCCTTACAAAATATGTTCACTGCACTCATACATGATATCTTAGTTATACCCCAAAATTCCCTTGCTAATCGTGCATACAGTGCACACTAAGATCTTGTTACTCTCTCACATATATCACACAAATTGTTTTCATTCTCAGTTACTAAGTTCTCCTTACATTCACTCATCCTCTCGTACTCACATAATACTCACTTAACTTATTTCTACCCAAAAAACCTTACATATTTATACATTTACATTAGGGCTTATCCCATTATCACTACAATAAAGTTCCTAACGACTTCTAATAAACTCCCTTCCTTTGTGCACTTTGATCCTGAAAATGAGCTAACTGTATTCCTTTCTCTACATGTGCTCTTGTGCAATTTCCCAAAAATGGTCCCAAAAGTATTATCCCATCAAGCCCCCAACACTCACCTATGGCTCATCTTGAGCCTCTCATTTCTGCTGCTACACATTTCTCCACTGCTTCTATAACTCCTGTTGGAACTTGGTCCTTGTGACATTTTCTCACTAGTTTATAGGACAACACATGTGTCGCAAATCTTACAGTATCGTCATTGATTCTCGAGATGTCTAGTCAATGTGCTCCTCTGAATGTTCCATATTTTTCCTTCATTATTTATGCTAAGTATTTTTCCTGCATCTTGCCTATGAAAAATGGTAGAGGGTCTTCCCCTATTGATGGAAATCATGTAATCCACACAATCAAGTGTGTATCAATAAACACTGCTATGTCCAACCATAAAACCCTCACTGGAAGCAACTTAGCAATAATTTGACACAAATGTTTATCTCTACACTCCTGCCAAAATCGGGTATATCCAACAGATTTAATATTCCTTCTCATTGCAACCCTGTCATCCATTCCTTCAACTCAGCTATGATTACATGTGATATGAGGTTCATTAATGTGCACAAATAATTCCATGGTGCTAACTTTGGAAACATTTTTAAATCTTCTAGGTCCTGGTATGAATACCTCAAGTTCCCTATTTCACCTAACATATCTCCCTTGATAGTGAACCCAGGTGGAATCACTAGTGTAACCATGTCATACTTTTCCTCCTTCTGTAGTTTGACTTACTTTGTTTTCATCTTTCTTGCTGGCACATATTCTTTGGGAAAGTTGAATGGATCGAATTCCTCATAGGTTTCTTCTTGTACTGACATTACTGCTTTCTTAGTGTCTGACTCCTTTGTCCCTAACGTAGATGATCCTGCCTTTGGTAGTTCCATAGCTCTATGTACTTCGATTCAGTTTACAACACACTCATCTCTCTCTTTCTTTAGCGTCAACGCTCCTCTCATTCTTTGTTCTCTCGAATGTTTACACAAAAATAACCCTTTCTCATTACCCTTAGTATTATTTTATAGCTTACTGCCAATTGTTATCTTCCTCTTCGCGCCCAAACCTGTAGTCCCATTTAATTGTATTCACATTCAATTCCTTCCATATTCTTCATTAAATTCAGATTACTCGGAGGATATTGGTATATATTTTCTAGTCTATCAATATCTTCATTGTCTATTTTCATTTATGACTACACATTCCCGCTGTCTTTCCATCATTTTTTCTCTTTAATGCCTTTCATGTCATTCATGTTGCTCTTTATCCTGGTTCTTCAATTCTCTTTTGTGTGTGAAGTTAAACTTTCCTTCCTTTCCACAACATTTTCTTATTCATCTTTGAATTTTTTGAACAATTCCCGATTATAATTTTTTTCTTTTCTTTTCTTTTCTTTTTCACTATAATACAATAAAGTACAAATACTATTACACATATTGCGTGGTCAGTTTAGTTCACAAAAGCATGACTTTCCCTATATATTTTCATTCAACTATTGTTTGTGAACCTTTCCATGGTTTCTCCATTCAATTTCTCCAACTAAAAAACACCTTCCTCTCTCACAAATGTTACCACACACGAGCCCAACCAGTGCATTTGAAACTTTCTAGGGTGCTGCAAAAATTTTCTATCATAGAGAAAAACTAGGTCTCCCATCTGGAACTTCTTATGTTTAATATGTATTTCATACCATGCCTTTTCACACACTTTCTGCACCTAGTGATGAAATCCTGGGACAAAATGGTCTTACTCCAATTCTACTAGCTCTGACAGTCTTTTCTCTACTGCGCTAGAATCAATAAGCTCTATCAGCGTGATGGTTGAGTCTCTTTTGTCACCTAAATGAGAAAAATAGAGATGCTTACAAGCCCAATTGGGTTAGCTAAGAAAGAAAATAGTGAATTAAAGAGTTAGAAACATCAAGCATATGATATAAACAAAAGACTAAACTAAGAACGATAAGAAAAACTAAACCAGAGTACATAAGGACATTAAAACAAAAAATAAACAACATTCATTCCACCAATGGAAAGGATTGTATTAGTGGAAAGAAAAAACCAAAGAGAAAGAGAGACTTATGGGCCTCCTCTTCCTTCAAGGGAGGGCTCTTGAACCCCCAAAGATTGATCTCTTCTTACAAGTAACAAACTAGAAGGAAATGGTGAAGAAAATCCAAAGCACATTCACTCAAGAGGTGATATGAATGGCTAAATGAGATAGTGCTTCTATGCTCTTGACAAGGAAAGAGGATCCTCCAAGAGAATATAGGAAACATAACAATACAAATGAATTCCTTAAAAATGTAGTGCACCCATGGCCTCCTTTTATAGCATAGCTTTGAGGTATTATTCAACTAGATTTTAGTGTGAACAAGGGGCCCTTTAGGGCACCCTTAGGTCTTTGACCAACCCCTCAGTCAGATTCAACCGAGATTTGGGTGTCAAATAGACTTGGAAGATGAACTAGAAGTGGGTTGAAGACTGAAAACAATTATAAATGCATTGTTCTGAGGGGTGCACAGTTTTTTGTGTCCATAGTCACACATCGTGTGCATGTGCACTTTTCTTGCGTTTCTGGATGATGCATGTGCACACGCTCCTTGTGTAGTCTTAGCACATGCTGATTTTATAACTGGTTGTATAGTTTTGGACCTTTTGGAAATGAATTTTTGGTCCATGAGTGAACTAATGAGTGTTTTGAAGATGTTGGATTCCTATAACCATTTGCGGACGAAATTCTGGTGATAACAGATGCCCCTTGATGTGTGAGGTTAGGAGCATACGTATAGCCGAAATACATCAATGTTTCTTCTACTGAGAGTACCTTTGTAAGAAAAAGTGTTGTGGGGAGTATCAAGAGTGACCCATTGGAGGGACAGGGGAACCTGTAAGACCCAAACCTTTCACAAGGGGTGGAAAAATAAAATTGTGTAAAAACAAGGCGTGCATACCCCATGCTCGTGTTATGTAACTAAAAAATGTGTAAGATAGTAACTGAAGTTGTGTGTTGATGTAGAACACTACAACGCCCTCCGAGGTGGTGTGAGAATAAACCGAGGTTTATGGATAATGTCATTGATGGGAGGAAGTGAAAAATGCCCCAACCAAGGGTGACCAGGGTTGCTATGTTGAAAAAGGAAGGTTGTTGAAGGTGAAAACAAAAAGCTATGTAAATGCGGGAAAGAGGGGTTTGTACAATTACCAAAAGAATAAAAAATAAGTTGGGTAACTGTGCAGATACAGAAATAGGTGCACTAGTGTAAGATGGCTTGGCCTGATCATGGCACAAGTTGCTTGGAAAACAAGTGTATGGGTAGGGCCCCATAGGTGGGTTTCTATATTACGGAAATGTTATGGAGGACAATCTGCAGATGGGAAAATTGACGGTGGATGAAATAGATGGTTAATGATACTGTGGAGGTGCAGTCAAAATAAAATCTTGATGAAGTAACCTGGGAGTCCGTTGGGCAAGCTAGAAAAAATGAGGAGAAGGAGTATGTGGTTGGTTCTAAGTGATGCTTAAGACTATCGAGACCCCCATCTCAAAGGGTGAAAAAACATGAGTGTCAAAGTGCCAAAGGGGACTATGAATGGGACAACTCATGTGGGGGAGAGTGCTACCAGATGACAGTACCAAAGTGCAGTGGAGGCGACAATACTATAGAGCCAGATATAAGGATCCTAGAGGCAAAGATCAGAGGGTGTGACTGGGAGATGCAATTTGAGATTCAAAGGGAATGACTAAATGCCAGTGTCGATGATATACTTGAAGGGGTGATGTTGATGTATAATGATCAAGTACCTACACACATGAAAATTGAATACCCAACGTGAACAATATTTGAAGAGAAATATCATATAATGGTTATTCAATAATGTGTGAATATAAGCATGCGTACCTGAGTGTGGTATGAGAAAAATCCCCCTTGGGGGATGATGATGGATCATGGCCTAGGGAATGGAATGATGTAGGTGGTGAGATCCTGATCCCGTGGCTGAAGACAGATCGAAAAACAGACGCCCGACGCTGTCAAAATTATGTATGGAAGTTTGGAAAAAGGGACTATATATAGCTGTAGGGTCCACAATGCCACCTCATTTGTACCTACTATCTTATTGAGTGGATGAGCAATTCTAGAGGAGATTTGGAGATTCCATGAGATCGAGGTAGCTGATTTAGGATCAGTGAGTTTCAAGTTAGTGTTCATATCCTCTTGTATTTTAGTTAGAATTCATTTTATGGGCAGGGCTTGTACGGAGGGTCGTACAGGGGGATTTTGTGGTTGTGGTTGTGGGCACTAGCGGGTGAGTATAATGCCTGGGGCTTGATGCTACATGCCAAGATGGTAGGGTAGCTTGACAGGTGTCGTGCTATTGACTCGGTGGATTTTTCCTTTGGGTCCATCTTGGTGGCGTGGTTCTTGGAGAGGGTGTCGATGTTGCGCCCTAGAGTGATTTTGGATGCACCTAGTGTGTGAGAGCCATGATTGAGGCAGTGGGTGATTATTTTGGTTCGTCATGGTGGTGGGGAGGGGGGGCATTACTTTACAGTCGAGGCTACATGGGTGTGGCATCAGATGCCACAGATCATACTTCTCTATCCATATTTTGGGGTGGATTTATGGGATGATCGAAAGATGGTGCTACCTCCTGGGGAGGTGTTTGACCATAGAGGTATGATGTTAGATTTGATGTTTTTATTTTTAGATAGTATAGAATTGTATTTTATGTATGGGTGGATGTTGATGCTATTGTGTGTTTTTTGTGTGTGCAGATGTGGGACCTCGCAGGCGCGGGGTTGAGTTGGTTAGAGTGTCGGCTCATTAGGGGTCGGTAAGACTACCGCGGGGAGAGCCACGGGCAGGAGAGAGATGACGACGGGATGATTCTGGGGCGAGGCTCGCTGATGATGAGAGAGCAGGAAGGAGGTGTCATTTTGATGATCTAGGTGCCAGGCCATCACATGCTCCTCCGGCGGGGGCTGGGGGATATTTTGAGGACTTTCATTGTCGATTATAAGCAGTACTATAGGGAGTGCTCGAGGGAATTTGGACACACATCTAGGGAAAGGGAGTTTTGGAGAAGTGTGTGGGCCTACTGGAAGAGTTGTGCATGCTCATCCACAGAGCAGGAGTAGAAGGGGTAGAGATGACTAGAAGGTTTCCCCCGAGACCCGAGGGTCCCCTAGTTGGTGGGGCACCTCCTCCTGAGAGAGGACTGGGTGGTGGTGCTCTAGAGGTGCCATGAGGGCCTCAATATATGTATTTTTGTGTTTATATAGGCCGGTGAACCCATGTTGTATATGGTGAGGTGGCACCATTTTTGTATCTATAGGGGTGAGGTGGTTCACCTACCTACATATGGTGTACTTGATGTACTATTTTTTTTTTTTTTGTAAACACTGATGGCAAATTGACCAATATATAT
>ML781096.1:1230787-1272206 GCA_009831015.1 Picea engelmannii | reverse complement strand
CATTTTGGGATATTTGTGGTGTTCACATGTGTTGATGATTTTTAGTGCTTTGTGATGATGTCTAATATATATGTTGTGACAGACTGTTGATGATTTATGTATGTGTACTAGTATCTTGATGTGATAAATGCCAATCTAACACTAGGTTAGCCATATTATATTCTATTTGATTAAATTGTGTTGGAATATCTGTAAATGTGATGGAATCAAAATGTCGAGATAAAAGTCTAACTTGCAGGTATTTGCGGAAGAGGAAAGGATCGCGGACATGGTACACATTGTTGAGTTGAAGGAAAACCAGTTGGGAATCTAGTAAAACACTAAGGTAACGAATATGGCGATTGGAGAATTGGGGGGATTTGGGGGGAAATCCTCATATAAATCATCTAGGAACCATGGGGGAGTAGGGAGTGCCCCAGGTTTCGACAAGAAGATATGAACCACATCAAGTGATGGGGTAGGGGTATTCATTAGTTCTACTGGAGGGAGGGGTGTAGGGTTTTGAATAAGGGCCATTTAGTGATGTCTGTATTCAATGATGATAGGACATTGATATGTGAAATGATCAAGTGATTCGCATAGAGATAAAGGATGTCTCATATGTTCATTGACCGAGGTTGTGGCATAGTGGATGTCATTGACATGTGTGTGAGATGATGCGGGTGGAGGAGGTTCTTGCTAGAAGCTCTGGTGACCATTAGAGTCTGCCGAAATTGAAGTAATGTCGGGCAGTGGTGGGTGTAATGGCATTACTTAGTACATATGGCACATGTGAATTTGGTCTGCAACCCTTTGCTATATGTGTTAGAGGTCGCAGTGGTAGCATTGGAAGAAGTGACGAGTGGCATCGTTTCTTGTGGGAGTTGAATTAAATTGCATAGCTCGGGGAGAGATGGGCACCTATTAGTAGGGTGTCCATATTTCTCACATAGTGCACAAGGAGGCTAAAATCGTGGTGGAAGCGAAGTAGTGAGCTCTTTCTTGTTCCATCTGCCCCCAACTGTAGCAGGGGTGCTAGTGAGCAGGGGTGTAGGTGGGATGGTGGGGGTAAGTATTGGAATTTGCATTGGGATTCCTTCCATTTTGGTAGGGAGGGATGGTTGAGGGACCATCTTAGGAGAATGTAGATACCATACTGGGATTTCTAGCACCATGTTGGGAAGGGTAAGTGTTGCAACTACTTGGAAGGCTTGTATGCTTGGTGGAGGGTAAAAGAAGGGGATTTGAGTAAGGGCTTTAGGGATTGTCTCCCAAACCGGGATGTGACCTTGGGGTAAGGTGAAATCAGAAACAGGTGAAGCTGGAGGGTTTTCAGGGAGATCCTAAGGAAGAAGCTCTGCAACTAATGGGACGTCAGATATAAGAGAGGCCTCATGGGGAGGAAGGGTATCTCCAATTTTAGTTCCATTGGGTGAGACGACACATACCTGTGCGGAAGGATGAATGAGTGGTGGTGCTCCATGGTATGTCCATAGCAAAGATGGGTCTTTGAAAATTCTGGGGCCCATATCAATGAGTGGGTAAGTATCGAGATTAGTGTGGATGAAGGGGAGGATGTTGTCGATATAGGTAGATGGGTTAGGCTCATAATGTGAAACTTGATCGATGGTGATGATATTCCCCTTATGGGGGAACATCATGGTTCAAAATACAGAAGAGGCTACTACCTTCATAGCATACATGTAGCTACAACCAAACAATATATTGTAATTGAGGGGGGCATCGATAACCTCAATGTCAATAAGAATGGTTTTTCCCCCAAGTTCAACGAGGACATTTTGGAAGAGCCCTTCAGGCGAAGATGGTCATCCATCATAAGTTCTTAAGGTAATGGAAGATGGTATGAGCTCGGGGAAACCAAGTTTCTTCCAGATGGATTTGGACATGATGCATGTGGATGCACCTTCATCAATTATGCATCGATGAATTGTGATGTTCCAGATTTTAACTGGTATTTGAAAAGCAATGAGAACGGGGAGGCGAGGTTCTCCACTATCGAGATCAAATGTGATGAGATGGGTATCGATAGGGTCGACTTCCCCCAAGGTGGAAAGTAATGCCTTCCATTGAGTGGGACAAGTTTGAAGGACTTCTAATACAGACATGGTGGCAGGAGATTGTGCCAAGTCATCGACCAGACAAAAATTATGAGCCACCCTAACCTAAGGGTTGTGGACATTCCTGCGCAATGGGATGCAAGGAATAGGAAGGGGTTTTTCAGTATTAGGGCGATAAATTATCAAAGGGGGTATGGTTTTGACTGGGGGTTCTTATGAGGTGGTGGGAGAAGACTCAGGGGGTGCACTGTATTGACAGGTGCACGTTTGTAGAAGAACTTCTTCCTCACTAGTGAGGAGGATAGTACAATCTACAGGATTGCCCAGATTGGGATATTGTCCCATCTGTGGTAGGGTAGGCTACATGTTTTGTTGGGTTTTCATCACCCCTTATTGTGGAATGAGGTTTTGCAGCACATCTGGGGGTGTTTGCTTCACATATTGTTGTGGGTCTTACTGAGGGGCAGGCGGTGCTGGAGGATGCGGTCCATTCATAGAGTCTTTCATCTGTTTAAAGTCAGTGATTTGGTGGCAATGGTGAGTATAGTGACCAAAATCACCGCAAAGGGCACAAGGGAAGTTGGTCCAAAGGTTTTTGTTATTTTTCCCTTGACGTTTGTTGTTATTTCCCCCTTGAGGATTCTGGTTCCCTTGATTCTGGCTTCCCTCGGCAGGTTGATTATGTTGAGGGTGGTTCCCTCCTGGTCCTTGATTATTATTATTTCAATTTACTCCTTTTTTTTTGGAATTATTCGATAGATGGGTCGGATTGGCCATATTTAGTTGTTTGAAGTGGTGAACTTGTTGAATGGGAGAGGGTTGAACAAATTTAACCCTGGCATGTTGTTTCCCTTGTGGAGAGGCAATGGGCTGGGGAGGACCAGGAAATGGGAAGTAAGGGTTATGTTGTGGTAATGATTTGTAAGGTACGTAGGGAGGCATGATGCTTTCACTAGTGCTTAGGGTATAAGTAGGGGTAGAGGGGTTCCAAGAATTAGGTTGAATGGTTGGGCGCGTAACGGGTGCCGAAGAGGGTCCACTTATAGGTGGAGGAAGGGAAACGGGGTATGGTTGTTGATAAGGGGGAGGGGGATAGTAAGGATTTCCTCCATATACTGGTGGATATGGAGGTGTACCATACATAGTTGGTTGTGGGGGGTATGGATTGTGGTGTGACATGGTACAAATCAATCCATCCATGGAGTGAGACATCCCTGGTTTGTCTTGGCTGAATGGCATGGGTATCGGGGTGTTTGGTGGTACTGTATATAAGTACCCTGACTGTGACTAAATGAGTTAGAACTGTTGGGTCTTGCTAATGGCCTCTTCTTCAGACTAGGGGAAGGTGGAGGCCACATCTTTGGAAAGGAGGGAAATAAGTGATTTGAGGAACCAATTGAGACATTGTTGTGGGGTGGCTTCAGCTTTGTAGAGACTACATCGTCGACACCATTCACGAATGTGGTCAGCGATGTGCATGGTGGAGGTTTGTTTAAACTCTGAGAGTAGTTCGAGACCATTGTCATGATGAATTGGTAATTGAAAGAAGGTCAAAAATTCTTTGGCCAAGGATTCAAAGGTCACATGGGACCCAAATTGTTCTTCTACATACCACTTGGCTGATGGGCCAATGAGTGTGCGTTGAAATAACCTCAATTGGATGGAATCATCCATGATGTTGTTTGAAGAGAACCATAAGTGGAAGGTCATGATATGGTTGGCGGTATCGTCTCCTTCTTTTCCTTCAAACTTGGGGATGTATGAAGGCAGTTTGGTAGGCATTGCAGGCCATGTGAGGTTGTGCAATATAGGATCATTGGTGAGTTTAGTCAGATACGGTATGTTGAGGGAAGCCAAATATGGCATCTCAAGTAGTGGTAGAGGATTAGTTTCGTCCATGGTGTGAGTGTTTTGTGTACCTTACCCTTGAGGGGGACTAGGTGGGTTTGTATTCCCCCCTTGAGAAGAAGTTGGCCCCCCACTTCCATGTAAAGGAGAGGGAGTGGATGGTTGACCTTGGGAAGTGGACCCAAGTAAAGAGGAACTGGGCAATGCTGATCCCAGGACACTAGCACTCACAAGGGTGTGAGAAGCTAAAGTTGATGAGTGGGCAAGACTAGAAACTCCCCCTAGGAGAGGAGGGAGATTTAGCAAGTGTCTAGAACAACAGGGATTTTGTGGGTCCCCTATGATGTTTTACTAGCTAAGTGGATGTGTGAAAATGGGGATGAGAGAAATAAATGATCAAGAGCCTTTGCTGTAAGTTTTTGAACCTTCACAATATATTTCAGAATTAGATGTAATCATAAGGGCATCATACATAAAGCATTTTGATAAAGAAGTATATATGTGTATAGGTGGATTTTGTTCGCATAGGAGAACAAAGAAAACAAATGCTCGTGTCCTAAAATACATAACGTCCTTCCTCTCAAATAGCACTGGACCTTCCAATAGCACTCAACAGTGGGGTCTGAAGCCATTAGAAGAGGAACTAGTGAAGGATGAAGTAATCAGTTATAATGAGGGGTAGAGGGTGCATATCCCGAAAGAGTTAGCGATATTTCCCAATAGCCACACAAAATTCGATCAAGGTGCAATTGCAGCCCACAATTGCCACCTGGGTAGATGTCCTAAAATTTGGTCACTAGGTACCTCGTTCAAAGTGCGATATTTATATTTTCGACCTCAAAAATGGGTCACGGGATGGATCCTGTCCAAGAGGTGGGTGCCTCAAGGGGGTAGAAAGAACAATCAGACCTCAGCCTTCAACCCTTCATGGGTATCTCCCTGCCTTATGGTGTAGGAACACTTGACTTGGAGAATTTGAAAGTTCCCTATTTGTCAACTTCTATGGTGTTGACGATGTGAGAACCAAATAACGAGGAGTTATTTGGATGCCTATCCCTGAGATCATACCTAGACTAAAAAATTTCTTTTGGTACCTCTTGTGGAGGAAAACTTAGTGATTTTTTAGAAATTTTTTAGATGTGGTTGTTTGAGAGATTGGGGGTGTGAACCAGCCTCGTTGAAATTAAGAGGGAGTGGATAGTCTTATCAAGAAAAGGGTGGGGCGTTTTAGAATACCGTTGGAGGAAACTTACTTTTACCTCCACGATTTCTAAAAAACACTATGTGAGTGATTGGTGAACTTTGTGTGTGAACAAGTGAAAGTGTGCCAATTTTTTAATAATTTATGTGTCACCTTGCTACATGTGGACTTTGCTTGGTCCTTACAAGTCTTGATTACCTAAGTTACTATGTGTCATTGGTACAACCTTGTAGAATTTTAAAGTCCCTAGGAAACTAGCATGTGGACATGTGGGTCCTTAATATTCCTTTAACTCCCTATTGTGATTTAATCTAAGAAATATTTGAAACTATCCTAGATTTTGCACATGTGGGCATGTATGGGCTCGTTACAAAACCTTTAAACTTCCCTAGTGATTTAATTTGAGAAAGGAAATTTCACCACTATCCTATCTTTGTAGCATGTGGGCATGTATGGTCCCTTACAATCTTAATATGTGTTTGAAAAAATAAACTAAGAGGAGTCCCGAGGGGGGATGTTGTCCTCTCCTAAAGATTTTGTCTTTTTAAGGGAGATAAAATTTTCCCTCAATCTCTTTCTGATTTTCAAGATCTCTTTGAGGCGTGAGATAAGAGCATACTCAATGATTGGTATCCAATTTTCGGTCCCAATGCAATTTTCATATGTGATTTAGAATGATTCCAACTTAAACTTTAATCAAAGCGAGCCATCCATGTGGAAAAATGAAAGCAAAAAGAGGAAAAATAATGATTTTAACCCCCTAAGTGCCTATGTTTTGACTATCCCTTCATGTGGAGAGGAATCTAAGTGTGGTGCATATTACAATTTGCACAGAATCAAGCTTAAGAAGGCTATGGGCCCTCCAAAAATCAAAAAAACCCCTACAATGTGTGAATTTTTTAGCAGATGTGTGGGTCATAGAGTAGACAGAGGCGCATGTGGCAGCAATGAGAAATAAATAAATAAAACCGACCCTCTGGCGCAGGTGCATAGAATGTGCTGAGCAAAACAGTGGGTTGAGTGCACGTGCGTTGAAGACGTGCCTGTGGGTCAAAAAACCTATGCACTTCTGTTACATGGCCGTGAAGAGAATTTCAGATGAAATTATCTTAGATCAACTTTGAATTTGGCTTTTTGCAGGTTGGTCTGGCCTGGTTATGGTTCCTGCAAGTTAAATAAACAAAAAGAAGAGTTGAAATAACCCAAATGGGGGAGGAAATTGATACCTTTCCCCAGTGGAGTCACCAATTTGTTGCGTCTCTTTTGTCACCTAAATGAGAAAAATAGAGATGCTTAAAAGCCCAGTTGGGTTAGCTACGAAACACAACAGTGAATGCAAGAGTTAGAAATTTCAAGCATATGATATAAACAAAACACTAAACTAAGAACGATAAGAAAAACTAAACTAGAGTGCATAAGGACACTAGAACAAGAAATACACAACATTCATGCCACCAATGGAAAGGATTGTATTAGTGGAAAGAAAACACCAAAGAGAAAGAGAGACTTATGGACTTCCACTTCCTCCAAGGGAGGGCTCTTGAACCCCCAAAGATTGAGCTCTTCTTACAAGTAACAAACTAGAAGGAAATGGTGAAGAAAATCCAAATCACATTCACTCAAGAGGTGATATGAATGCTAAATGAGATGGTGCTTGTATGCTCTTGACAAGGAAAGAGGATCCTCCAAGAGAATATATGGAGCATAACAATACAAATGAATTCCTTAAAAATGTATTGCACCCATGGCCTCCTTTTATAACATAGCTTTGAGGTATTATTCAACTAGCTTTTAGTGTGAACAAGGGGGACTTTAGGTCACCCTTAGGTCTTTGACCAGCCCCCAGTCAGATTCAACCAAGATTTGGGTGTCAAATCTACTTGGAAGATGAATCAGAAGTGGGTGGAAGGCCTACCACAATCATAAATGTGTCGTTCTGAGGGGTGCATAGTTTTTTGCATCTACAGTCGCACATCATGTGCATGTGCACTTGTCTTGCATTTCTAGATGATGCATGTGCATGCGCTCCCTATGTAGTCTTAGTGCATGCTGATTTTATAACTGGTTGTATAGTTTTGGACCTTTTGGAAATGCATTTTTGATCCATGAATGAACTAATGAGTGTTTTGAAGATGTTGGATTTCTGTAACCATTTACGAATGAAATTCTGGTGATAACATCATCAATGCACAGACTCTACATAATGAATTCCATGGGCATAATTTATTCCTAACCATATACTAATCAGAATGGTGTCTATCATGTCATCTTCTTACAAGTAGTATGATATTCCCATAATACTCCAAGAATCCTCAAGTACTAGTCCTCTCAATTTAAATTACATATCTTTGTTAGTGCATGCTCCAGAATCTTGTTAAATGCTTCCATTTTTCCATTTTCCTAAGGATGATAAGGTGTTCTCTTCTGGTGGTGAATATAAAATTCCTTTGTCAAAGAGGTGGTCATTCTCTTCAATAAAGGAGTCCCTTGATCACTCATAAGGATTCTCGGACATCAAAACCTTGTAACAAACTTCGCAAAAAAAAATCACACAACAATATTCATGATGCAATCTCTGATAGGTTCTGCTTCATCCATCGGGTTAAATAATCCATCATAGTGATTTATATATATTTCTCTTGACCTTTTTTCTAGTGGGTTGATTGGTCCAATGAAATCAAATGCCCATTTATCAAAATCCTTTAATGTAACTTGTGGTACTAAAGACATGTCATCTCTTCTGGATGGCTTTCCAACTCTTTGATAGACATCACAGGTCTGACATAACTCCTTAGAATCCTTTTGAAGGGTGGGTCATCAAAGTGCTATGCAAAAAATATTATGAGCCATCACTTTCCCTACATAGTGGCCTCCTGCAACTCCTTCATGTGCCTCTGATAATATCATAGGTAATTCATGCTCCAATACACATCATTGAAGAATATCGTTTATGCCTAAATTATACAAACTCCATGCTATAAGATGATAATATGTTTCCTTTACTACTAATTATTTCTTTTGCATAATCGTAAAATTGGGTGGGGCTACTCCTATGCTCAGGAACTGGAGAATATCTTTGAATTAATCATCAACTATATGTACTACAAATAAGTGTGCATCTGGTATACTATCATCCAAATTTCTTTCATCTTTCCCTGTTAGTATGTGTGACAAATGATCAGGTCCTAAGTTCAATTTTTCTGGTTTCACAATCACTTCAAATTCATAATCCTAAAATAATAATATCCTTTTGTATGTCTTCCCCCCAAAACCTGGCTTATTGACTAAGTATCTCAACACAGAATGACATGTATACATCTTAAAATGTGGGCCTAGAAGATAATGTCTAATCTTCTATAGTGCATATATCATTGCCATTCTTTCACACTCTATAGTAGTATAATTATGTTCAATAGTTAACAAATTCCTGATGGAAAATGCAATGGGATAATCCAAACCTCCTTCCCCTAGAAGAGATAGAACTATGCCTAACGTTATAGATGATGCATCTACATGGACATAGAATTCCTTCTTCCAATTTGGAAATATTGTAATTGGTGCAATAACCAGTTTCTGCTTCAAGGTGTCCAAACTTTGATGACATTCCTCATTCCATTGAAACTTGATATCCTTCTTCAACAACTTATCCAATGAGTCTATGATCTATGCATATCCCCTAATAAACTTTTTGTAGTACTCGATCTGAACCAATGTTTCTCTTATTTGTTGTTATGAAGTAGGTGGTGGTCAATCAACAATAAAAAAAATCTTCGTATGTCAACTAAAATTCCTTGTTTACATACTACATGATCCAACAAGATACCAAAAGGTGCATAGAAAATGCACTTCTTCAAGTTCAAATAAATCTAGAATTGTATACATTTTTCCAACATCAAGCACATATTTTCAATGTGGTATTTTAGAAAACTAAACATTGTCCAATCATCCAAATAGAATTCTAGGAATTTATGACTGAATTCTTTAAAATATGCTACAACCACTCAGGAGAATACTACTGGTGCATTTTTCAACCCAAATGACATGACTGTATACTGATAGCATCCCCATTCTATCATAAATTTTTTCTTATTCCAATCTTCCCGTGGGATCTTAATCTTGTGATTTCTAGTGAATCCATCAGTAAATGAGTAAGCTTCATGTCCTCCTACATTCTCTAAAACTTGATACATGACTGAGGTAGGAAACGGGTCATGTAAAAAAACATAATTCAATTTCCATAGATCCACACAAATTCTAATTATACATGTTTTCTTGTCCTGAATCACCATTGGACTAATCCATTTTGACTCTGCGACAATTTCAATAATCCCATCCTCCAACATCCTATCTATTTCTTCTTTCAATTTCTACTTATATATTGGGTTCAATTGGTATGGTCTCTACTTCATTGGCTTGGGATCTAGATTCAAAGGAATATTCATCTCCCCTAGCTCCCCAACAATCCCTTTCATCTTTGAGAATGTAGTCAAAAAATGATCCTGATATTCGCGTAGTAAATCAACAATCTTCTCAACAGTTTCCTCATTCTAGTAATCTCCAATGTTTGTGAACTTGGGATTATCCTTTGTATCAATATTCACTTTGTGTGTTCTCAATGGCTTAGCATACTCAGCGGACTGAATTTCAGAACCCTCTACTGTGTGCTCTCGTTCATTTTATGGTATTTTCAAATTCCTTCAGTATTCATCCTCCTGGTCTTCTCCAACAACATTATAGCATTCTAAAACCTCTTGAACAGTCGTAGAATATATGTGTGCAGTACATAAGGTTGTTGGTATGTTCTAATATTCGGGTGTAAATATCTTGGTATTGATAATATACAGAGTTGTGTCTACCGAAGGGGTATCATATTCAAACTTGAAAGTAACCTTAAAGTTGTGAGTCAATTCTTCCTAATTTGTTGTTCCTATGTGTACTTCCAGTTCTTCAGGATTGTATCCAAGGTGTGTACAAACAAGTGCATCCATTCTTGCTTAGGTTCTAATATCCATGTCAGAGTGCACTATGTAAGATGATATATAGGACAAATCAATCCATTATAATTTTGCATGGAATATTCAGTTTATGTTCTAAACTTGACCTATAACATCATTCTACATTGCTGCCAATTCTCTATTCTATCCTTATGATCAACCCACCATCTTGCAGGATTTGCTTTCAGCGCAATATCTGAAGCCAACAATCTTTGTTGATCTAGTATCTACAATTCAAACATTTTTATAAAAGTTTCTACATCTGTTAGTCCATCATAATTTGAGGGATCACAGACCTTAGCTCCAATCCAGTGCAATATGAGATTAATACAAGCACATCTCCTTGTATATACTTCATGTAACCTCTGTTTTCAATTTTCCAAGGATTCTTCTGAATCTTATGCGCAAGAAATTATACTTTTCCAATTGAGTACACCTTCAGCGGTAAGATTAATATTATCACCCATACATTCATTCATACTATAAAGGTTATCAAGTACTTTTCCCTTTTTGGTTCCACATATCGTCTTCCTTTTGTGGGATCCAATGGCACAGTAAATATCAAGTCTACTACTTCTAAGATCATTTTTGTCTTCTTTAGATCAATAATGGTCTGGTTATCGAAATCCCAATAGAGTCCAAGAAAATATGGATAAGTTGGAAAATTGGTTGTCATTGATGCCAACCCTAGAATAAGTCTAGAATCCATAGAATCCCCGAGAATTAATGGGTGATGTCTGTTATAGCAAGATTTGCCTCACCATTGCTATCTTGCACAGAGGGACTTTTTCCATTTCCCTATGCAGACTTGTCATCTCTTTTTGATGAATCAAGAGCTAAAAATACATATTTTTGCACATATACGTGCCCTATCTACTATACAACATGCATATACATAGGCTGCTCCATTACAGCCCACGTACATTAGGATTTGTGCAAGAAAATAAAAAAATGAAGTTGGGTTTCCATGTCACGACAGGAGATATCTGATCCTTGGCCTTATATATACTGGAAATGTTCCGACTCGGCCCTTCGGTTTCATTTTGAAGGCTATAAGAACACAATTCCAAGCTATGGAAAATAGGAGAAAGTATTCAACTTTGAGAACAAAGTTACTCTGGAGAAATTACTTCATATTGAGTCTAGATCCCTTTGTCCCTCAAGTCTGAACATAGTGTTCATTCCCCCAAGCTCTTCCCCTATTGCTGAGAGAACCTCATTGTCTATTTCCTATGAGCTTGCCTTTGGTGGAGGATTGAAGTGGTGGAGGCCCAATTGGAAGGAACTTGGTTTCTTGGTTCTAAACCATGTCGACAAGGAAGTCTGTAATGTTTTTGCTTCTGCTGATCATTTATTAATAGAAATACTCCTTTCCCGTCTAATTGGTATCGTGAAAATATATGATTATTATCCATGGGAATATTTGTAATGTTTATTAATGGATTATGCTATCTAATCTGCTAACCCCTTTACATTATCACTATATACTTGCTCTCGTTGATTGTTGAGAACTTGTTGTAGGTACAAAGATTTGGGTCAAAGTGCTCAATGGTGGAACATCATCAAACATTGGAACGAGGTAGGATTATTTCTTATCTCACATGCACATTGGTTTATATAGTATATGTTGGAATTGATTAGATTTCTGCAATCATGCCTGTCTGTTGTGGTTTACCCTGGCCATAGAGAGTTTTTCCCTCGTAACAGAATTGGTGACTCCACTGGGGAGAGATCTTATTTCTAAGGGTTGAAGTACTTCTTCTCCTTGAATTGCTCTTTTTCCTTTGTGGTTCTTGTAATATCACTACTTGATATATTTTGTTCACTCTTGGTCTGAGTTTTTAGCCTTTCTACCCTTGCCTGGCCTTGTTTTCAAGCCTATACGTGCCCTATTGCCTTGACAGTCACGTACACATGCGTGTTGTCTCACTATGAGCTGTGTATATACGCTTTGTTTCCCTGAACAATCACGTACACATTATTTCCTTGCTTGGTTGCTTGGTTTGGTGGTTTCTGGGAGGGATTTGATGATTTTTTAGCCTTCTTAGGTCTCTGTAGTGCCTGTTGAGCTTTTCTGGGTTGATAGAAAACCTATTTGGAGTTGAATTTTTGGGCATAGTATTTCTCATCGTTTTTAATTTTTTATTTGTCCTTGAACTCTGATTTGTTGCTTGGCTGCTTGGTATTCTGCTTGAGTTATTTTGTTGATACACAATAAAATTTATATAACGAGTTGCTTATCAATCCATGCGTTTTCTTTTTAGCATACCGAAAATACAAAAAAAATAGGCATTTTACATTGCTTGGCATTTTTGTCTTTTGAATCTTTATCATTAGCTTAGTGCATTTAGTGAAAGATTTCATTTTTCTTCTGAATTGCAGAGTTGAAATTTAAAATTGCACTGTTTTATATGGATATCATTCATTGAAAAGTTAAGATTAGACTTTGCATTATATTCATATTCATTTTCTTGCAGAGTCATAATATCATGTGTTTCACTTCCATACCTTTTTGAATAATCACAACCAATAAAATTTACACTTTAAACTAAAATTGATTAGTCATGATTTTTAGGGTGCACAAACTAATCTAGGATTTAGTGCCTTGAGGTAGGATTTTGTGAGTAAAATTCTCCAAGGAAATTAAATCAACATATGTGTCTGAGACAGGGAGTTGAGAAGTCCATTGTATAATTGGTAGGATTAGGAGGCTCCGCTCACACCGGAGTTAATCATGAGGTCGCACAAAGTTGTTTGAAGTGATAACCCCCGGATACTCGCCTAGCGTCAGAGATATTTCTGTGGATTTATTCGTATTTGGGGATCTTGCTAGTACCCATACCTTTGTGAGAGGCAGTTTTTTCAAGGTTTTAGGCTTTGCTACCCTGCCCACACGGTAATCCAGACTTATGACTTCTCACCTGTGCATCAGTTATACAGTGGTTTATTAGTTGATTGACTTAGGTATCTCATAGGTTACTTGCAGGGGTTATTTTGCTTGTACCCTGGATCAGATAGGGGTCAAACAACACAAAACCTTTATGGAAGATTACCTCTCCAGGGGGATCTAACCGACTGGTTGTTAATCCCACGAGGGCCCCTATAACTGATTCTGTTACCTCCAAACTTTAGTGGGGAGTCTTCGGTCCCTCTTGGATGAGACATACCTTCTTTAGCGAAGGACGCTACTCAACCACTTTAGCCCGTTTGCATGCATATTGACCATTTGAATTTTTGGTATGCTCTTTGATTATTAGTTGACCATAGGATTTTGTGCCAAGTATTTGTTATCATGGATAGTGAAGTTCTGTTTTATCCCTCGTTTACTACTACCCCCCCCATGATGATCATGGGGGAAAATCCGTCCACTTTTTATAATGGTATGCAGAATTATGGTACTCAATCAATGCCATGGTTCTCTAATCATTTTTCTCATGTTATGTCTGATATGTCTTCGCACTTTCCATCCTCTGTCTCGCCTCCTTATGCGAATACAAGTTTTGGGTCTGGGGGCATGATGCCTCCTTCTTATCCCTCTCCATTTATCCTTTAAACACCTCTTACAGTAGGAGGTTGGAATCTTCCTTCCTACAAATCCACTATGCGAGAAGTAAGTGCCCAACTAAGCAATCATTCTACTTGTTACACTTCGTCCACTTATCCTTCTTCCGCTATGTCGGTTCCTACGAACACTTTTCCCATGGAGGACCTTCATCCTCCCTCTGGTGTTTCATCCAGGGGGAATTATTTTTATAGTATGGGAAACTCCCCTCATGAAGTTCCTTAACCCTGTCAACCCTAGAATGGACCTCATGGGAAGACACTTTGAAGAAGTCTGCAACAAGCCCTAGAGGTGTCTTCATGAATCCAAAATTTGTTTGAGGAAAAATAAGATGAAGGACATTGAGATGCATGAACAACCCTCATAGATGGATAGTCTTCATCATTCCATTTCCAATGGTAGGTGGTACACCATGTGGTTCCTCATGGTTGAGAAGTTATTCTCTCTTAAAGTTGAATAACCAAAGTATGGTCAAGAATCCTCGTATCTAAGGTAAAATAAGTTACAAGTCAGGTCCAAATTAATTAAAGGAGAAAATGTTGTTGCAAAACGAAGTTACAGGTTGTCCCTAAAGTGAAATAAAGGGGGAACTTGGAAATTATAAATACACATAACAAAACTCTCATTTGTTCATTAATCCAAGTGTGTGTTTATGGTATGGATCTAACATAAGTGGGTATGCACTTGTGCTAGGAGGATTGGTGATCTCAGCAAAGTGAATATTTCCTAGGAGAAAGGAGGTCGAGGAGAGAAAATAGTACAGAGGTGATTGTGCCAACTTTTTTAGATTATCTGCAAGTTGTAGTGGACCAAAGATTGGATGTATGTGGGTCACAATGGAGCAAAGAGTGGATGTACATAGGTTGCAATGGAGAAAAGAACGGATGTATGTGGGTCACAATGAATCAAGGCATGGATGTTCATGAGTTGACAGTGTATGAATCATGGATCTATGTAAAATGTTCAAATAAGGTGCCATTATCTTAATGATAAAGTTTAGGAAGTTTTGTTGGTTTGAGATATGATGTACCAGGTTTTACATAATGAAAAGGTATGTTATTCTACATTTTTTAGGCTTGTATATTGAAGGTCATGGTATATTCTTAAGGCATATCTTGGAGGTTATGGTACATGATTTATGAAACATCGTTTCGCACAAGGTTGAATGATGTGGCATATGTTTGAGGCATATCATTGGTACATGGTTCATGGATGTTATGGCACATGCTTGAGGCATATCTTTGGTACATGATTTATGGATATTATGGCACATATATCTCTGCACATGGTTTGATGCATATCTTGGTATAGTTGGGCATATGTTTGAGAGATGTTCTTGGTGATATTGGCATATGATTTATGTAAGTGGATATGGATTTTTTTATGATGATGTTTATGGTGAGGCATCAGTATCAGTGACAGTTACAATGACTAGTTCTTTTGATGATGATGTTGTATCAGTATCAATCACATGTTGATTATTAGTGATAGTGACAGGTTGATTATCATTTTTTGGCACAGGGGCAGACCCAAGGTTCAGATCCAAGAGAGCACCAACAATCCCTAACTATTATCCCTTTCAACAACACCTACAAAGCAGGTGCAGTCTCACCTGAAGCAGTTATGAGGGGGTTGCAGGACAAAGATGTCTACAACCAATGGGAATATCAAGTGGATCTAACACAAGAACAACATAACATTCATATATCACTTATCAACTTAGATCTATTATGCACATCTACTCATCAGATCTAAGTCAGTAATGCAATCACAGTATATTAATGATATAGACAGAAGATCATTCACACACAACACAAAATATACGTGGTTCACCCTCTCTCTAGGGCTACGTCCACATAACTTTTCTACATTATATTAGGTTAAAGCATATAGTTCTTGTCTGTGCTCTTATATTTTCACCCTCAAAAATAGGTCACGGGCTGGATCATGTCCAAGAGGTGGGTGCCTCAAGGGGGGACACACAGAACAATCGAACCTCGGCCTTCAACCCTTCATGGGTATCTCCCAGCCTTATGGTGTAGGAACACTTGACTTGGAGTATTTGAAAGTTCCCTATTTGTCAACTTCTATGGTTTTGATGATGTGAGAACCAGATAATGAGGAGTTATTTGGATGCCTATCCCCGAGATCGTACCTAGACTAAAAAAATTCTTTTGGTACCTCATGTGGAGGAAAACTTAGTGATTTTTTAGAAAATTTTTAGATGTGGTTGTTCGAGAGATTGGGGGTGTGAACCAGCCTCATTGAAATTAAGTGGGAGTGGCTAGTCTTGTCAAGAAAAAGGTGGGGCATTTCGGAATACCATTGGAGGAAAATTACTTTTACCTCCATGATTTCTAAAAAACACTATGTGAGTGATTGGTGAACTTTGTGTATGAACAAGTGAAAGTGTGCCAATTTTTTAATAATTTAGGTGTCACCTTGCTGCATGTGGACTTCGCTTGGTCCTTACAAGTCTTGATTACCTAACTTATTATGTGTCATTGGTACAGCCTTGTAGAATTTTAAAGTCCCTAGGAAACTAGCATGTGGACATGTGGGTCTTTGCTATTCCTTTAACTCCCTATTGTGATTTAATCTAAGAAAGCTTTGAAACTATCCTAGATTCTGCACATGTGAGTATGTATGGGCCCGTTACAAAACCTTTAAACTTCCCTAGTGATTTAATCTGAGAAAGGAAATTTCACCACTATCCTATCTTTGTAGCATGTGGGCATGTATGGCCCCTTACAATCTTAAGATGTGTTTGAAAAAATAAACTAAGAGGAGTCCCGAGGTGGGTTGTTGTCCTCTCCTAACGATTTTGTCTTTTTAAGGGAGATAAAAATTTCCCTCAATCTCTTTCTAATTCTCTAGATCGCTTTGAGGCATGAGAGAATAGCATACTCAACGATTGGTATCCAATTTCTGGTCCCAATGCAATTTTTATATGTGATTTAGAATGATTCCAACATAAACTTTAATCAAAGCAAGCCATCCATGTGGAAAAATGAAAGCAAAAAAAGGAAAAATAATGATTTTAACACCCTAAGTGCCTATGTTTTGACTATCCCTTCATGTGGAGAGGGAATCTAAGTGTGGTGCATATTACAATTTGCATAGAATCAAGCTTAATAAGGCTATGGGCCCTCCAAAAATCACAAAAACCCTTACAATGTGTGAATTTTTTAGCAGATGCACGAGTCATAGAGTAGACAGAGGCGCATGTGGCAGCAATGCGAAATAAATAAATAAAAATGACCCTTTGGCGCAGGTGCGCATAATGCGCTGAGCAGAATAGTGGGTTGAGTGCACGTGCGTTGAAGATGCGCCTGTGGGTCAAAAAACCCGCACACTTTTGTTACATGGCCATGAAGATAATTTCAGATGAAATTCTCTTAGATCAGCTTTGAATTTGTCTTTTTGCAGGTCGACCTGGCCCAGTTATGGTTCCTGCAAGTTAAATAAACAAAAAGAGGAGCTGAAATAACCCAAATGGGGGAGGAAATTGATACCTTTCCCCAGTGGAGTCACCAATTTGTTGTGTCTCTTTTGTCACCTAAATGAGCAAAATAGAGATGCTTACAAGCCCAGTTGGGTTAGCTAGGAAAAACAACAGTGAATGCAAGAGTTAGAAATGTCAAGCATATCATATAAAAAAAAGACTAAACTAAGAACAATAAGAAATACTAAACTAGAGTGCATAAGGACAATAGAACAAGAATTACACAACATTCATGCCACCAATGGAAAGGATTGTATTAGTGGAAAGAAAACACCAAAGAGAAAGAGAGACTTATGGGCTTCCACTTCCTCAAAGGGACGGCTATTGAACCCCCAAAGATTAAGCTCTTCTTACAAGTAACAAACTAGAAGGAAATGGTGAAGAAAATCCAAAGCACATTCACTCAAGAGGTGATATGAATGGCTAAATGAGATGGTGCTTGTATGCTCTTGACAAGGAAAGAGGATCCTCCAAGAGAATATAGGCAGCATAACAATACAAATGAATTCCTAAAACATGTATTGCACCCATGGCCTCCTTTTATAGCATAGCTTTGAGGTATTATTCAACCAACTTTTAGTGTGAACAAGGGGCCCTTTAGGCCACCCTTAGGTCTTTGACCAGCCCCCAGTCAGATTAAACTAAGATTTGGGTGTCAAATCGACTTGGAAGCTAAATCATAAGTGTGTGGAAGGCCTACCACAATCCTAAATGCACCGTTTTGAGGGGTGCACAGTTTTTTGCATCTACAGTCACGCATCATGTGCATGTGCACTTTTCTTGCATTTCTGGATGACGCATGTGCGTGTGCTCCCTGTGTAGTCTTAGCGCATGCTAATTTTATAACTGGTTGTATAGTTTGGACCTTTTGGAAATTCATTTTTGGTCCATGAGTGAACTAATGAGTGTTTTGAAGATGTTGGATTACTGTAACCATTTGCGGACGAAATTTTGGTGATAACATCGACAATGCACATACTCAACATAATGAATTCCATGGGCATAACTGCTTCCTAACCATATACTAATCAGAATGGTGTCTATCATGTTAGATTCTTACATGTATTATGATATGCCCATAATACTACAAGAATCCTCAAGTACCAGTCCTCTCAATTTAAATTACATATCTTTGTTAGTGCATGCTCCAAAATCTTGTTAAATTCTTCCATTTTTCCATTTTCCTAAGGATGATAAGGTCTTCTCTTCTAGTGGTGAATATAAAATTCCTCTGTCAAAGAAGTGGTCATTCTCTTCAAGAAAAGAGTCCCTTGATCACTCATAAGAATTCTCGGACATCCAAACCTTGTAACAAGATTCTCAAAAAGAAATCACACAACAATATTCATGATGCAATCTCTGATAGGTTGTGCTTCACCCATCGGGTTAAATAATCCATCATAGTGATTTATATATATTTCTCTTGACCTTTTTTCTAGTGGGTTGATCGGTCCAATGAAATCAAATGCCCATTTATCAAAATCCTATAATGTAACTTGTGGTACTAAATGCATGCCACCTCTTCTAGATGGCTTTCCAACTCTCTGATAGACATCACAGGTCTGACATAGCTCCTTAGAATCCTTTTGAAGGGTGGGTCACCAAAGTCCTATGCGAAAAATATTATGAGCCATCACTTTCCCTGCATAGTGGCCTCCTGTAACTCCTTCATGTGCCTCTAATAATATCATAGGTAATTCATGCTCCAATACACATCGCTGAAGAATATCATTTATGCCTAACTTATACAAAATCCATGCTATAAGATGATAATATGATTCCTTTACTACTAATTATTTCTTTTGAATAATTGTAAAATTGGGTGGGGCTACTCCTATGCTTAGTAACTGGAGAATATCTTTGAATTAGTCATCAACTATATGTTCTACAAACAAGTGTGCATCTGGTATACTGTCATCCAAATTTGTTTCATCTTTCCCTGTTAGTATGTGTGACAAATGATCATGTCCTAAGTTCAATTTTTCTAGTTTCACAATCACTTCAAATTCATAATCCTAAAATAATAATATCCATTTGTATATCTTCCCCCCAAAACCCGGCTTATTGACTAAGTATCTCAGCACAGAATGACATGTATACATCTTAAAATGTGGGCCTAGAAGATAATGTCTAATCTTCTATAGTGTATATACCATTGCCATTCTTTTACACTCTATAGTAGTATAATTATGTTCAATAGTTAACAAATTCTTGATGGAAAATGCAATGGGATAATCCAAACCTACTTCCCCTAGATGAGATAGAACTATGCCTAACGTTATAGATGATGCATCTACATGGACATAGAACTCCTTCTTCCAATTTGGAAATATTGTAATTGGCGCGATAACCAATTTCTACTTCAAGGTGTCCAAACTTTGATGACATTCCTCATTCCATTGAAACTTGATATCCTTCTTCAACAACTTATCCAATGAGGCTATGATATGTGCATATCCCCTAATAAACTTTTTGTAGTACTCGATCTGAACCAATGTTTCTCTTATTTGTTGTTATGAAGTAGGTGGTGGTCAATCAACAATAACAACAATCTTCGCATGATCAACTAAAATTCCTTGTTTACATACTACATGACCCAACAAGATACCAAAAGGTGCATAGAAAATGCACTTCTTCAAGTTCAAATAAATCTAGAATTGTATCCATTTTTCCAACATCAAGCACATATTTTCAATATGGTATTTTAGAAAACTAAACATTGTCCAATCATCCAAATAGAATTCTAGGAATTTATGATTGAATTATTTAAAATATGCTACAACCACTCAGGATAATACTGCTTGTGAATTTTTCAACTCAAACGACATGACTGTATACTAATAGCATCCCCATTCTGCCATATTTTTTTTCTTATTCCAATCTTCATGTGGGATCTTAATCTTGTGATACCTAGTGAATCCATCAGTAAATGAGTAAGCTTCATGTCCTCCTACATTCTCTAAAACTTGATACATGACCGAGGTAGGAAACAGGCCATGTAAAAAAACATAATTCAATTTCCATAGATCCACACAAATTCTAATTAGACATGTTTTCTTGTCCCGAATCACCATTGGACTAATCCATTCTGACTCTGCGACAATTTCAATAATCCCATCCTCCAACATCCTATCTATTTCTTCTTTCAATTTATACTTATATATTGGGTTCAATTGGTATGGTCTCTACTTCATTGGCTTGGGATCTAGATTCAAAGGAATATTCATCTCCCCTAGCTCCCCAACAATCCCTCTCATCTTTGAGAATGTAGTCAGAAAATGATCCTGGTATTCGCGTAGTAAATCAACAATCTTCTCAACAGTTTCCTCATTCCAGTAATCTCCAATGTTTGTGAACTTGGGATTATCCTTTGTATCAATATTCACTTTGTGTGTTCCCAATGGCTTAGCATACTTGACAGACTCAAGTTCAGGACCCTCTACTGCGTGCTCTCCTTGATTTTATTGTATTTTCAAATTCCTTCAGTATTCATCCTCTTGGTCTTCTCCAACAACATTATATCTTTCTAAATCCTATTGAAGAGTCGTAGAATATATGTTTGCAGTACATAAGGTTGTTGGTATGTTCTAATATTCGGGTGTAAATATCTTGGTATTGATAATATACAGAGTTGTGTCTATCGAAGGGGTATCATCTTCAAAATTGAAAGTAAACTTAAAGTTGTGACTCAATTCTTCCTAATTTGTTGTTCCTATGTGTACTTCCAGTTCTTCAGGATTGTATCCAAGGTGTGTACAAACAAGTGCATCCATTCTTTCTTAGGTTCTAAGCTCCATGTCAGAGTGCACTATGTAAGATGATATATAGGACAAATCAATCCATTATACTTTTGCATGGAATATTCAGTTTATGTTCTAAACTTGACCTATAACATCCTTCTACATTGCTGCCAATTCTCTATTCTGTCCTTATGTTCAACCCACAATCTTGCAGGATTTGCTTTCAGCGCAATATCTGAAGCCAACAATCTTTTTTGATCTAGTATCTGTAATTCAAACTCTTTTATAAAACTTTCTACATCTGTTAGTCCATAATTTAAGGGATCACGGACCTTAGCTCCAATCCAGTGAAATATGAGAGTAATACAAGAACATCTCCTTGTATATACTTCATGTAACCTCTGTTTCCAATTTTCCAAGGCTTCTTCTAAATCTTATGCGCAAGAAATTATACTTTTCCAATTGAGTACACCTTCAGCAGTAGGATTAATATTATCACCCATACATTCATTCATACTGTAAAGGTTATTGAGTACTTTTCCCTTTCTAGTTCCACATATCGTCTTCCTTTCGTGGGATCCAAAGGCACAGTAAATATCAAGTCTACTACTTCTAAGATCATTTTCCTCTTCTTTAGATCAATAATGGTCTAGTTATCGAAATTCCAATAGAGTCCAAGAAAATATGGATAAGTTGGAAAATTGGTTGTCATTGATGCCAACTTAGAATAAGTCTAGAATCCATAGAATCCCCGAGAATTAATGGGTGATGTCTGTTATAACAAGATTTGCCTCACCATTGGTACCTTGCACAGAGGGACTTTTTCCATTTCCCTATGCAGACTTGTCATCTCTTTTTGATGAATCAAGATCTAAAAATACATATTTTTCCACATATATGTGCCCTATCTACTATACAACATATGTATACATAGGCTGCTCCACTACAGCCTGCGTACATCCGGATTTGCACAATAAAATATAAAAGTGAAGTCGGGTTTCCATGTCACGACAGGAGATTTCTGATCCTTGGCCTTATATATACTGGAAATGTTCTGACTCGACCCTTCAGTTTCATTTTGAAAGCTATAAGAACACAATTCCGAGCTATGGAAAATAGGAGAAAGCATTCAACTTTGAGAGCAAAGTTACTCGAGAGAAATTACTTCATATTGAGTTTGCATCCCTTTGTCCCTCAAGTCTGAACATAGTTTTCATCCCCCAAGGTCTTCCCCTATTGCTGAGAGAACCTCATTGTCTCTTTCCTATGAGCTTGCCTTTGGTGGAGGATTGAAGTGGTGGAGGCCCAGTTGGAAGGAACTTGGTTTCTTGGTTATGAACCATGCTGACAAGGAAGTCTGTAATGTTTTTGCTTCTACTGATCATTTATTAATAGAAATACTCCTTTCCCGTCCAATTGGTATCATGAAAATATATGATTATTATCCATGGGAATATTTGTAATGTTTATTAATGGATTATGCTATCTAATGTGCTAACCCCTTTACATTATCACTATATACTTGCTCTCCTTGTTTGTTGAGAACTTGTTGTAGGTACAAAGCTTTGGGTCAAAGTGCTCAATGGTGGAACATCATCAAATGTTGGAACGAGGTAGGATTATTTCTTATCTCACATGTACATTGGTTTATATAGTATATGTTAGAATTGAGTATATTTTTGTAGTCATACCTGTCTGTTGTGGTTTACCTTGGCCATAGAGAGTTTTTCCCTCATAACAGAATTGGCGACTCCACTGGGGAGATATCTTATTTTTAAGGTTTGAAGTACTTTTTCTCCTTGCATTTCTCTTTTTCCTTTGTGGTTCTTGTCATATCACTACTTGATAGATTTTGTTCACTCTTGGTCTGAGTTTTCAGCCTTTCTACCCTTGCCTGGCCTTGTTTTCAAGCCTATACATTCCCTATTGCCTTGACAGTCGCGTACACATGAGTGTTGTCTCACTACGAGCTGCGTATATATGCTTTGTTTCCCTGAACAGTCGCGTACACCTTATTTCCTTGCTTGGTTGCTTGGTTTGGTGGTTTCTAGGTGGGATTTGATGATTTTTTAGCCTTCTTAGGTCTCTGTAGTGCCTGTTGAGCTTTTCTAGGTTGATAGAAAACCTATTTGGAGTTGAATTTTTGGGCGTAGTATTTCTCATCGTTTTTCATTTTTTATTTTTCCTTGAACTCTGGTTTGTTGCTTGGCTGCTTGGTATTCTGCTTGAGTTATTTCGTTGATACACAGTAGAATTTATATAACGGGTTGCTTATCAATCCATGCGTTTTATTTTTAGTATATTGAAAATACAAAAAAATAGGCATTTTACATTTCTTGGCATTTTTGTCTTTTGAATCTTTATCATTAGCTTAGTGCATTTAGTGAAAGATTTCATTTTGCTTCTGAATTGCAGAGTTGAAATTTAAAATTGCATTGTTTTATATGCATATCATTCATTGAAAAGTTAAGATTAGACTTTGCATTATATTCATATTCATTTTCTTGCAGAGTCGTATTATGTTTCACTTCCATACCTTTTTGAGTAATCACAACCAAAAAAAATTATGCTTTAAACTAAAATTGATTAGTCATGATTTTATTTTTAGGGTGCACAAACTAGTCTAGGATTTAGTGCCTTGAGGTAGGATTTTGTGAGTAAAATTCTCCAAGGCAATTAAATCAACATATGTGTATTAGACAGGGAGTTGATAAGTCCATTGTATAATTGGTAAGATCAAGAGGCTCCGCTCACACCGGAGTTAATCACGAGGTCTCGCAAAGTTATTTGAAGGGATAACCCCCGGATACTCACCTAGCATTAGAGATATTTCTGTGGATTTATTCATATCTGGGGATCTTGCTAGTACCCATACCTTTGTGAGAGGCAGTGCTTTCAAGGTTTCAGGCTTTGCTACCCTGCCCATACAATAATCCAAACTTACGACTTCTCGCCTGTGCATCAGTTATACTATGGTTTATTAGTTGATTGACTTAGGTATCTCATAGGTTACTTGCAGGGGTTATTCTTCTTGTACCCTGGGTCAGATAGGGGTCAAACAACACAAAACCTTTATGGAAGACTACCTCTTTGGGGGGATTTGACCAACTGGTTGTTAATCCCACAAGGGCCCCTATAACTGATTATGTTGCCTCCAAACTTTAGCGAGGAGTTTTAGGTCCCTCTTGGATGAGACATACCTTATTTAGCAAGGAAGGACACTCAACCACTTTAGCCCATTTGCATGCATATTGACCATTTGAATTTTTTCTATGCTCGTTGATTATTAGTTGACCATAGGATTTTCTATTGAGTATTTGTTATCATGGATAGCAGAGTTCTGTTTGCTCCCTCGTTTAATGCTACCCCCCCCATGCCGATCATGGGGGAAAATCCATCCACTTTTTATAATGGTATGCAAAATTATGGTACTCAATCAATTCCTTGGGTCTCTAATCATTTTTCTCATGTTATGTCTGATATGTCTTCACACTTTCCATCCTCTGTCTTGCCTCTTTATGTGAATACAAGTTTTGGGTCTGGGGGCATGATGCCTCCTTCTTATCCCTCTCCATTTGGTGGGAGTCATATCCTTCAAACACCTCTTACGATAAGAGGTTGAAATCTTCCTTCCTACGAATCCACTATGCGAGAAGTAAGTGCCCAATTAAGCAATCATTCTACTTGTTACACTTCATCCACTTATCCTTCTTCCATTATGTCGGTTCCTACGAACACTTTTCACATGGCATATTATTAAGGCATATCTTGGAGGTTATGGTACATGGTTTATGGTACATCGTTTCGTACAAGGTTGAATGATGTGGCATATGTTTGAGGCATATCATTGGTACATGGTTCATGGATGTTATGGCACATGCTTGAGGCATATCTTTGGTACATGATTTATGGATATTATGGCACATGGTTTGACGCATATCTTGGTATTGTTGGGCATATGTTCGAGAGATGTTCTTGGTGATATTGGCATATGATTTATGTAAGTGGATATGGATTTTTTTATGATGATGTTTATGGTGAGGCATTAGTATCAGTGAGAATTACAATGACTAGTTCTTTTGATGATGATGTTGTATCAGTATCAGTTAAATGTTGATTATCAATGATAGTGACAGGTTGATTATTAGTGATAGTGACAGGTTGATTATCAGTGATAGTGTCAGGTTTATTATCATTTTTTGGCACAGGGGTAGACCCAGGGTTCAACTCCAAGAGAGCACCAACAAGCCCTAACTACTGGCCCTTTCAACAACACCTGCGAAGCAGGTGCAGTCTCACCCGAAGAAGTTATGAGGGGGTTGCATGACAGAGATGTATACAACCAAGGGGAATATCAAGTGGATCTAACACAATAACAACATAGCATTCATATTGTTGACACTCGAAACTGAAATGGGTTGCATGCAAATCAATCCCGAGGCAACCTTGAACTACTTTGGATTGGAAGCTGCCCCTCCCAACCCAAGAGGGATCTCTCGAATAATGTCACAAAATAATCTTCAGTAAGCATAAAGAGGTGGGAATATTTATGGGTAAATGATAGTTTTGGATTTTTAAAGTTTGGGGGTTGAACTAGGGAAATGGTCCATTGGGCATAGAGTCAAGTGAAAACCGAGGAAAGGAGATAATAGCAGTGATCATATAACTTGCGGAAAGTGAGGCAAAGTAAGTCTATCTTTCAACAATTTGATAATCATGATGTAGTAGCATAAAAAGGAAAGGAAAGGCCGATGTAGCAGAGAATATATGTAGAATTCTGGAAATGTAGACTGGTCTTACACCCACTGATAGCTGGTACAGAGGAAAAATAGTAAACAATTATAGAAAACCAAAATTCATTCGCTATAGTAGTGGTCATACTAAATTATAATGAAGCACATCAGTTAGGAAGATGAAATGAAACTAAATATGAGATACAAGAAAACAAACTTGTGACACAGTCGTGATGAAATAAGGAAGAGATAAACAATATGATAATGACAACAATTCAACCATGGGTAAGGAGCATATAAAATGAATTCCAAACAGATTTAACATAGCTGAAATAAGGAAGAACATGATGAAAGAATCGACCGTGATGAATCTCACAGTCTCAAGTAAATACATCAGCTGCATTATTCCATTCTTGGCTTACAAAATAACTCTGCATACAAAGGAACCCCTCTTCAAAAGAGGTTTATTCCCCAGCTCGCCCTCGCGCCCCCTTTTATTCTCTGTTTCCTCCAACGATTATATCCTCTATCGCACTCACAACATGTTACATAAAAAAGAAAATGAAACGGTTGGCCTTCTGGAACTATGCGACTGCCAGATGCTCTGCAGGCTACTTGAACTGTCGCTAATCATTTTGATAAGTGGAGTTATAAATGATCTCTTTGGTATGGTTTAACTTTAATGCAGATTTCTCATTGCTTTACAAAGCATTTGGAGGTTATTATAATAGAAATACATACTGTAAAAAACAACAAACTCACTCGAAGCCAAATTTTAGATTTGTAATCGCATGAGTTCTTAGCCAATGATTGATCAATTGATGGTAACCCAAATCGTTTACACGGGCATGAGATATTTCCAGTTCCCATAATGTTCCTTCTTTTGTTCCCTTCTCGACAAGAGTGTAGACGTTTCTAACAGCTTTGTGGTCAGCACTGGCAAGCAGACTCAACTCGATGGAAATGGGCTTCAGCTCTCCATTGTTGGTGAGGAAGAAAAGTGTGCGAGTGGCATGTGTTTTAATCTCGTTTGATAGCTTATTAATGCATTCATCATAGAGCATGTATGCATCATAGTATTCTAGAATAAAGAGCCTCTTTGAGGCAACAGCCTACGCCACAGAGACGCTATCGAGGAGATTTTCAATATGTTGACCGGTGATTGAACTCATCTGCTGGCCATAGATATTGACGGTCAATCTGTTGGATGAAGGAAATGTATGTAAACATTGAATCACCATCGAATTCAGGCCAGCCACTGTCTGGCGTGCAAATTCTCGGTTGGTCTTCCACGCGTTTTCATTAGCTACCAAGACTTGGGGGCGCGCAAAGTTTATGAGCGGATTATCTTCCGCAGCTTCAAGTATTCCTTGTACAATCTAAAGAGAACTCTTTTGCTGACGAAGGTCATTATGCGAGTTATATGGACTTTGAAATGCCCGAATGTATAGGTGTTCAATTATGCCAACGTTTCAAATGTAGTTTCAAATAGATCAACGATTGTAGGTGCAATCATGTTGCCAAAAGCCACAATGGTGTGGGATGCAAAATCCAACAAGTCCATATGAGGAAACCTTTCATCCGAGGGAATGAAGTTCACATTCGGAAAACTGACTCGGCTTTCAAATTTGGGATCTGTTTTCGTTGGCGGACGACCAATCCTACATCTTTTGGGATATGGGAATTCCTTGGATCCACCCAACACTTCTCTCCACATCTCTGGACTGTTGTCAGGGTTCCCAATATCGTTGTAAACATCATAATCATATATCTGATTGGATAACTTCCTCTCTCCCATTCCATCTCCTCGTAGTTCCACCATATCCTGTTCCCTCAGTTTCCTCAGACCCGCAGGCGTTGATTTGATGGCTCCGTCCCCTGGAAATACTCCTTAAGTATTACTCATCTTCTTAGAACATACTGCAGAGTCCAGTTTTTTAAGAATGCTTTCATTTTCAAGCACAACCCTTTTATTGTTTTCATTAACATGGATCTGTTCATCATTCTCCTTAGATAATGCTTCCTTTCTGGCTTGCGTTTTACACAACGCATTAAAACGGTCCTTGACAACATTGTCAGTCCTGCCAGGGGAATCTCTATGACTTATCTGAAGAACCATAATTAGTATTCCATGCGTGTCCAATAGTAAATTTATGAAAATGCAACATGTCCATAATGCTCACATGAGCCAGCGCACAACCAAATAGGCCAGGTCTCTGATTTGTACAAGATACAACAAGAAGTCCACCATTATTGCCTCCTTCAATACATAACTTCTTAGTTTGTGTATACCCCTTTGATACAAGGAACTCGGTGGCAGATATGAAATCATCAAAGAAATTTTGTTTTTCGGCAAGATAGCCTGATTTATGCGATTCTTCTCCATATTCACTGCCACCACGAATATTTGCAATAGCAAAAATTGCCCCTAAATGTCTCGAAATGACAATGCAACCAACACTGAAGCTTGGGGTGATGCTAATGTTAAAACCCCCGTAACCATAGAGCTGGATGAGAACCATCAAGAGTAATTCCTTTCTTGGATAAAATGAACATTGATATCTGAGTTCCATCCTTGCTAGTTATGAAAAAATGTTTAGCCTCAAACTCTGTCCGATCAAAGCTTGGAACAACAGTCTCTCTAAAAACCACAAACCCTGGTTTTTCCACATCTAGGTTGCATCGATAGATAATTCCAGGGGTAAGAAATCTTGTAAAACCAATAAATATCTCCTTGTCTTTATGCATTCCTAATATTCCAGAAACTGATCCAATATCTATTGGCAAATTATGAAGCAAATTTCCAGATTGCAAGTCTCGTATTTGTAGAACATACTTGACATCACTTAAGTAGCCAAATAGCAGTTGATTTCCATTGACATAGAAGGCTGATTCAATCACGTCCTTCCAACAACGTCACTCCAAGCTTCCGGCTGCATAAGTCTTCCCGAACCAACTTATACCTAGGAGCATTTTTATTGTTCGAAAAGTGAACAAAACACCATCATTTGCAACAGGATCATACGGTGATTCAAAGTTATCAATAAGTTTTTGGAAAGAAAGCATATCCTCCCTACCTTTGAAACCTTCAAGACCTCGAGGAAGAGCAGTAAGATCACAATAAAAGAGCCTGTTCATGGGGTCGCAACCTTCTGGAATGTATTAAAGGATATATTGCAATGGAAACGCAGGTGCGAAGTATTTGCCTACAAGGCTTTCTGCACATCGGCTTCGTTGAAATATATGGCTTCATATACTTCGTCGCAAGGATCATAACCGGAAGGTAACTTAAGCCTCATATATTTTGTAATTCGTATGCAACAAGGAGGGGGGTCCTTGAATCGCGCAACCAGCAGCATCGAGAATTGAAATATTGTGACGAGACATCATGTCATCATCATAAGTATAGCGCTCAATGCCGGGACCTTGACCTTCTTCTACATTCTTAAAAATTGCATGCTCACTTGCTAACAATGAAATTTTTGAATCTCCATCCCTGATGTCCATCATGCCTGCCAATCTACAGAAGGATCTCGCTCATAACGCAGGGATCTATCTTGGAGACGATTTGGGCAAAAGTGCCTAAGTTAAATAGGAAATTTTCAATATCTGTTACAACACATATCTCACTTATCAACTTAGATCTATTATGCACATCTACTCATCAGATCTAATTCAGTAATGCAATCATAGTATATTAATGACAGAGACAGAAGATCATTCACACACAACACAAAATATACATGGTTCACCCTCTCTCTAGGGCTACGTCCACATAACTGTTCTACATTATATTAGGTTAAATCATATAGTTCTTGTTTGTGCTCTTAGCTAGTAGATCTTCTCTCTTCTCCTCTCTTTCTCTCCTGTCCTTGCACACCCAACTGCAGGGTTGATCTTTGCACCCCGCTAAAGATATTACAATACCAGAAGGATCTCACTCTCAACACTTCTCTCTCTTAATACAATACTCACTCACATCAACAATACAACTAGATCAATATAAATATCATATCAACCCAAAGTACCAACCCAAAATAGGCCCTCATGACCTATATTTATACATTACAATAGCTCACCGACAACCTTAGGTCGAAACCTAGGTGTCCAAAACCCTAGATACCAAAACCCTAGGTGTCTAAAACCCTAGGTCAACTTGACCCATATTTTTAGGGCTTCGCTAGCCTGTCTTTCCTTCCTTCTCACACGGTGCTCCAAAGCATCCAACGGTGGATTTTTTCGCTTGCTGACCTATCCATGATCCTTCTTCCTTGCTTATCTATCATCTCCGATATCCTCATCCAATGAATTTCTTTCTCGGGCTTCGCCCCGTATTTTCTGCTCTTTTTCTCACTTCGACCCAATAATAGTCACTGTGTCTTCTGCGAAGTTCACATTCTCCCTTTTCTTCCTTGATCTTCACATACTTCCATAACCAAGGGCCAATAGGCCCCCAACACACACCTGTGACTTGTCCTAAGGCACTTTAGATCTGAGCTTCCTGTTTTACTTCGACTCTAGCCTACACAATGCATCCTTTTCTTTCTACTTTATGCCTCCTCTTCCCCCTTGTGCAAACTATATTTTATGTGTCTGGTACCTAGTTTCAACTGCACCTCGTACCTAGACCCTTTTCTTCATGTTTTCACTAAGAGTTGCGAGGCAGCTGGTTGTCATAGTACAACTTCAATTGACTCCCATTCACTAATCCTTCCTTCCATTCTCCCTTTAATGTATTTAGTTGTGAAACTCCTCCTTCTGTGACATAGGAGATCTCATATGGTCTGAGCCAATACATTTTGAACTTTCCAGGATGTTTTATGAACTTGCTTTCATAGACCAGCACTAGGTCTTCTTATCTAAATGCCTTCTTCTTGATGTGCTTGTCATGGTAGGCCTTCTCTCTTTCCTTCTGAACATGTGGATGGAATCCTGCAATGATCGATCTTCCTCAAGTTCGACCAATTGTGCGAGCCCCTCTTGAACAACTCTAGTGTTATCCATATCTATAAAAGCAACAATTCTCAGGCTTGGTACCAGATATTCCATTGGAACAACAACTTCAAGATCGTATACCAACTTGAAGGGGGTCTTCATTGTTCTCTTCTTACAAGTGGTTTTATAGGCCCATAACACTGCTGGTACCCTTAATTCCCAATCATCTCTATTCACACAACAAACCTTGGTTAGTGTTGTCTCCAAGATATTATTGAATGATTCAACTGTTATGTTGGCTTGAGGATTGTACGATGTGCTCTTATGATGGTGGACTATAAATTATTCAGTCAAGGCTTCAACTATCTTATTGATGAAATGTGTTCCTTGATCACTCATGAGGATCTATGGGCATCCAAATCTAGTTATGATGTCATCAAATATGAAGTGCGCAGTTGTAGTTGCACTACAGTCCTTGACTTCTCTTTCTTCAGCCCATCTAGTCAAGTATTTTGTTGTTGTAATTATGTACCTTTCTCTTGTATTCTTTCTTGGTGGGTCTATGGGTCCAACAAAGTCAATGGCCCATTTCTCAAATTCTTGTAGGTTCATCTATGGTACTAATGGCATTTCAACTCTTCTGGATGGTTTCCCAACCCTCTAGCATACATCGTAGGCTCTGGAATAGCCTTTAGCATCTCTGTGTAAGGTATGCCACCAAAGGCCAACTCTAAGAACCTTCTGCACAGTTTTTTTCCTTGCATAATTTCCTCCTGCGATGCCTTCATGAGCTTATGCGAGGATCAATGGTCATTCTACCTCCATAACACTTCTTTGCAATATCTCATCCGATCCCATCTTGTATAGATGTCCAGCTATAAGTGAGAAATATGCAACGTGCACTACTAGTTGTTTCTTCTGTGGAATTGTGTACTCAATAGGTTCCATTCCTGTTGATAAGAACTGGACTATCTCTACAAAGTGATCATCGATCTTTCTAAAGGCTAGTAGTTGTGCATTTGGCAGTGTATCTTCCAAATTAGTGGGATCTTCTACATGTTCCAACCTAGACAATTGGTCGGGACCCTTGTTCATTCTTCCTGGTTTTAATATGATCTCAAAATCATACTCCTGAAATAACAGAATCCATATGCATATTCTTCCCCCCAACATTGGCTTGTTGACTAGGTACTTCAGCATGTAGTGATCAATAAACATATTAAAGTGTCCTCCCAACAAATAGTGGTAGAATTTATGTAGTGCATACACCATGGCTAATCCCTCTCTTTCAGTAGTGGTATAATTAATCTCAGTTGTGGGTAGCTTCCTGCTAGAAAAGGCTAACATGTGGTCAATATATCATGTTCCTGGTTTTGCTAACACAACTCCCAATGCAATGGATGATGCATCGACATGCACATGAAACTCCTTGGACCAATCTAGGAAAACCAAAAAGGATGCAGTAACCATTTTTTGTTTCAGTGTGTTGAAGCTCTATTGGCATTCTTCAGTCCAACTAAAATGACAATCCTTTTTCAACAGCTTCTCCATGGGTGTTGTAATCTGAGCATATCCCTTAATGAACTTTTTGTAGTAGCCTATGTGTCCCAACTCAGTGCATAGTTGTTTAACTGTTGTAGGATGGGGTAGATGAACTATAATAGCGATCTTGGATGGATCTACCAGCAATCCTTGCTTGTATACAATATGACCTAACAATAATCCAAATGGTGAGAAGAAGATGCACTTCTTCAGATTCAAAACAATTTGACACTGCCTGCATTTATCCAACATTAGCCTTAGACATTCAATGTGATTTTTCAACAAACTAAACATAGTCCAGTCATCAAAATATGCTTCTAAAAATTTATGCAAAAATTCCTTGAAGGCTTCGACCACCACCCTAGAAAAGATGGTTGGGGCATTCTTCAATCCAAATGGAATCATTGTATATTGGTAGGATCCCCATTCTGTTTCAAATGTGGTCTTATGGTGGTCTTCCTTGGCAATATGGATCTGATGGTAGCTTGAAAATCCATCTGTAAAATAATATACTTCCTGGCCTCCCACATTATCTAACACTTCGTCAGTGAATGGTGTAGTGGAGGGGTCATGCAAACCACATATCTCGATTTCTCCTTTTTTCTTGTCTTGCACCACCATAGGGCTTATCCACTCTGATTCTTTGACATGTTCTATAATCCCTGCTTCTAGCATTCTATCAAGCTCAATCTTCACTTTCTCCTTATAATTAGGGTTCAATCTGTAAGGTCTCTGTTTGATTGGTCTAGCATCTGGTTTTAAAGGGATCCTCATCTCTCCCATAGACCCTTTCATGCCCTTCATATCAATGAAATTGGTTGGGAACAAGTCCTGATATTCATGCAACAACTCAGTAATCTTGTCAATGGTAGTAACATCTCAATAATCTCTGACATTAGCAAGCTTCGGTGTGTGCTCTGCTCCAATATTGACTTTATTGATTTTTATTGGTTGTCTAATGAATGGCAGATCAACGCCTAGTCCTTCCACATCTCTTTGGCCTTTTGTTTCTGCAATGTTAACCTTCCTCGGATCATCGTCTTCATCGACATTGATGTTGTAATAGACTTGCAGTTTCTAGACAGGCGCAGTCCATTCATCTTCTTCTTGTTCTAAGGGAAGGATGGATACCTCCTCGAATACTTTCTATCTCACAATCTGTAATGCTTGATCTACTAAAGGAAATTGACTTTCAAATAGGAATTTAGTTATAAAATTCTGAGTCATACCTTTCCAATCTGTAGTGATGAGGCATAGCTCTTCTTGAAGGTACCAGTTGATAGGTGTCGTGTCCAGTGTGTTGATGAATCTGTGTACCCATTTTTCTTGAGGAATGTTGCTCCAGGATTCCTCATAGCTTCACACATGGTCCTTTGGGCAACTTCGACCTGTGTAGAAAACTTCACAGCCTTCTACTTGTGCTGAGAATCGCGCTGCCATCAGAGTATGACATTCTACCCAATATATAATATTACTTTTGTGTGTCCCCCACCATCTTTCTAGTGTGGATTTCAAGGCCTAATCCATTGCGAAAAACCTATGTTGTGTTGGTACACTTGCTTCAAAGTCTGTTAGGAAGGATTCTAATGGATTCAAACCATCAAATGTGGGCAAGTTACTTACTATTGTGCCGATCCAATGAACTTCTCTGGTCAATCTAGAACATCTCCTTGTAGATACTTCATACATCTAGTTCTTCCAGTTCTCCAGTGCTTCTTCTAAGTCTGATGAGCAAGCGTTATCACTTCTCCAGCTTAGATTCCCATCAGCTATAGGATTAATGTAATCCTGTTGTCTGCCTGTTAGCTTATATATGTTTTCTAGTGTGTATGTGCAGTCGTCTTCTCTAATAGGTTTTGTGTACCACTGACCTTCATCTGGATCTAAAGGTGCAATGAACCTAAGGCCATCTCCTTCAAAATTCATACATATTTTCTTTAAGTCAACAACAGTAGATTTATTGAAGGCCCAATCAATTCCTAACAACACAGGGTAAGGGAAACTGTCATCAACTATTTCACTTACCTCAAAATCTGTAAATGTTCTTACTCCATCAATGTCCACAGGGACATGCTCCAATCATCCAAATGGGTTGAAAGCTTGTTGGTTAGCCATCCTAAGCATGATAGGGTAATAGATCTACTTTGGTTTTCCCATATGTGCCCAGGTTTTCTTCATCAAAACATTGACCTACGAACCTAAGTCGAGGAACACATAGTCTATCTCGTATTCTCCTATTTGAGCATTCAAATGTAATTCCTTATCCGTCCTTCCCTTCTTACCAATTTGGTGTACTTCCATATTCAGTAAGGGATCTATCTTTCCTTTCTCATATTGTTTGATTAGATTTTGTAGCTCTTGTGCAGTGTTTTCATCCTAAATCAATTTAATACAAGTTTATAGAAATTCCATGAGATTGCTTACCTCTTTTGCTTCTTTTGGTGAAGCAAACTGATCAAATGCTAGAGGAATTCCATATTCTCTCACTTTTGGTCTTGTGTTTTATGCGGAGCCTTGTTTTCCTCTTAATTATTTTATGGCTTCCTCAAACATCTGTCTTTCTTTCCTTGCATCAAACATTTGTGTCTTTTCTGTAGATTTCTTGATCCCTGAGTATTTTGTAATCTTCCCTTGGGTTACTCTGTCTTCTCCTATAACAATACCTCCTCTTGTTATAACAGTGACTCTAGGGTCGTCTCCATGAGTTTCAACATAGATCAATTGCACTTGCAAGTTTTCTTGGGGTCCTCGTCTTTCCTGAAGCTTAGCTAGCAGCACAGGGAAATCTTCTATAACACGGTCAAATGAGCTGCAGTAGCTGCAAGTGGTAAAGGGGTTCTGAAAATCCCTTGCGAGGTGTCCTAGATGTGCAAAGTTATAACAGATGATCTGTCCTTAGCCTAGAATCATTCCTCCTCCTCATCCTCTTCCTCTGAATCCACCACGAGGATTGAAGTTTCCTCTTCCTGGAGAGTTGTACTGCGTAGTGTTTGCTTCTTACTGTACTTTGCCCTGAATCTTATATATGTCTCTTGACCTTTCATGCATGAGATCATATGCCCTACAATCCCTATCATCATGTCCTATGGACTTACAGAATGTGCAATACAAATTTGTAGGTTTCTGAACATACTTTTGCATATAATAACACTCACCAGTACAATGTCTATTTCTGCATACCTCACACCAGGGTAAGGTGACTTGATTCAAGGGGCTTGGATCTCCAAAAGCCAAATATTCATTGAATAAAGGGAAGTGTTCCTTGTCATGACCTTTTGATATGCATTTGACATACCACATGTCTTCTCTTTTATCTTTTCCCTTGTCTTTCTTCATATCTTCGACCTGCAGATATAAACTAGTTAGTTGACTCAAGATCTAGCTCATACTTGAGCTGGATTCTTCCATAGGGGCTGATTCTAGCTTCATGGTGATCTCCAACGCCTTATCCTACGAAGAAATATTTTGTTGCATCAGGGGAAATCTGATGTGTGGTAGAAGGGAAACAATGAACCATTCCTTGTTCTTCTCATCTAGGATCTGAAAAGTTAATCGACCTGTTAAGGTCTTGAATCTCGGATCAAAAACCCAAACAGGTTCAGCCACCTTCTACTTGATCTCTTCCATATCTATGATACATTGGGATGCTGACTTAGGTTTCTTGCATTTTGTAATCAACACATTCTCGATCTGATTCAACGACTTAGGCTGTGCAAGTCCTTGGACAAGTTTCATGTACCAACTCAGTGCACGATCTCTGAGAGTTGTACTGAACTAGGTTCTTTTGAAAGATTCATCTGTGACATTCTTAATCTTCCATACGACTTCGCATAGAAACCAATGTTGATCAGGATCTTCAGATCCATTCCCCCTAAAGATAGGGAGTCTCATCTCATCTGCCGTAGATCTTCCTAGGGTTACTGATTGAATATGTGGTGGGCTACTATGGACAGTGCTTTGGATGCTCTGGTGACTAATATTACTCTAATTTCTTAATACTAAATCAACAGGAAGGATAACAATACTTACTTTGATGGTATGTGCAGTTTCTAAGTTTTTAGGTTCTCCTCGGCGAAGCTCTTCAGCTTTTCCTTCCTCCGCCCTAGCAGGTTTTGAGTGTTCTTCGTCTGTCAGTTATGCTTCTTCTCCACTGTATAAAACTTCCTCCCCATAGTTCTTCTTAAATAGGTTCGCAAGATGAACTTCTCGGAACACTCTCCCACTGTGCGTATGTCCAGCTTCTGTGTCACGTTTGTTGTCTGAATTTTTGAACATTAGCCTTTATTGATCCGACCAATCTATTGTATCTTCAATATGTTCTTCTCATGCAATATAATCTTGATTCTCAGCTTCAGAAAATGAAAGAATTTCCCTTTGGGTCCCTTAAAGAAATATCTCTCAGCTTGGTTGTATGATTCTACTCTATCAACAAAAAACTCTGTGATGTACCCTCCAATGGTGTTATCGAACCAATGATATACTACTCGTGATACGGTGTTATCAACTTTCTTGACCTTCTTGATCAACTTTGATGTCTAGACCATAGGATGTCTAGATCAGATCTCGAACCGGGTATTGACTAATCTATCTAGCCACTCATATATCTCTTAATGGATCCCTCTAAAGAATATCTCGTGTATATCGGTGAAGATATATATTTATAGCCAATCCTCAGTGCTAAGATTAGCGTTCTTATTATGGTCTTCAACGAAGTCCTTCTCTTGATCCCCTATCCACTTTTGAATCTTTGTCTTCGATGGAAACCACCTTGACATTCCCTTGAAAAGATTCTTGTCCCAGTAACGAAACCATTTGTTGGCATAGTAGAAAACCCAGGGTTTAACTCCAAGAGTGAACCAACAAGCCTTAACTACTGTCCCTTTTGGCAACACCTACGAAGAAGATGTAGTCTCACCTGAAGTAGTTATGAGGGGGTTGCAGGACAGAGATGTCTACAACCAACGGGAATATCAAGTGGATCTAACACAAGAACAACATAGCATTCATATATCACTTATCAACTTAGATCTATTCTGCACATCTACTCATCATATCTAAGTCAGTAATGCAATCATAGTATATTAATGACAGAGACAAAAGATCAATCACACACAACACAAAATATACGTGGTTCACCCTCTCTCTAGGGCTACATCCACTGAACTGTGCTATATTATATTAGGTTAAATCATATAGTTATTGTCTATGCTCTTAGATAGAATATATTCTCTCTTCTCCTCTCTTTCTCTCCTCTCCCTGTGCACCTAGTTACAGGTTTGATCTTCACACCCAACGGAAGATCTTACAATACCAGAAGGATCTCACTCTCAACACTTCTCTCTCTCTCAATACAATTCTCACTCACATCAACAATACAACTATATCAATAGCAATATCATACCAACCCAAACTAGGCCCTCATGACCTCTATTTATACATTACAATAGCTCACAGACAGCCTTAGGCCGAAACCTAGGTGTCCAAAACCCTAGATACCAAAACCCTAGGTCAACTTGACCCATATTTTCAGGGCTTTGCTAGCCTGTCTTTCCTTCCTTCTTGCACAGTTCTCCAAAGCATCCAACAGTGGCTTTTTTCGCTTGTTGAACTGTCCATGACCCTTCTTCCTTGCTTATCTGTCATCCCCATTATCCTTGTCCAACGAATTTCTTTCTCAGGCTTTGCTCCGTCTTTTCTTCTCTTTTGCTCACTTCGACCCAATAACAATCACTGTATCTTCTACGAAGTTCACATTATCCATTTTATTCCTTTATCTTCGCATACTTCCATAACCAAGGGCCAACATCAGTGAAAGTGAGAATGACAGTGACAGGTTGAGTCTCCATTTATATTTCATGGAGGAAGGAAATTGTAAGAAAAGGGGGTTGGATCCTCCTTCCAGTTGGTGTTGGAGAATAGAAAGAGTTGTAGCTTCCTTTGAGTTTTTCCTCATAAAACTAGGGGGTTGGAGCCTCCTTCCAGTTGGTTCTAGAGAATAGAGGGAGTTATAGATTCATTTCAGTCAGTGATCATAAAACTAGGGAGTTGGAGCCTCCTTCCAGTTGGAGTTGGATAATTTGAGGAGTTGTAGCTTCCTTCAGATTGGAGCCTAGAAATCAAGGGGTTTGTACCTCCTTCTAGTTGGTGTTAGATAATTGTGGAATTTGGTTCTTCCTATGAATCTAATCTTCTGATATATAAGAAATAATTTTGTGGTTTTATCCCATTTGGTTTTCCACGTAAAAATATCTTGTGCACTTTTTATGATGTGATGCATTGTTGACTAGTATGATTTATGGTTATATGTTCATGATATGTGAAATGCAATCATAAGTGAATGAAATTGTTGATAAGTTAATAATTACATTTTGTGATTACAAGTGGTAAAAATTGTTCAATAATAATTCACCCCCATTATCAGGATTGGTGAATATTGCAACAATCAGTATCAGAGAAATTCCTTCAGAATCAGTATAACCACTGGAAGGTAGATAATAGAATTCATGGAATGCACGAATAATGGAATGCCAACATTTGATGGTCAGAACTATGAGATATGGAGAAATATGATGATAGTATTTTCACATGTACATGGGTTTGACATTTGGTAATAAGTTGTTACAGGATACGTTTCTTCAAAGAAACCTCAGAAGACTTCATTCAAGAAGGAATTAAAAAGGAACAACAAAATAGCAGTGGATGCCATCCTAGATGGATTACCTGATTTAGTAAAAGTAAATTTGGGACAATGTTCATCAACAAAATAGATTTGGGATAAGTTACATAATCTCTACTTTAATGAATCTACTCTTCTCATAGATCTAGATCATGTTGATCAAGTTAAATAAGATGTTGAGATAGAACAAGAAGAAGGAATCTCATCATATCAGACACATCAAGAAGAAGGCGAGGTAGATCTTGAGGTATAATTAATCGATACTTTGAGTGAGATAAAAAGATAAAGGAAGAAAAAAAAGTCTCACAAACATGAATTGTTCAAGCTAAAGGAGGGCTCTCATAATCTAAACATAAACTCTTAAGAAGTGTAGAATATGATTATAAAACTAAAGCTCCAAGTAAAAGAAGCCAAAATGATTGAAGGAACACTTGAAAATCAATTGGAAGAAAAGAAATATTTGGAAGCCGAAATAGTATCACAAATAAAGGAACAAGAGAAGAGAGAAGAAATTTTGACAAGTCATCTTAAGGAAAGATCTGAGGACTTAAACAAGCTTGAAGAAAAAATTAGTGAACAAGAAAGAAGGCTTGAAGAAGAAATCATCTCGTTAAAGACTCAACTTGAAGAGGAAAAGGGAACGAAATAAGTAATGAATATCCAGATGATGAAGAAGGAAGAATATTGAAAGAATATTGAAGAAGAAGTCATCACATTAAGGGTTGAAGTTGTCAAGCTCAGAAATAACATTGAAGAGAGATAAATCTCCATAGTGCCAGTAAAGAAATTTGAAGAGAAATGTTATAGGTTGTTGGAATAGAAGAATAAAGAGAAGGATAAGAGTTACATGGAAGTCATCAGAGGCCCTATCAAGAAGGAATAATATGATACCTCAAAGAAGAGAATTCCATAAATAGAGAAGATTCAAGAAGAAGATTACATAATACCTTATACTTCAATGTATCAAAGAAGCTTCAATAATTATGAAGGAAACAATAGAAGATAAGATCATGATCAGCTAAGGCATGAATTTAAAAGGAATACTTTTCATTAACCGTCAATAGGGATGTTTAGTAAAGCATATGACTCAAAAAGAGAACCATATTAACAGGTGGAACCAATTAGTCATAGAAAGGAAATTCGTGAAAGGCACAATAAGATAGGAGAATATAAACCATCATGAGGAGTTATACTTTCAAGGGAAAAATTTTGAATGATTATGTCATTGACGTCATCTCAGTGAAGACAAATCAATCTATGAAGACTTGAATTAAAACATGAATGATTTTAATATGCATTAGTGATTACAATATAAGGAAGCAACAATGGAAAATGAGAACCAGAAGAGAGGGAAGCAAGAATATACAAGAAGCCCCACATTGATCTACATGACATATTGAAAAAGAAGATAGGGGGAGAGAAATAATTAGAGGGATCTACCCTTAATGTCAAATGAGGAGAGAAATAAGAAAAGCAGGAAAGAAAGATCAGAAACATGAATACAGGGGGAACAAGTTTGTTAAAAGAAGGTATATTGTCAAAGGGACTTACCCTTTTCCATTGATTTCAAAGGGGGAGAGAAAAATTAAGAAATCATGAAGACAGAGGGATGAATGGTCACAAGGGGATCATGAGTGTTGTCATCAATGACAAAGGGGGAGCTTATTGGAAACATGTGTTGGCATGTTTTGCAGGAAAGAGTGTACTTGTCATTGAATCTGCATTTCAGGTACGTGCAAATAATGAGTCTGAGTGACACATGGCATCTTCTCGGCTTGTGACACGTCATCGAGTGATGCAAGAGTTATGTCACTCTGAGAGTTTTACTTTGATATCTTTACCACTAGCAAATGAAAAAAGATCTGAAGTCCCAAAGTGGACACGAGATGTTCGATCTGAAAGATCACTTCAGGTGCATTCTCATCCATCGATCTAATTTGATGCAAGGATAATGTAAGTTGAAATCTTCAAAGTCCGGAGACGTGAAAGGATCATGACCATTGATCCAAAAGGGACACGCATCGTTGGATCGTAGAGTCTGGGTGAAATGATCTGGGAGAAAGCGGAGTTTGAGAATCAAAACTCCCAAAGCCTAAAAGGTGAAATTGATCACATCCGTTGGTTTGGAGGGCCACATGTCACCTAATCGTCGAGACTAAGGATTGCATGTGGACAAAGGAAAGAAGGTAGAGCCATTGATTGAAGTGGACAATTGTCAGTAGATCTTCCATTTCAGAATATATCCAGTCAGCAACAATAGGGTTTGATATATAAAACTCCTGGAGCCCGGATCACAAAGTAAATCTCAGTCGTTGATGTAGGAAGGTGAGATATGGTTCACAGACTTCAGAGGACATATATGAACCATCCATTCAGGAGAACCATCAAGATCATGAGTTCGGTGGTCGTGCTCCATTGCGGGGCCAGAACCTGATCGTGACTTAATTTTTCATGAGTGGGCCACAATTGAAACCACGGTTTAGGAGAAAGGACACGTGGAGGTTCATAGTGAATTGTGGGGAGAAAAGAGGGTTACAATGAGGCTCTGAAGGCCCTTTTACAATAAACGAGAATTCCAAAAGTCCTAAACATCCAAAAACCTAACCCTAGGAGATGAAGCGCCAAA
>ML781096.1:1190421-1230737 GCA_009831015.1 Picea engelmannii | reverse complement strand
CCAAAAACCTAACCCTAGGAGATGAAGCGCCAAAAGTCATGTGGGCCCCGTTTGGGTAAGTGAGTACATCAACTTCTCGGGGTCGTAACTTTTGCATACGATCTCTGTTTTAGGCGTGTGATAGCTCGTTGGAAAGGTATCATAAAGGAGATTCATTTTGGGGGCTCAATCATGCCTTCGGCTATCATTGAGAACCTAGATCTCAAAAAACATTCATTTGGACCCTCAAAATGGCCCCGGAAGTTTTACTTTGATATCTTTACACTGATGCAAGCAGAGTAGAGCAATGCAAATAGAACAATGATGAGACTAGTAAGCCTTTTGACAAACATTATATCACTGTTGTAACATCCACGACCATCCATGTCGGTCCACACTACGCCAGAGAAATCTTACTATTCTCTCTGCAGAACATACTATAACATACCCAACATCCAACTTAGCTATGCCACATAAATTTTTCAAACTACATGCAATTAAAATATATACACACAGAACTCTTGCGAAAGAATTATATATAAAAAATAAACATACAAATACATCTGTAAATACACAGATTCACACTAAAATAAAATTAAACGTATACATGCTGCATATACAAGTAATACCCATAAAAATAAACACAGTTATAACCAAAAATATGATAACCCAAAAAATAAGCACGTAAATAACAATGCAACATGTAAACTTATCACACAATTGACACTTATCTTGGTAATAATGTCACCAACTGTGTGCAGACCTTCCATGAACCTGCCAACCTTAGACCACACTATTAATCACTCTCAACAGTGAGTCACCACCAAGATGGGACTAAACTCCACCCGGTTAAAGGGATTCCTAACTAGGCTAAAGGCTCATAGACAACAGGAAAGACTCTGTATCAGGTGCCAACTCAAACTAAAAACCTATAGTCCCTCATTCCACACATGCCTATCCTACCCAGGAAGTGTGCCCCTTCTCTTCTCAACAGTTCTTCGGCTGCTTCACTTCCTTTCTGGGCTTCAACAACAAGCTGGATAGGAAGTCTTAGAGAACTGTAGTTGCAGTTTAACACCATCAGAAAATCAATTCTCAACAATTATCTCACCTAGAGAATTGCTCACTGACCTGGAATCCTACCTCTTCAATATCCCATGGGCCTAACAACCCACTTCTTCAATCCATATCCTAAGCTAACCAGCTATACCAACACAAAATGGCTATGGATACAGGTTTAGGTACAGTCACGAAGATACGAAAGATAGCTCAATGGGTGTGTGCATGTTCATGGATGATTGACTATATGACTGAATGATGGAGGGAATGATGGGGGGAATGATGGAAAAAAATATGGGAAAATGAACTAAGTCCCAACAATATGTATGCATGTCCCCAACTTGACACTTGTCATGTTGGGAGCTACTTTGGTCAACTTGTCTCCAATTTTAGAACTTAGGATAATATAATTATCCATACTTTATGATTAAAGAAATATTAATATAATATTCCTTTGTGTCTTAACCTCCCTAGCTTATCCCTTTTGCTTACTTTTAGGCCCCTCCCTTTCCAGAACTAGTGGACTTTAGTCCCCCATCTCTTTTATCGTGGTCGGTCTGCGTGCAACGATGTATTTTATATTAATCATGAGACATATACAAAAATAGGTGCACTAACCTTTAACATATAGGCTCTGTGACCTAATCAAAACATAAGCATCCTATCTTATATTAACTGGCTCACCAGCTTATAAAACACAACATATACACAAAGGCTCCCTCGCCTCGAAATCACGTTCACTTAAGTTGTTGCATGCGGTATCCAAGAATGTGCACACTTCATCATTTTACTACATAGTACATGTGCACACAATGCCATGAAAGGTGCATACATAAATGATATCAAACAACTCATGAGCTTAAGTACATTTTCATTTACATTACAATTGGGTTCGGCCTAGGGATATTACAACTGTAATAAGTTTTATATTCAGGGTGGTAGGGAGGTACTAGGGAGGACTGGTGTCCTCAGAGTTTCAAGTGGATGGTTGAACACAGGGAGTTGTAGCTTCCATCTGGTTGCATCCATAAAAACCAAGGTGGCAAGGTTGTGCAAGGGATAACTATTGTTCTCCATTATACAGATTGGAGCCTGTGTGACTGGAAGTTGGTGCTTCCATCCAGTTGGTGTTGGAATACTCATGGAGTTGGTGCTTCCTTCTAGTAGGTGCTAGAGAAACCAAGGAGTTGGTGCTTCCTTCTAGTGGGTGCTAGAGAAACTAGAGAGTTGGTTCTCTTAACAAGTTGCAGCTTGTGAAACAGAGGTGGTAGCCTCACAATGACTCGGTGCTCATAAGAATGATAATGAATAGAAAAAAAAAGATTACTTATGATATCAAGAAGAAGAGGTTTTTCCCTTTTTGGGTTTCCTCGGGAAATATTTTCCTCTGTATATTTCATGTGTGTGATTAATGTTAAATATTCTATAGCTTACTTCCCTGCATTATTGTGATCTTCATTGACTATTATGTAAAGAGTTTTAAATGGGCATAATTTTTTAAGCACAATAACAACTGATTCACCCCCCCTCTCAGTTTACCAACAATTGGTATTAGAGCGGGTTCCTTTTATCTAAGGATAGATCCTAGAGCTTAAACATGACTATCCATGAAATAACCTCAACCAATAAGGCCCCCCTATTCATTGGAACAAACTTTTCCTTCTGGAAAGTTAGGATGAGAACCTACATAATGGATTTAGGTGCAGACATTTGGGAAGTGGTAGAGACTAGTTATGTAAATCCAGTTGTACTAGCTAATAAGGATGACAAGATAGAAATCATCTTAAATGCTAAGGCTATGAATGTTATTCTGTGTGGTCTTGCAAAAGCATAATTTGTAAAATTTATGCACTTAGAATCTACCAAAGAAATGTGGGAAAAACTCATTAGTAGTTATGAAGGTAATGAGAAGGTAAAGGATAACAAGCTTCAAATCTATAGATTACAGTTTGAAAAACTAAAGATGAATGAGGATGAGATAGTTAATAAATCTTTCTTAAGAGTTGGGGAACTATTAAATGCAATGAAATCACTTGGTGAAAAAATTGAGGAAGCCTCTTTAGTTCAGAAAATTTTCAAATCTTTGCCAGATAGATTCAACCCAAAGGTCTCTGCTATAGAATAACTTAATGATCTAAAATATTTTTCTTTTGATCAACTTCTAGGAATGTTGACTTCATATTAAATGAGGATAGGTAAAGATAAATCCACCACTAGAGAATCTTATTTTAAAGCAGATAAGAATGAGGAATCTGAGCCTGATGAAATTGAAGAAAAAATTGTGAGAAGACTAAAGAAAGGATCAGGAAACTATCAAGGCAAGTTTCCCTTCAAATTTTTTAACTGTGGAAAGATAGGTCACTTTCAATCTAAGTGACCACACAAAAATGAAGGTCCATAACTCTGAAGGTGAAGAGAAATACAAATCCAAAAGATTTGATAAAAAGAAAATCTTATGTGTCAATAATGATGACTCTTCAGAAGACACAAACAATGACCCTTCCTGTGAAGATAAGGTAAATGAATTTGTGCTTATGGCCAAAGAGGATTATGATATTAAAATAATAGGAAGTGATGTTAATAATGAAGAAGTTGTGGTTGACTTGGAAGGAGAGATGACCAATGCTTTGGAAGAGATTGATAGACTCAGGCTTAAGAAGAGAAAGCAAAAACAATTGTTGATACAGTTCAAGAAAGGCAGTAAAAAAATTGATGAAGACGTTGCCCTGCTAAAAGTGGAATTAGAAAAGGAAAAGAAAATCGAAGACATTGTGAAACAAAAATTATCAGAAAAGAAGGAAAGATGTGAAGCTCTAGAAGAAGAAGTAGTGAAAACTAGGAAAGAGTTGAAGAAGTTTCAAGCCTTGTATCACCAGAATTTGTCAAGCATGAAATCCTTAGAAGGATTAGCCACCATTGTGAATCAGAAAAGGAATCCAAAGTTGAAAATTGGTTTGGGTTATGAAGAGACATCGAGTAGTGGTCAGCCAAATAACAAAGAATCCATCAAGTTTGTCAAATCTACAACCAATGAAAACAACAAACCTGCAGACACAATGGAAGATAATCAACCATCAAGGAGGAGTAAAGGAAAAGGTGCCATAACTAAATCTATAGATCAAAGAAATAATACACCCTCTGCTCAGGGAAATCATCATCATGTAAGAAATCAACCTGCTCAAAGAAGACAACCATTTTCCAGGTACAAAGATTTTTTCTATGGATATTGTTTCTACTATTCTAACTTTGGCCACAAAGTTGTAATTTGTTCCTTAAGATTTAGACATGAGCAATCAAGACACCCAAGTAATAAATATCTTCCACAAAAAAGTATGATATAGCCAAGTAACAAACAACCACAGACTGCAAATTGTCAAATTAAGTTTAGAGACATGCAATTGAGAAGGTAAAGAAATAATAAACAATCAATGAGTAGACAATGTTGCAACAATCACTTTTACCTATTGAACAATGAGGTTGAATGCTATAATTGTTATAAATTCAGCCACAAAGCTGCAAACTTCCATTTGAAGAATTAAAAAGCAGATCCAAGTATAAAGCTCTTTGCTAGAAATGCCAACACATGGAAAAAGAATGATAGTGAAAACTGTGGTCTAGTACTTTCAACTCAAAAACAAAAGGATTCCTGGAATATAGACAGTGGATGTTCCAAGCACATGACTGGAGACAAGGATAATATTTTTTCTATGAGTAAGAGAAAAACAGGAAATCTGACCTTTGAAGACGATTGTAAGGTAAAAAATGTAAACTCAGGACAAGTGGTGGCTAAAGCCATAAGGATAGATAATGATGTTGATAGTGAATCCTCCCATGCAAGAAAATAAGAAGTAGAAGAAGAATCATGTCATAAGCTGGAAGCAGAAGTTGTGAATATTAGAAAGAAGGTTGAGAATTCAAACACCCAAATCAAGTTCTTGAATAGTTCCATGATCCTGGATGAGATCTTGGATAGTTAGAGATCATCAAATGAAAAATCCGGTCTTGGATATAACAAGGAAGAATTCAATACTCCTAAGAAACCTAATGCAAGTGCTTCATTTGTAAAGGGTGAAGACAAGTCAGACACAAGTCCTTCATTTGTAAAAATATTTAGAATGAAATCAATACTGCAATATTTAGAATATCAGATCAAGGAAGACATCTAGAAGCTACTCATACATCTCAAAGTAAGTTTAGATGAGAGACACCTTCATGGATGAATCAAAGGAGTTATGAGAGTGTTTGTAACAGTTCTTGTTTTATCATATGACAAATATGGTCATAAAATCCTTGGATTGTAGGCATCATGAAAAAAATATATGAGCTATAATTGCGCAATGTTCCAATAGGACAACAACATCATTTAGAAACATAGGGGGATTCATTCAGTTATGACAAGAAAAGTTTGATGAAGGAGTCCTAGTAAGAGAGATGAGAAATATTGAGTCTGCTACAGAGGACATAGCTGAAGATGAAGATGAATAGGTCCAAGAATCAGAAGGAGAAGACTCTGATTTAGATACAAATACTCTGCATGACTCAAATAAGAGCATCCATCCTGTTAGGGGGAGTATGTATTGGATGAATATATGATACCTCTGAAAGGTACTGCAACTGCTTAGGGGGAGCATTTTTTCTTTGACAATGATGTCAAAGGGGAATAAAAGGAGTGGTCTGGATTGGTCTGGATGATACAGTTGGAGGTCCAAACAGACTAGCGTAGCCTTTGAGGGTTTCCATCAATGCCAAAGGCGGAGATTGTTGGAATGGTTTACAGGAAAGATTGTTCTTGTCATTGATGGAAAGAACATTGATGACAAATAGGAAAGAGAAGAAGAACAATATCAGCAATGGCAAACAAGAACAATGAAGACGAGACCAATAGGAGAAGGTTCAGAGGCCAAAACCTTTGAATACTTAGAAAACCTTCTAATTCAGAAGAAATCGTAAGCTCAGGAGGAGGAGTGACATTGGCCATTGGATCAATGTCCAGATAGGAGAAGCACACAGAAGAGGATAACATAACTCATTCGTTGGATCTGAGTGTGAAGGATCAACAATCATTGGATCCAGAGGACACGTGGCGAGAGATCAACATTTTGCTAACTGAAAATTCAAAGGAAAGAGTTGTAGGAACTCGCGATGTATGATTTCACGAGTTGATATAGACCATTAGATCATGGGGATATGTGAGCCACTGATCTGGAGTAGGTTTCGGAAAGTCAAAAGTCAGAAGAAGGGAGGTGAGTATTCCTCCAACTTTGCGAAACACGAAATCCCAAAAATATCTGGACCGTTGGATCACCAAGGATCGTGGGTCGTTGATCTAGAGTATTTCAAATATGGGGAGTTGGAAGTGTCAGTGTTGGCTCACGTTCAAACACCCAACATGCGAGGTCACTATTTGATCATAGTCATCGATCAAAGGGAGAGCGTAGACCATTGAATCTGGCATGACGAAGAATGAAGTCTGAGTTCTCGAAGAAGAGATCTAGACCATTGAAATACAAAATATCATGGATTGTCAATTAGGAAACCTCTAAAATGCGAAGTCAAAGACTAATCTAAGCCATTAGATCAGTTTGAGTGGAAGGAAAGGATAAGCGAGGAAAACATTTGAGAATTCAATTATGTGAATTCCCGTCAGTCATCGGATCACTTTCAAGTGGAAGGACAAGATAAGCTAGCAGAGCCGCAACACTGACAGATCCAACCATTGATATAAGATCCTGATCGATGAAAAAAATTTATTTTGGGTTTAAAGATATGAGGAGGTTACACTCCAAAACGTATGATATTGGAAAAACTCAAAGCTCGGAAATCTGAAATGAATTAGGACCATCAAATTTGGAGGACATACGAGGACCATTAGATTAGTGTTGTTGGTCAGAAGACCATGTCAGAAGTCCATGTCAGCAGTCTACATCAGTAAGGACACGCGACACAGTCCGATAACGACAAGTGTCAAGTTTAAATCATCATTTCAGGTACGTGGAAATCACAAATCTGAGTGACACGTGGCAGCTGCTCGGCTCATAACATGTCATCGAGTGATGCAAGAGTTATATTACTCAAAGATTTTTACTTTGGGATATTTACCACTAGCAAATGACAAAAGCTCCAAAGTCCTGACGTGGACACGAGACATCCGATCTGAAAGATCACTTCGGGAGCATTCTCATCTATCAATCTACTCCATTGGAAGGATAGCATAAGTTGAAATGTATGAATTCCAGAGACGTGAAAGGATCGTGATCGTTGATCCAAAAGGGACACACGTCATTGTATTGTGGACTATGGGTGAATTCTTTGGGATAAAAAGAGAAATCAATCTCGTCCATTGGTTTGGAGGGCCACATGTCACCTGATCGTTGAGACTAAGGATCATGCATGGAAAAAGGAAAGAAGTTAGATCCATTGATTGAAGAGGATAGATGTCAGCAGATCTTCCATTCCATAAGATATCCAATCAACAGCAACAGGGTTTGAGATCTAAAACTCCTGGAGCCCAAATCATGAAGTAAATCTCAGTTGTTGATGTAGGAAGGTGAGATCTGGTCTACAGACTTGAGAGGACAGATTTGAACCATCCGTTTAGGATCACCATCAAGATCGTGAGATCGATGGTTGTGCTCCATTGCGGGGCCATAACATGCTCGGGTCTTAATTTTTCATGAGCGGGCCGCAATTGAAACTATGGTTTAGGAGAAAGGACGTGTGGAGGCTTGTAGTGAATTCCAGGGCGAAAAGAGGGTTTCCCTAAAACCGCCTATGGACATGCCCACAATCATGTGGTCACATGAAGCTCATAGCCTAAGGTCATATTGTGAAATAGAGCTAGCGCTCACTAGACAGAAATCGGGAAGTGCCTCTTTTAAAAGGCGTTTGGTCACCGTCGATGCTCACATGAAAGGAAGGGGCTCAACAAGAAAATCTAGCACCCACTGTGAAGTTTTCTTAGGAAGAGAAAAGGCGATAAAGGGATGAGTGTGTGGAGGTTCTCATTGTAACTGTCGAGACAAACTGATTGTAGCTACAGAAAATGACTAATTGCATCTATTAGAGAATTCGAAGAATATTACGTTGATTGCCAGAGGAGCTGAAGTGTCTTGAGGTAAATTCCAGTGGAATGAAGTCTCATCATAGAGACAATTGAAATATGGAAAAGTGTCGAAGTTTGTAACTGCAATAGATGGGATAAGCTCGAATGTGATAGAGAAGACGAAGAGTCGCACTGCCAGAGAAGGAAAATAATCTCAGGATAAGCCACTGATGATGAACATACTCAAGATAATCACCAAAGAATATGGTGTGTTGTGTGGATGATCTAGAAGAGGACATGGCATGATAAATATATGCAGAACAGAGAATAGATAGTTGTTGTTGTGGAAAGTTATTCATGCGGGTAGAGGCATGTTGTGTGCAAGAGATGAAACACACAGAATAGGTGTAGCACATTGAATGGAAATAATACACAGAGCATAAAGCGTATAAGATATAGATAGAGAAGAAATGCTTATCTAAGAGAGGAAGAGAAAGTTGAGGTGTTATTTCTGAGACAGAGCACAAGAACATAAAGCTCAAGGAGATGTGAGCAGGAAGACACTGATAAATGCATAGTAAAGTAGTGCAAACATAACAGTGATGAGACTTGTAATCCTTTTGACAAACATTATATCACTCTAATAAGTTTCAGGAACAAATTTTTTATATTCAGAGTGGTAGGGAGGTGCTAGGGAGGAATGGTGTCCTCAGAGTTTCAAGTGGGTGCTTGAACATAGGGAGTGTAGCTTCCATCTGGTTGCAGCCAGAAAAACCAGGGTGGAAGGGTGGTGCAAGGGAGAACTATTTTTCTCTGTTATATAGGTTTGATCTTGTGTGACTGGAATTTGGTGCTTCCATCTAGTTGGTGTTGGAATACTCAGGGAGTTGGTGCTTCCTTCTAATGGGTGCTATAGAAACTAGGGAGTTGGTGCTTCCTTCTAGTGGGTGCTAGAGAAACCAGAGAGTTGGTGATCATAGCAAGTTGCATCTTGTAAAATAGAGGTGGTAGCCTCACAATGAGTCGGTGCTCATAAGAATGATAATGTATAGAAAATAAAAGATTAATTATCATATCAAGAAGAAGAGGTTTTTTCCTTTTTGGGTTTCCTCAGGAAATATATGCCTATGTATATTTCATGTGTGTGATTGATGTTAAATATTCTATAGCTTACTTCCTTGCATTATTGTGATCGTCATTGACTATTATGTAGAGAGTTTTAAATGGGAATAATTGTTTAAGAACAGTAACAACTGATTCACCTCGCCTCTCAGTTGTCCAATACGTTGGTTGTCATTGATTTCAACCCTAGAATAAGTCCATAAGCCCCAAAATCTCATAGAAGTAATGGGTGATTTCAACCCTAGAATGGACCTCACAGGAAGACACTTTGAAGACGTCTACAAGAAGCCCCAGATTTGTGGTAATGAATCCCAAAGTTTTTTTAGGAAAACAAAGATGAAGGACATTGAAAATGCATGCAAAACCCTCACAGATGGACAGTCTTCATCATGTCATTTCCAATGGTAGGTGGTACACCATGTGGTTCCTCATGGTTGAGAAGTTGTCCTCTCTTAAAATTAAAGGCCCAAAGTATGGTAATGAAGCCCCAGATCTAAGCTAAAAGAAGTAATAAGACATCCCCAAACTAATTAAAGGAGAAAATGTTGTTGCAACAAGAATTTATAGGTCGGTCATAAATTCAAATAAATGAGGCACTTGGAAAATTATAAATACACATCAAAATCCTATCATTTGTTCATTAATCCAAGTGTATCTTTATGGTATGGAGCTAGTATAAGTGGGTATGCACTTGTTCTAGGAGGATTGGTGATCTCAACAAAGTGAATCTGGCCTAGGAGATAGGAGGTTGAGGAGAGATAAGAGTATGAAGGTGATTGTAACAACTTTCTTAGGTTATCTCCAGGTTGTAGTGGAGAAACATGTGAATGTATGCAGGTCGTAGTGGAGAAAAGTGTATATGTACATGGGTGGAAGTGGAGAAAAGCATGGATGTACGTGGGTCAAAATGAATCAAGGTGTGGATGTTCATGGGTTGACAGTGTATGAATCACGGATCTATGTGAAAATTTTCAAGAAGGTTCATTCTCTTTATGCTAAAGTTGAGTTGTAACACCTTGTTTCCCCCAATTTGTAAAAATAACTGGACTGGCCCAGAACTGTGGAAAACTCAGAAATGTGAATATGTGATGTGAATGGACCTTGTGGAAAAGGTCGATGAATGTGAATAAAATTATGAATTTATATTACAGGACAGATGAGAGGGGATGTGCTGAAAAAGAGACCACGCTGGCTGCAGAAAGGCGGTGGAAGGCACCTGGAAAGGTGGCATTAACTTCCACCGAGAATCAATACCATATTTGGACTCCACTAGCCTGAAGAACCAAAAGGAGCTCGCTGACCCCGAATTAAATGTCTCGCAGGCTGGTAGAAATATGGCTCCTCAGGAGTTAATGAGGGATGGGGAGGTGAACCGCCCATCCATAGAGCCATCAGGCTAGACCGGCGTGGGGGAAATTGTGCCACACGCAACCTCATAAGAGGATAAGGTGTGAGGGAGAAGCGATTGAGGGGGGACGACGTGAGGGGAAAAATAGAACTCTGGCGATATGCAGAGTGGGTAATAGAAGAGAGGAAGGAGAGTAACCTTCTCTCCTGGTCACTGGCAAACAAAGATGCAGTCTCACAGCATCGTGGTCTTAGCTCGGGGGTGGCTAGTGGTCAATCCTTTGGGATTCACTAAGCCTACGGTTGGGTGGAAATGAGCACCCCTCTCAGTAGTTGCATAACACCTGGTGTTACTTTCTGATAAGTGTTTTTCCTTTGACATCTTGAAATATATGTATGCTGACATTTATGATCATAAGCTGTGAAATCATGAGTGACTTCATTATAAGAATGTCTGTTTGGTGTCTTGATCAGTAACGGTAGTTGTATGTTTATATGGAAAGACTATGTGTGGCTTATGCTCTCTTAAATTGTTATTTATATGCATGTTGATATAATTTATAATTCACGCCTGGTTCTTGGGAGAGAGATACCCTTATCTGCTTTAGATAGTACCCTGGGTAAATCTCCCCATAGAGATACCCTCTTTGAAAACATCATCAAGAACCTGGAAGGAGGATGTGAGGGTGAAAGGCCCTAAGAAATCCCTAATAGGTATCAAATCGACGGATGAGATCCCGTCAGGAGATCTGTGGTCACTCACGACTGTCAGATAAGAAGAAGAAGTTGGAAAGTTAAGTGCCTTAACCTTGATAGGTGGTGATCGACGGACAAGATTCCGTCGGGAAATATGTGGTCACTCATGACCGTTATATTTGGTAGGAGAAAGTAGGATGTTAAGTGTCTTACCCCTGTGAATTTTTGTGTCTTCGTGGGTAGCGAAGAGGTCGGGACCATAGATCCCCAAGGTCCAAGAGAGCATCCAGGCCATTGATCTTTCCACATCTAAGGAGTCGTGGGAGAGCACACAAGTTAGAAACCTGTCCGAGCCGTCAGATATCGGCTGGAAAACCCAACAACCGTTGGATCTATCAAGAGATACCCGAGGGTTAAACCCCCAATGAATCATTGTGAAATACCTGAAATGGATTTGGGTCTTCCGATTAAAGGAGGCCACGTGTCATGAGAGATTACCCATTTCAGGAAATTAGGAATCAGGAACTCGGGAGTTCTGAGGATGAGAGATTGGGATGTTCCATGGTGGAAACCCTGGAGCAGTCATAGACTGTCTGATTTCAGGAGGCTACATGTCGAAAGATTACCCATTTCGAGAAATCGAGAATCAGGAACTCTAGAGTTCTGAGGATGAGAGATCGGGATGTTCCATGGTGGAAACCCCGAAGTAATCATAGACCGTCCGATTTCGGGAGGCTACGTGTCGAGGGATTACCCATTTCAGGAAATCGAGAATAGGGAACTCGAGAGTTCTGATGATGAGAGATCGGGATGTTCCATGGTGGAAACCCCGGAGCAGTCATAGACTGTTCGATTTCGGGAGGCTAAGTGTCGAGAGATTACCCATTTTGGGAAATCAAGAATCGGGGATTCGGGAGTTCCGTTGACAAGAGGTCGGGCTCTCACCTTGATAAATCTCGACTTATAAATATCGAGATGTTAGCATGTGGTTAAGTCCCAATGAAAAAACAAGATTCCTTTGGAGAATCTCAGGGTCTATAATGACCGTCATATGTGGGGGAGAGACGTCAACTTTAAGCCAGGGCACGAATGCGCCTTAGGGTAAGTGGCGAGCAGATCTAAATGGCCAAAGTCCACCCACCCAGATCTACGGCTGAGGCTTCATTCTGGAGCCCCCTTTCTTTTCTACCTTTAGCAACGAGGGGGGGGTCTGGAATCGAATGCGCAACTCTTGAATGGTCATGATTTATTCGCCTTGATCAACTGTACTCAGGTGAATTCTGGACCCCCCTTTCCATTCTGCCTTTAATGGGGGGGGGTCCAGAATGGTGTGGCATGTGAAGTGGGACCCATCTCCTGTCACGCCACCCACCGTGTCATGTTTCCCCTCTCACTACCTGTACTCCGCTCACCTGCATGATAGGGTCGTTCCTAATGGCCACTTGCCAACCCTATAGGGACTCATCCCTATTGGCCAGTTGCTAACCCCGTTGGGGTTTAGCGGTTGCAGAGTCGAACAATTCGACATCACTGTAGCGTCGAGGTACGAAATACAAAGAGGCACCACAAATTATTTGACCTGTGATCATGACCCGCGATCACATGGGAGAAGAGAGAGAGAAAGAGCTAGCTTGCACTAGGCCTTTGTAGGTAATTCGGGGGCTCTGATTCGGCAGAAACCAACAAAAATTTGATTATGGTAGTGGGTGTGTGACAAAGTTGTATCAGATCATGGTGAAAACACTCGGCCTGATTGGGCTCATGAACGAGTTGCGTATAAGCTCCGTTCAAAGCTCTCCTAAGAGGAGTAAGCCCCTAACTTAACTCTCTTATCCAAGATCAAAACTTGGAAATGAGAACTCGACTGTGTATGCATGTGAAAGAGTTATGAATTTATGCACAGGTTATAAAATGTATCTAACTCTTGACTAATAACCAACGCTTGTCTTTTCACCTAAGTGGACGATCAGCTGCGGGAATTTACAGACGCATAGAATGGTGACTCACCAAGAGGTGGGAGAAGGCTCCCACAATAGAGACGAAGAGTCTGACGAAAGAAGAGCAATAGGAACCCCTCCAGATCTAGCTAAGACTGTGAGGAGTCTCATGGTTGAATTGCAAAGCTGCAAGGCCGACAATGAAAGGATGATGAAAGAATGAGAAAAGCAAACTGAAATTAATGCAATTTTACTGCAGAGCTTATCCGACCTACAGCGACAAATGCAGCATGAACTCGAGATGCAGAAACATGGTCGTATCAGTGGCCATACTGAGAGGAGAACCTCAAGGAAGGTCCACCCCAAAGGTAAAGGATCAATGCCAGATGATTCCTCTGAGAAGGAAGTTGGCGATTCAGAAGGCTCTTCCAGCAGTAGGACCAGTTCCTATTCTCAAAGAAAACAAAAGAAGAAAAAGACTTCCAAGGGTCATAAATTTGAGGAATTCAGAAAGGAAAAACCTCCCTCCTTCGACGGTGAGATAAAGAATGGAGAGGAAGCCGAGGCCTAGCTACTTGGACTGAAGAAATATTTCAGAGTCCATGATTTTTCAGAGAATTTGAAGGCCTGAGTGGCCACTTTCAATCTGAATGAAAAATCTTCCATCTGGTGGGAAGACCTTAAGAATATGAAAGGGGTCCGCGAGGAGGACCTGTCCTGGAAACAGTTTGAGAAGTACTTTTGGAAGAAGTATTTGTCGGAAAAATATTTCGACGAGAAGGCTAAAGCGTTTTATGAACTCAAACTAGGGAAACTCACTATAGAGGAATATGTCAACAAATTCCTCGACTTATTGAGATATGTACCCTACATCAAGGCAAAGAAGGCGAAGGTGCAATGCCTCATCAGTGGGCTACCCAAGGAATACCGGAACCGAATTGAATTTGATGAGCCAAAGACCTTAGAAGACACTATTTGAAAGGAAACATATTGTCATGAACAATATGGACATTGGGAAGAGTCTCCTAGAGACTAGAAACAGAAGAGTGGTTCGAGATTTCAGAAAAAGGGGATCAAATCCTCAGGATTTAAGAACTACAAGAAGAACCCCAGAATGAACTTTCCAGCCTGGAGTGTACTCCGGCAGAACTTTCCCTCATCAGACATAAATAAAACTTTTGGACCTATACCAGTGAAGACTGATAACCCAAAGAGAGAACCTCTAAAATGCTGGGGTTACGGAGAAGATAATCTCCTGAGAGATTGTCCATGCCGACAACAGAACAGTCAGAAAGTTTATAACATTCAGGAAGCTACCACAGTCAATGATGTGGCAGGGAGTGTGCCACAGATTTATGCATCCTTGGATAACAACCAAGCTGACCACCAAGCTTCAGTGGTGGAAATAGAAGATATGATTTTCAACCATCTGGTGTCTGTTTTTATTGACCCTGGTTCAAATTTGAGTTATATATCCCCTAGAGCTATTGATAAGTGTAAGCTATAGCCACGAAAACAAACCAAGCCATGGTTGGTATAGTTAGCCACTGGCACCAAAAGAAGGGTATTAGAGGTCATACCAGCCTGCCAATTAATGTTGGGTGAATTCCCCACCCAAGCAACCCTTAACATATTACCCCTAGGATCATACGATCTATTGATTGGTATGGACTAGCTGGCCACCCATAAAGCTAGACAGGACTGTTACCATAAAACCGTAGAATGTGTGAGCAAATAGGGAAAAAGGATAACCCTCCAAGGGATCCGAAAACCGGTCTCGGTGAGGAAAATATCAGCCCTGCAAATGAGAAAGTATTACTGAAAAGGGTGTCCCCTATATGCAATACAGGTGTTGAAAACAATCGAGGGTGATAAACCAAGCCCTGATGATCACCCTATCCTGAGAGAATACAAAGATGTGTTTCCGGAAGAGGTACCGGGTCTACCTCCGATAAGAGACATTGACTTATCGATAGAGCTCACACCCGGAGCGGTGTCGGTGTCTAGGACACCCTACCGGATGAGCACACCTAAGTTAGTGGAACTCAAATTGCAATTGAAAGAAATGATGGATAAGGGTTATATTCGACCCAGCGTGTCCCCATGGGGAGCACCAGTCCTATTTGTGAAAAAGAAGGATGGCACCCTTAGACTGTGTATAGATTATAGACAACTCAATAAAGTAACCATAAAGAACAAGTACCCCTTGCCCAGGATCGATGATCTATTCGATCAATTGGGAGGTGCGTCTATTTTCTCAAATATTGACTTGAGGTCGAGATACCATCAAGTCCGAATCAAGGGTGAAGACATCCATAAAACTGCTTTCCGGACACAGTATGGTCACTATGAGTTTGTGGTAGTGTCATTTGAGTTAACCAATGCCCCTGCCACTTTCATGTGCTTAATGAACAATGTACTCAGAAAATTTTTAGATAAATTTGTACTAGTTTTTATTGATGACATATTAATCTACTCTAAGAATAGAGAAGAACATGAAGAGAATCTTAGACTTGTACTCCAAGTGCTAAGAGAGCATAATCTCTATGCTAAATTTAGCAAATGTGACTTCTTTCAGAAGAAAATACATTACTTGAGACATGTTCTGTCCGAGGAAGGGGTAGCAGTAGATCCGGACAAGATCAGGTCTATCATGGAATGGCCTACCCCAAAGGATGTCTCAGACATCAGATCCTTTATGGGATTAGTGGGATACTATAGGAGATTTATAAAAGGATTATCCAAGATTGGTTGTCCAATCACTGCCCTCCAAAAGAAGGGGACAAAATTCCTGTGGACACAGAAATGTGAAGAAAGATTCCAAACCCTGAAACATCTACTAACCCATGCACCCATGTTGAAAATCGTTGACCCAGAAGATGACTTCCTTGTGTGCACAGATGCCTGTAAGGAAGGGCTCGGAGGAGTCCTTATGCAGAAAGGAAGTGTGATCTGCTATGAATCCCAAAAATTAAATGAACATGAAGTCAACTATGTGACTCATGATCTAGAACTGGCTGCCATAGTGCATGCCTTGAAAATGTGGAGGCATTACCTCTTGGGAAGAAAATTTGTACTTATGACATATCACTGTGGATTGCGGTATTTGTTTGACCAACCAAAGCTCAATGCTAGACAAGCTAAATGGATGGCCCTCCTTAGCGAATTTGATTTTGAAATCAAACACATTAAAGGGAAAGAAAATAGGGTGGCCAATTCCCTTAGCAGAAGCATGAAAACAATTCACCTGGTAGTGGTGAGTACCTGTGAGATAGATGTCAAGAACAGAGTCATAAATGCACAGGAGACAGATCCCTTCGTTCAGACTATGACCCTATACCTATAGCAAGAACCCGCAGGAGTCAAATATGAAGGCTACTAGATGACTGAAGGAGGTCTTCTCACTTACAGAGATAGACTGCACATTTAAAATTGTGACGACTTGAAGAGGTTCATTATGGATGAACTACATAAAAGACCATACACTGGTCGCCCAGGATACCAGAAAATTATCATTGCCACCCAGAAACAATTTTATTGGCCTGGATTGAAGAAAGACATAGCCAAATATTTGGCCCAATGCATAGAGTGGCAACAGGTTAAAGTAGAACATCGACACCCAGCAGGACTATTACACCCTTTACCCATCCCAGAATGGAAATGGGAAACCATCTCCATGGATTTTATCACTAGATTGCCAACTTCAACCAAACAAAATGATGCCATTAGGGTAGTGGTGGATAAAATGAGCAAGTCTGCTCATTTCATCCCCGTTAAATCAACCTGCAAGGTGATAGATATCGCTTGGGTATTCATGAAAGGGGTGTTCAGACTGCACGGTATGCCAAAAGAGATAGTGTCAGACAGAGACACCAAATTTACTTCCAATTTTTGGAAATCACTGATGGCTGGTTTAGAGACCAAATTGTTGTTTAGCACTGCCTATCACCCTCAAACCGACGGACAGACAGAAAGAGTGAATCAAATATTAGAGGATATATTAAGGATGCATGTAATGCATCAACCCATGAAGTGGGAAGACTACCTGCCATTGGTAGAATTTGCCTACAACAACGGCTACCAAACATCTTTAAAGATGAGTCCCTTCGATATCCTCTATGGTAGGCCGTGTAATACTCAAGTCAGCTGGAGTAATCCTGTAAATAGGATTTCTTTTGGACCCGACATGTTGAAAGAAATGGAACAGTAAGTGACTTAGATAAAACAAAATCTGAAGGTCGCTCAAGACCGACAGAAAAGTTATGCCGACCAAAAGAGAACTCCAAGAGAGTTCAAAACAGGAGACCATGTATATCTCAGAATTAATCCCAGAAGGAGTTCCCTGAAAATGGGAGCTTGTGCCAAGTTGGCACCCCAGTATTTTGGACCCTTTGAGGTTCTAGATAGAGTGGGACCTGTAGCCTATTGGCTAGCACTTCCTCCCACAGTAAAAGCACATAATGTTTTCCATGTTTCATTATTGAAGAAATATGTACATGATGCTAATCATATAATTGACTGGTTTGTGATCCAGTTGGAACCGGAGAGATAATTTCTACAAGAACCCCAATGCATATTGGACAGAAAGGAAACCCTACTCTGGAACCGAGCCATTGCACAAGTAAAGGTGCAGTGGAGACATTTTGGCCCAGATGAGGCTACATGGGAAATGGAGGATGCCATGACACAGGCATATCTGATTTTGTTTACTTCTGTACATGCAATTCATGTTAAAAGTTAAGAACATCGAGGATGATGTTCCTTTAAGGGGGAGGGAATTGTAACACCTCGTTTCCCCAGTTTGTAAAAATCACTGGACTGGCCCAGAACTGTGGCAAACTCAGAAATGTGAATATGTGATGTGAATGGACCTTGTGGAAAAGGTCGATGAATGTGAATAACATTATGAATTTATATTACAGGACTGTTGAGAGGGGATGTAATGAAAAAGAGACCACACTGGCTGCAGAAAGGCGGTGGAAGGAACCTGGAAAGGTGGCATTAACTTCCACCGAGAATCAATACCGTATTTGGACTCCACTGGCCCGGAGAATCAAAAGCAGCTCGTTGAACCCAAATTAAATGTCTCACAGGTTGGTAGGCATATGGCTCCTTAGGAGTTAATGAGGGATAGGGAGGTGAATCGCCCATCCCTAGAGCCGTCAAGCCTGACCAGCACGAGGGAAATCACACCACATGCAACCTCGTAAGAGGATAAGGCATGGGGGAGAAGTGATTGAGGGGGGACAATGTGAGGGGAAAAAGAGAACTCTGGCGATATGCAGAGTGGGTGATAGAAGAGAGGAAGGAGAGTAACCTTCGCTCCTGGTCATTGGAAAATAGAGATGCAGTCTCACAGCATCGTGGTCTTAGCTCAGGGGTGGCTAGTGGTAAATCCGCTGGGAGTCGCTGAGGCTACGGTTGGGTGGAAATGAGAACCCCTCTCAGCAGTTGCATAACCCCTGATGTTACTTTCTGATAAGTGTTTTTCCTTTGACATCTTGAAATATATGTATGCTGACATTTATGATCATAAGTTGTGAAATCGTGAAAGACTTCATTATAAGAATGTCTATTTGGTGTCTTGATCAGTAACGGTAGTTGTATGTTTATATGGAAAGACTATGTGTGGCTTATGCTCTCTTAAATTGTTATTTATATACATGTTGATCTAATTCAGACTTCACGCCTAGTTCTCAGGAGAGAGATACCCTTATCTTCTTTAGATAGTACCTTGGGTAAACCTCCCCATAGAGATACCTTCCTTGAAAACATCATCAAGAACCTGGAAGGAGGATGTGAGGGCGCAAGGCCTTAAGAAATCCCTGATAGGTATCGAATCGACAGATGATATCCCGTCGGGAGATCTGTGGTCACTCACAACCATCATATAAGAAGAAGAAGCTGGAAAGTTAAGTGCCTTAACCTTGATAGGTGGTGATCGATAGACGAGATTCCATCAGGAAATATGTGGTCACTCATGACTGTTAGATTTTGTAGGAGAAAGTAGGATGTTAAGTGCCTTACCCTTGTAACTTTCTGTGTCTTCATGGGTATCAAAGAGGTCGGGACCGTAGATCCCCAAGGTCCAAGAGAGAATCCTCGTCATTGATCTTTCCACGTCCAGGGAGTCGTGGGAGAGCACACAAGTTAGGAACCTATCTGAGCTGTCAGATCTCGGCTGGAAAACCCGACAGCTGTTGGATCTGTCAAGAGATACCCAAGCGTTAAACCCCCAGTTAATAAGGACGAAAGCCCCGAAATGTATTTGGGTCATCCGATTAAAGGAGGCCACATGTCATGAGAGATTACCCATTTTGGGAAATCAGGAATCGGGAACCCAAGAGTTATGAGGATGAGAGATCATGATGTTCCATGGTGGAAACCCTGGAGCAGTTGTAGACCGTCCGATTTCGGGAGGCTACATGTCGAGAGATTACTCATTTCGGGAAATCGAGAATCGGGAACTCGGGAGTTTTGAGGATGAGAGATCGGGATGTTCCATGGTGGAAACCCTGAAGCAGTTGTAGACCATCCGATTTTGGGAGGCTACGTGTCGAGGGATTACCCATTTTGGGAAATCAGGAATTGGGAACTTGGGAGTTCTGATGACGAGAGATCGGGATGTTCCATGGTGGAAACCCCAGAGCAGTCATAGACTATCTGATTTTGGGAGGCTACGTGTTGAGAGATTACCCATTTCGGGAAATCGGGAATTGGGGATTCGGGAGTTCCGTTGACAAGAGGTCGAGCTCTTGCCTTGATAAATCTTGACTTATAAATATCGAGATGTTAGCATGTGGTTAAGTCTTGATGAACGGACGAGATTCCTTTGGAGAATCTCAGGTTCTATAATGACCGTCATATGTGGGGGAGAGACGTCAACTTTAAGCCAGGGCGTGAATGCGACTTAGGGTAAGTGGCGAGTAGATCTGAACGACCAAAGTCCACCTGCCCAAATCTACGGCTGAGGCTTCATTCTGGAGCCCCCTTGTTGTTCTACCTTTAGCAGTGAGGGGGGGGTCCCGAATCGAATACGCAACTCTTGAATGGTTAGGATTTATTCACCTTGATCAACGATACTCAGGCGAATTCCAGACCCCCCTTGCCATTCTTCCTTTAATGGGGGGGGGGGGGGTCTGGAATGGTGTGGCGTGTGAAGTGGGACCCGTCTCCTGTCACGCTCCCACTGTGTCATGTTTCCCCTCTCGCCACCTGTACTCTGCTCACCCACACAATAGGGTCGTTCCTAATGGCCACTTGCTAACCCTGTAGGGACTCGTCCCTATTGGCCAGTTGCTAACCCTGTTGGGGTTCAGCGGTTGCAGAGTCAAACAATTCGACATCATTGTAGCGCCGAGGCGTGAAATACAAAGAGGCACCATGAATTATTTGACCTGTGATCATGACCCACGATCACATGGGAGTAGAGAGAGAGAAAGAGCTAGCTTGCACTAGGCCTCCGTAGGTAATTTGGGGGCTCTGATTCAGCAGAAACCAACGAAAATTTGATTATGGTAATGGGTGTGTGACATGAGGAATGTGTGTTGGTTTGAGATTTGATGTACCAGGTTTTACATAATGAAAATGTATGGTATTCTATATATTTTGAGACTTGTATCTTGAAGGCCATGGTATATGTGTAAGGAATATCTTAAAGGTTATGGATCATGGTTTATGGCACATCGTTTGGTACATGGTTGAATTATATGGCATATGTTTGAGGCATATCCTTGGTATATGGTTCATGGATTTTATTGCACATGCTTGAGGCATATATTTGGTACATTGTTTATGAATATTATGGAACATATATCTTGTCACATGGTTTGATGCATATCTTGGTAATGTTGGGAATATGTTTGAGAGACATTCTTGGTGATCTTGGCATATGATTTATGTGAGTGGATCTAGATTTTTTGATGATGATGATGTTGATGATGAGGAATCAATATCAGTGACAATTATAGTGACAAGTTGTTCTAGTGATGATGATGTATCAATATCAGTGATAGGTTGATTATTAGTGACAATGATAGGTTGATTATCAGTGACAATGAAAGGTTGATTATCAATGTAAGTGACAAGTTTATTATCATTGACAAGTTGGGTCTTCATTTATATTTCATGGAGGAAGAAAGGGGAAAGGAAAGGGTGTTGGAACCTCCTTCCATTTGGTGCTGGAGAATATAGGGAGCAATATCTTCCTTTGACTTAGTGTTCACAAAACTAGGGGGTTGGAGCCTCCTTTTAGTTGGTGTTGGAGAATACAGGGAGTTGTAGATTCCTTTGTGTTGGTTCTCATAAAACTAGGGGGTTGGAGTCTCCTTCCAGCGGGAGATGGATAATTTGGGGAGTTGTGGGTTCCTTCAGTTTGGAGCCTGTAAATCAAGGGTTTGGTTCCTCCTTCTAGTTGGTGCTGGAGAATTTTGGAAATTGGTGCTTCCTATAAATGCATTCTTCTAATATATAAGAAATAATTATGTGACTTTCTCCCATTTGGGTTTCCATATAAAAACATCTTATGCACTATGTATGATGTGATGCAGTGTTGAATAGTACTATTTATGGTAATATGTTCATGATATGTGAAATGAAATCATAAGTGAATGGAATTGTTGATAAGTTAATATTTACATGTTGTGATTAAAAGTGGTCAATACTGATTCACCCCCCTTCTTAATATTAGTGAATATTCCAAAAATTGGTATCATAGCAGGTCCTTCAGAATCAGGCTAACCACTAGAAGGTAGATCATGACATTCATGGAATGCACGGATAATGGAATGATAATGTTTGATGGCCAGAACTATAAGATATGGAGTAGTATGATGAGAGTATTTTTATAGGCACAAGGGTTTGACGTTTGAAAATTAGTTGTTACAGGATACACCAATTCAAAGAAACCTATGAAGAATTCATCCAAGAAGGAATTAAAAAGGAACAAAAAAATAACAATGGAATCCATCCTAGATGGATTACTTGATTTGATAAAATTAAAATTGGGACATTGTTCATCAGCCAAAGAGATTTGGGATAAGTTACATAATATCTACTTTATTGAATCTACTATTGTCACAGAGCTAGACAATGTTTATCAAGATAAAGAAGATTTTGAGATAGAAAAAGAAGAATGTGTTAGCACTTTGTAAATTTGTTGGGCTGAGAAAACAAATGACAGAGGTAACCTACAAACCAAATTTAAGGCCGAAAACTAGAATTTTTGACCTAAAGAGGGATCTCTCTGAGACTTAGTCTCCAACATATAATGTCTTTGAATTTCTGGCTAGGTTTATTGAATTTGTGAAATGTTTCTAGTCATGTTGGCAAGGAAATACAAAACCTTGGGCTATGGAGTCAAATTCCGTAAAGTGAGAAAAATAAATCACTTGGTAACTAGAAACTTTGAGAGGATAAAGGATAAGTAGGCAATGATCTTTTAGTTCAAATTTCATTGTGTGTGGTGAGAGGAAAAGTACATAAAGCAACTCAGAGCACCATTGAATATGAATTCTAAATTACTTAGAAGAAAATGCATGAGTTTAAATGGAGAAGTCTAAAGCGCCACGTAATGAATTCTAGACTTATTAAATGTTTTGATTTAAATAGGGTAAAGACATGGATATACAGAAAACAAGAAGTACATACATAAAAGAGATCACAATACATCAAACCACCACCATTATAATATTTTTGTCAAAGCCTCAGGACCTTTGGATTATATTTCAATCGGGTTCAAAAGTTACATTCAATAGTCTACTATCTACACTACTTTGCCAACCAACCTGGATTACATTGAAAAGATGCAATATATAGAAAAATTTATGCCACTTGGGCTACCATGCTCCAAATTACTACTCCTAGAATTTTGGTTCTGGTTATTCCCTACCAAATGATCTCTCAAATAGGACTTACTAATAATATGAACCTAACTGCACATAGTCATATTATAATCGACATCTTTATCATGATCATTCGGTCATCAACAAGACTTAATCATTAGGAAGTGATGCATCGATGTTTCTCCTTTGAAGGGCCACCTGAATGATCGAGCAGTCTATCATAATTCTTCCACCCAGTGTAATGGGTTTTGATTTCTTCTGCATGATCACTGACCATAGTATGCATGTGGCTAGTTGGTATGGCAGATGATTGTGGGTTGTCACTCGTGCTTTCGAGATGGCGACGACGGTCAGGGGACCACACATATCCTTCAAAACTGGTGTGATTTCTGCCTACACTTGTCCTTCTTGACAAGTGGGTTTTAAGCATCTGCACAATGTATATCCACCAAGTGGATACCCCTCAGATTCCTTTATTCCTGGTAGGAAAAGGGACACAAGGATAGAGGAATTATGTGCCATGTTCAAAAATAAAAATACGGGGTCAAGTCAATTATGTTTCTGGCCTAATCTGCAGTCTTAATATTTTAAGCATTTTCCTGAGAGACCAGATTCTCCTTTTCATATTCTTTACCTGTATTTGCAAGACTGTGTTCCCCTTCATCTTCGTTTCAGCACTAGTTAGAGCCGTGCAAACGTTTTCCATGGTCGGTACACATTCTTTGAAGTTCTCCGCAATTCTCTCCTTTGACATCCTTTGTTCCTCACGCAAAAAAATGATCATGTCTTGCGCTTATTTGAGTTGTTTCTTGAGACAATTCACATTCCCTTCTCGACTTTGTGACACTAATGTTTCAATAGTCCTTTCTGCTAACTTCTTTCTCAATTCTCTATTCTCCTGGTACAACTTGAAAATAGTGAGTTTTTTTTTCTTTCGCTGTTGCAACGACTCCTGAAAATCCATGCTTTTAGTGCCTGACCTTCCCCGTCTATCACAAATTTCCTGGCTTGAACCCTCAACAGGTTCTAGTCGAACAACACGCATGAGTAACTTCTCAGTGAAAGATTAGGCGCACAGTTCATTTGGAGCTTGGGCCTCCTCGAGCACCTTGTTCTTCCTTGGCTTGCCTCTTTTCCAGGGTACTAACTATTGTGGTGACGATCCTTCCACTGTATTTCCTTTTCCTGCAGGCCCCTCTATTCCTGCCTCCATGCTGCGAGATGTTTTTTCCCCCGTGGGTAGTGGGGGATCTCCTTTGGGGTCCCTGGGGATGTCGGCTGAAAAAAAAAATGAGTCTGAGTCCTTTCCCAGTCATCTCAATTCCTCAACTATCAAAAACTTGATTAATGATATATGGGATAAGTTCTTCTTAGGCTGGTTTTCTTTGGCTTGGACAATGTCCGCCATTCCTCCTAGACTTTGGTGCAAGAAGAAAGGTAAGTTCAAATGCCTCTTCCCTGTGAAATGTATCAACATCCTGACTTGATGTGGGTATATTCTGTCAGACCTTATTTCATAGGTGAAATAATTTCTACTCACCTTCGGTATTTTATGAAAAGGCTCCCGTAGATACCGACTAGGAACACCCACTTGGATTTTCCCATTCAGGAAGTTTGGTTTGATCAATTCTTCATAGCATAGAATGTACAAAGAAATGCCCTTAGAACACCTTTCACTGTGCAGACGGATCTTTATTGAGGCTAATTGAGTTTCCTCCATCACCCGGAATGTGATTCCTGCAATGACCGCGCAGAACTTATTAAATATGAGAGCGATCTATTAAGCCAGTTTCACATTATATCCTTGTATTTTATCACAATAGTGCATACATCCGACCTGTTTGAAAGATGCCCTAACAATTGGATATTCATTTATTAATTCCAAGTCTTGAGGCTTGGTCATCATAGATTTTCCACTTCGCGCCTTCTTCCTTATGTCTTGGGATGTTGTCATGATGCAAAATGTGTTTGTTTTGTGTGCATAGTAATGAAAGATGACACCCTCTTCACATGAAAAATGGAGAATGATATTCTTCGTAGAGACCTGTCAGAGTGGCAGTGGCAGAAACTTTTTGCGACAAGTGAAAATGACTTTAGGAATTCACTACGTGGCCCCTAGGTGCCATGAAGACTCTCGGTGCAAAAAAAGGTCAACGAAGCGATAAACGATAACAATATGCTCGTCATAGTAGGGGAGCATGACATGAAATTTTTGGTGTGGTGGCAAGGTGTTGCGACACTCGTGGAGAGCCATAGAAATTGGACGTGGAGAAAAATTTGGCATGACAGAAAAAAGACTCTGAGGAAGGAAAGGCTGACTACGAGGGGGACTATCGCCCGACAGACTAGCTCGAGAAAAAATCCAACAGGCTTGAGACCATGGATGCAAATGAGGGAGACGTGGAAACCTCGACTCAAAAGGTTCACAACATAGCTGATGGAAATCAACCTTCTCACAATGAAAAGACCCAGGACTTGCAGGAGAAATCACAGACAATGCACAAACTTGGATGGAAAAAGGAAAACACGCAGGGTGAATGATATTTGTAATCGAACAGGAAAGGTATGGAATCATGACATATGAAGTTGAATCCATGGTGATAAGAAGTTTTGAAGCAAGCTAGAGATTTACGTAGCAGACTCGGGAGACAGGTACACCTCGAAGTGTTCAAAGTACAGGTGATAAGAGCTGCAAAGTATACGTGATATGAGTGTCGTGATTTTTGATCTTTATGACTTGATAATTAGGTGATTATGGTTGTTATACCTATGGAGGCTACCTTTACACTAACAACTTGCCTCGACCTCTAGCACATAAATTCCCTCTTTCTGACAGGACTCAACCCTTTGGGGAAAAATACCTTTACAATCCACACATGTTTAATTATGACACCCTTTCCCGACTCCAATGGATAGACTGGCCACTTGTTGACTTTGATCCATTCATTGTTTAGTACTTGACCTCACACGGTTTGAAACATGGACCATGACTCACCTAGGAATAACTCTAACTGAAAAGATGACGGTGCTAATAGCTCGCTCCAATGGGGATGCTATCCTCCCGGTGAGGTGGAAAAGAACAACATACCATGCGCCTAACCATTTGGATTTATTTGATTTGCAAATTATAAAACAACAAAAAAGACTCACCCTAGACCTTCTTGACACAGTGACAACCAGACTCAGCATAAATGTAGGGCCTTCACTTCAGGCTTCAATTTTGTGTTGTTATTGACTCAAAACGTCTTCTTTGAAAACATAAAAATAAATCGCTATTTGCAATGACATGAGAAACTGAAACTAAACCAAATAATGCTTAAGGAACCTCCCATTCATAGGTCCCCCACCACTGAGCTCTCCATTAAGCTCTTGTAGCAATTTTGAGTTGTTCCCATGATACGCGAAAATCATGAATGGCCTCATACAAAGATGATCAAAATTTCAATGCTTCCCTTTGTCTTCATTTCTCGCGTCCCACTTCAGCACCAGATCAGTTACCTTGAAATACTCCTGCTTAGTGTGCTTGTCGAAAATATGCTTCATTCTGTCTTGGTGAAGTTGTGATCGGTTGAAAACATGTTCCCTCATTTGCTACACGTGAACCAATTGGTTTATTCTCCTCTTAGCATTGTTTGGTTTGAATTCTTGTTCTTGCAATGACCTCCTAACTGCAAATCCCAACGAGGTGGGGAAAAGATGCCTTTGCGCCATATATAATTTGGAAAGGTGATGTAGATATGGAATTTTTGGTAGTGATTCTATCATCCCATAGCACATAGATAATATTCTTGTGCCAAGCCTTCTTGTTGTTCTCCAGGCATTTTTTAATAATCCTGATTAAACTTTTGTTGGATGATTCTACCAATCCATTACCCTGTGGGTAATAAGCCGTAGAATGTCCCAGGTTTATGGTCTAATCGTTACAAAAATTGTCCATCTTCTCGGACTTAAACGCCACTGCATTATCCATGATGATATTCATAGGGCACCCAAACATAGACAAGATATTGATCTCCATAAACTGAATGATAACTGTGTCGGTATCTTTCCTTATGGGGACCGCTTGAATCCATTTAGTGAAATAGTCTGTGGCCATTAGTATCCATCTATGTTGAGATAAGGATGGCGGATGGATTTATCCTATAAGATCCAGACCCCATTTTATAAACGGTGCTTCGACAGAGATAGGTTTCAATGAAAGAGATTCCAGCTTTCTTTTTCCATCGAATATCTGGAATTCATGGCAACTGGAAACTTCCTTGTATACATCTGCAAAAATAATGGGCCAATAGAATCCTTCCCTTAGGATTTTATGCGTGGTGGTATTCTAGTAATGATGCCTCCCATAGTTTCCTTTGTGGAACTCCTTGATAGCACGTTCTATGTCTTCTTCCAGCAAAACATTTAGAAAGATCCCTCCTGGGTCCTTCCAATATAGAGAGTTATCTATGATGTAAAAATTCGTTGCCTTCAACTTCAAAAACCTGGCCTTGGTTTTTCTCAACCCTGGAGGATCTTGTAAATTTCTCAATATGTAAATGATGTCATTGTACCAAGGTGAATAGATGAATTTATGAGATACCTGCGGGGCTTATTCTTCTTATGGGTTCTCTAATAGATTAGCAATGAAATTTATTCCCAAAACATCGCAGTTCGACTGCACCATCAATTTTCCAATCCCCTGACCATTAATCAGATTTGTAGGCTTTATTTTGAGGTCATATTCCATCATGACTATGATAAATTTACCCCTTCTCCCCTAAGGTTCAGGCTGAGTTAGGATATCCTTGACGAAATTGTTAGGCACATAAGCAATCATGTAGGAATGGAGATTATAAGTCTTGAATTCCTTGGGGGCCTTCACTAAGGTGTACGCTTGTTTTTCCATGATATCATACCTTAGTGGGGAGTCTCTCAATGTCCTGCTTAAATAGGCTATAGGATTTTCAACTTTTTGTTCATCCTTCTGTAACAAGACGCTAGTGATGGTGTGTTCTGAGGTGAAGGAAAATAAGATAAAATCCATTGTGAAATCCAGGCTGGATAATATGGGAGATTTGGTCAGTGCCTCCTTGATGTATTCGAATGAATTCTTGGATTGAGGGGTCCATTTTATCTCATTACCATTCCTGAGCATACTCATGATGTGATTTATAATTTTGGCTAGATTCAGAATGAACCTCCTCAAAAAATTCACCTTTCCCAGGAAAGAGTACACCTCTTTCTTTCTTTGAGGAGTGATGATCTTCAGAATCCCTTCCACCCTACTAGGGTCTATCTTTATGCCCTCTTTTGAGATGATGTGCCCCAACATTTTTCCTCCCTGCGTTCATAAGACCAAAAGGCATATTTTCACACATGATCGTACCCCATGGTGTTGTAAAGGTTGTCTTCTCCTGGTCCTTCAGGTGTACCATGATCTCATTGTTATCACTGAAATTTTGTTCACACATGGTTACAAGAACTCAACATTGTCAAACAGTGATGAAGTCATCCATGGACCTGAATTAATACCAAGGCATTCATAAAAGGGTCAAAAAACTATACAAAGTAGTGAAAAATTGAAGGGTGCTATGAAGACACTGGGCGCGCGCGCACATGGGCGGAACAGGAACCCAGAAATCACGCACATGCACATGATGCGCAACTGTTATCGCAAAAAGTCATGCACCTACTAAATGACACATTTATGAGAGTGGTCGGCCTCCCACCCACTTATGGTTCAGCTCCCAAGCCGATTTGACCCTCAAATCTGGACTGGATTCGACTGGATGGCTGGTCAAAGACCTAGAAATTCCCTAATTAGCCTCTTTTCACACTACAAAGCAGTTAAACAGTAGCTCAAAGGAATGCTATAAAAAGGCCATGGATGAACCTCATTTTTCAAGGAATTCAAAGTAATTTTATGCTGCCTCTATTCTCTTGAGGACTCCATCCTTGTCAAGAGCATATTTGCACCATTGCATTGGGCCATCCATCTCACCCATTGAGTGTATTTGTAAAGAGTTCTTTCATCATTTTCCATTTTTCTTTGTTGTAAGAAGAGCTAGCTAGTGGGGGTCCAAGAGCCCTCCCTTGGAGGAAGAAGGGACTCATAGTCCCCTTTCTTCTTGGTGTATTGTTTCACTAATAGATCATCCTCAACATTGGTGACATGGGTCTTATGGTTCTTTTTGTTTCTATGTCCCTATGCTCATGAATTTAGTTGTTATTTCATTTCTTAGTTTAATTCTTAATTGTAGTTTTTTGTTTCTTTCCCTAAATATTTTCTTTACAGTTGTCCTGCTCAGCAGACCCAACTGAGCTTGCAAGCACCTCTATTTTTCTCACTAAGGTGACGGAAGAGGCGCAACACTCATTGTAACCAGAAAAACCATCTAGCATTGACATTTTATGGGATCCAACTACCTTCTGCAGGATATAGTCTGTCTTAGGAAGCAGGTAGTTGTCTTTGAGGGACACTCTTTTCAGGTTCTGAAAATCCACGCATAACCTTATTTCACCACTCTTCTTCCTTACAGGCACAAGGTTGGCCACCCATTTTGAAAATATCAAAGAAACAATAATTTTGGCATCAAATAGTTTATTTACCTCTTTTTCAATCAGTGAAAGCAGTAGGGGATTGATGTGTCTTAGATTTTGATTGAAAGGTTTTTTATCTTCCTTGATGGGAATCACATGTTAAATTACTCTAGTGTCATAAACTTTCAGATCTTTGTAACTCCATGATAAAACATCAAGAATTTTTTTCATGAAGTTGATACATTTCTGTTTGATCTCTGAACTGAGTGTCTTCAATAATCTGATTATATTAGGATTCTCTTGATTCTTGATGTTGCAATCCTTGATAATTTTCATCATTTGCAGTGATCCTAGGATTTTAAGATACACTATATCCCTTCCATCTATCTAGTTCTGAAAGGGGTGATCATCACTGCACGCAGATGTGTATTCATCCTCTTCACAACAACACTCATCATCGATGTTCACGTTAGAGAACTCGTCGCTCATTTGGAGGAACCTCTCCACCTGTTTGTCATCTTCAAACATTTTCCAATAATTGATATTATCAGGTACTTTAGGCCCGTGTTTGACTTCAATATCATACTTACTATTGGGAAAAATTGGAATTTTATACACTAAAGATGAGGTGGTTGGGGAATCCACAATTTGATTTTTGCCCCTAGGGATCAATAACAAATTATACTCTGAGAAATATTCAAGGAGGTCCGTCACTATATTTCTATATGCTCTTAGTCTGGGATGATTGGACTGGTATACACCCTTTACTTTATTTATGATGAGTTCAGAGTCTCTGTGCACTGTTATCCTCTTAGCGCCCAATTTCTTTAAAGATCTCAAACCCAAAAATAGTGCCTCATACTCGGCCATGTTATTTGCAGAATAAAAGGAGAGCTTGAAAGAGAATATATTTGATCCCACTTTGGGACTGTTGATCCATACACCGACTCTAGCTCCTTCCTTGCTTAAAGCTCAATCGAAGCTCATATTCCACATTTTTTTTTCCACACGGTTTCTATGATATTCACACTCATATGCTCGATGTGCGGCCTTATATTCAACATTCATGATAGTCATTGCCTCCCCCTCTTCAAAACTTAAGTCATTATACAAAATAGACGAGCCAATTTCAGTGTCATAAACACCTCTCTGTACAATCTTCTTTCTTGGCTGAAAATCGGGATGGTGGCATAAGACATGTCCATCTACAAAGTTCCCTTTAATTTTGCAGCCCAAGATCTAGACAACAACATGCTGATTTTTGGGGGAATGTCGGCGACCACTACATCCATGACCTGATTCTTCGACGGAATTTGAGATAATGACACGACCAATTCTTTGATCAAACCCAAAAATTTCACCTTTCTGGAGTCGAAAGAGAAAAAATCCTTATAAGGTTTGGTGACATCCAAGCCTAAATAATCCATGACCACCTTTGGCATGAGATTATGTGACGCACACGAATCCAGTATAGAGTTACGCAAAGTCATGTCACGAATTTTGAGACTGACATAGAAACAAAGGGTGTCCTAAGTATCGCTAGTTTATTCCACGCGCAGACCAAATAAGATGGTCGGGTGGTCATCTTGGATGTTCAGGGTGTCAGGAGTTTCCTCCATATTTAACATCTTAATGATCTGGTTTGTATATTCTCCCTTCTTGATTATCTCTTTAAAAGGAATAGAGATTTTGATTTTGACCATTTTGGCCATTTGTTCTCAAAATTAAAAGGAGGAGGAGCTTTATTTACCTCTTTGACGCCTATTTTCTTACTCGCCTCAGGCATTCTCTTTATGGATTCTTCCTTTTATTTTCCTTTCTCCACCACATCCCTTATTGGACTGTGTTTCTTTGGTTTTCTTGAAGAAGGCATATTCACCTCAGGTTCCTTAGTGGGATTTGTTTGCGGAGGCTATGCAGATGTATTTTTACTCCTGAGTTTATATTTCTTTTGAAACTGCATGATTGCATTGTGATATCCCTTCTTGAAATCCTCTGTTTCTGAAGACATCGTGTCATCAGTCTCCATCATAAGAACATCATTTGCATCCATAAATTGATCGTTCTCTCCCTTTGTTAAGAATAAGTGTGTATTTTTGTTGTCACAACAATGCATCAAGTCTTGGATCATCTGATCAAAGTCTTCATTTGTGTATTTGTTTTGGAAAGGGGGTATTATCTGTTTATCACCTTGATATCTTTGGTCCCTCTACCTGAACTATGGGACTGGAGCCCTTCTAAAATTTTGATTTATGGGCTGGAAATCATTTTTATCTTTTGTGGCAGGCTTGTTCTCCATGGACATCCTTTCCATAAGATTATCCATAATCATCATCATCAAGTTGAACTTTTCTTCTGATGATCGGGATGTAGAGGGATGCACGTCCCCTTGGGGCTTCTTCCCATTTTTGTCGAATTTCTATTTGATTTTTCCCGACGCCATAATATTTACTTTGACTTCTATTGCATCACTTATCATAACACCCAGAGTATTAGATCTTCTTTCTCTCAATAGCAAGAAGAAATATCTATCAAAGGAATAGACATCTCGAAGCTACATAGCTCTGGGAGGTGGTTTGAATTCTGTGGGGATTGAGTTGTAGAACTTCATGAATATGGCCAAAAACTCTTGCACTGTTTCCTCTGGTGATATTTTCATATTGTTATACTGAGTTAGTAATTGTAGACGATTTTTTGTGTCTCACCATCTGGCAAGAAACAAAATGTTGTGAAATTGGGGATGCTCGTTGCTTGAAGGGCCTTAAACCACTTCCATAAATCCCCTAAAAGACTCAGCGCAAAAAATATCATTTTTGGATCCTCGTGATCGACCTCCTCTAAGTCAACAAAATCATTGAACTGGTCCAAGTGCTTTTGCGCAAAGGTGTTTCCTTTGACATCATATAGCTTGATCCTCTGATTATAGTTCAAGGGAAAATCATGTAGTTGGGATGGTAGGGAAAGAGGAGCGAACCTGGTGGCCATGAATCTAGGAGGGTTTGGAAATGGTGGAATGATATGAGTGGGTATTACATCAACTCGTGGGATTTTGTTTTGCATCAAAGATTGAAACCTGTTCTCATCAAATACTATCTCATCCAAGTAGGTTTCCAATTTAGACATGAATAGGGTTTTTCGAACAGTGTATCGAAATCAAGGTCATCGATGATTTGTACACCATCCTTGGGTAAGGATAGGTTTATGTCTAGGAAATAGAATGGGTTTGGTGCCTGTTCCTTTTCTCTGTGAAATAGTTTTTCGGGATCCGGCAGAGGTGATACAGGGTCCGGATCGGGATTGGATCTAGTATAAACTGTCTTTGGAGCCAGAATTTATGAGTCATACTGCTCTATTATATTTTTCTCATTCACTATAGTCACCAGGGTAAAGGTTTCAGCCAATATATATGTTTGACCCACTATTACCCTCAGGGGTAAAAACTACCGCTTTAGTCATTATCCCAAGGAAAGTTTTATTCAATTTCATTCCCAACAACGATGCCAAGATGTTAGCACTCTATAAATTCGTTTGGTCGAAAAAAAAAATGATAGAGGTAACCTACAAACCAACATTAAGGCCAAAAACTAGCCTTTCTGACCTAGAGAGGGATCTCTCTGAGAATTAGTGTCCAACAAATAATGGCTTTGAATTTTCAGCTAGGTTTATTGTGTTTGTGAAATGTTTTTGGTCATGCTGGCAAGGAAATACAAAACCTTGGGATATGGAGTCAAATTCCAGAAAGTGAGAGAAATAAATGACTTGGTAACTGGAAACTTTGAGAATATAAAGGCTAAGTAGGAAATGATATTTCAGTTCAAATGTCATTGTGTGTGGCGAGAGGAAAAGTACATAAAGAAACTCAGAGAACCATTGAAGATGAATTATAAATTACTTAGAAGAAAACACAGGAGTTTAAATGGTGAAGTCTAAAGCACTGTACAATGAATTTTAGACTTATTAAACGTTATGATTTAAATAGGGTAAGGACATGGATATATAGAAAATAGGAAGTACATACATAGAAGAGATCACAATACATCATACCACCACCATTAAAATCTTTTTGTCAAAGCCTCCGGACCTTTGCATTATATTTCGATCGGGTTCAAATTTTACATTCAACAATATACTGTCTACACTAATTTTCCAACCAACCTTGCTTACATTGAAACGATGCAATATATAGAAACAATTGTGCCCCTTGGGATTCCATGCTCGAAACTAGTAATCCTAAAATTTTGGTTCTGGTTATTCCCTACCAGATGATATCTAGAATAGTAATTAATTTGAATAGGAAACTAACTACACCGAATCATGTCATAAAATAAGTCTTTATCATGATTGTTTGGTCATCAAAAAGATTCAATCATTAGGAAGTGATGAGTCGGTGCTTCTCCTTTGAAGGTTCACCTGAATGATCAAGCACTCTGTCAGAATTTTTCCACCCAGTGTAATGGGTTTTGATTGTTGTCTCGTGATCATTGGTCATAGTATGCATTTGGTGAGTTGGTATGGAGGATGATTGTGGGTTGTCACTCATTATTTCCAAATGGCGACGACGGTCATGGGACCACGTATATCCTTCAAAATTATTGTGTGTTCCTCCTACACTTTTCCTTCTCGACAAGTGGGTTTTCAGCATTTGTGTGACATATATCGATCGTGCAGATACCCTTCATATTCCTTTCTTCCTAACAGGAAACAAGACATGAGGAGATAGGAATTTCATTCCACGTTCAAAAAGACAAAAACGGGGTTGGGTCAATTATGTTTATGGCCTCATCTGCAGTCTTGATATTCTAAGTGTTTTCTCGAGAGACCAGTTTCTCCTTTTAAGATTCTATACCTATCTTCGCAATATCATGTTCTCCTTCAGCTTCATTTGAGCATTGGCTAGAACTGCACAAACTTTTTCCATGGATGGTCGACATTCTTGGAAGTGCTCCATGATTCTTTCCTCTGACATCCTCTATTCCTCGCACAATTGAATGATAACGTCTTGCGCTTCTCTGAGATGTTTCTTGAGCCAATTCACATTCCCTTCTCAGCTCTGGGATTCTGATGTTTTTACAGTCCTTTCCACTAAATGATTTCTTAATTCTTTGTTTTCCTAGTACAACTCAGAAATAGCAATTTGTGTTGGCTTTAGTTGTTCTGAAAACTCCCAAACATCCATTCTTTCAATGCCCGACCTTCTTCATCTATCACAACTTTCCCAGCTTGAACCCTTGACACTTTCTAGTCAAACAACATGCATGAGTAACTTCTCAGCGACATATTTGGCACAGGGTTCATTTAGATCTTGGGCCTCCTCGGGCTCCTTGTTCTTCCTTGGCCTACCTCTTTTCCTGGGTATTGGCTATTGTGGTGACGATCCTTCCATTGTATTTCCTTTTCCTGCAGGAACCTCTATTTCTGCCTCTGCGTTGTGAGATGTTGTTTCGCCCGTGGGTAGTGGGGGATCTCCTTTTGGGTCCCTAGGGATGTCGGATGAAAACAAAAATTAGTCCCAGTCCTTTCCCACTCGTCTCAATTCCTCAACTATCAACAAATTGATTAATTAGATATGTGATAAGTTCTTCTTCGGTTGGTTTGCTTTGGATTGGACGTTGTCTGCCATTCCTCCTAGACTTTGGTGCATGAATAAAGGTAAGTTAGAAGGCCTCTTCCCTATGAAATGCATCAGCATCCTAACATGATGTGGGTATATTCTATGAGACCTTCTTTCACAGGTGAAATACTTTCTACTCACCTTCAGGAGTTTCTGAAATGGTTCCCATAGATACCGACTTGGAACACCCACTCCAATTTTTCCTTTCAGGAAGTTTGGTTTGATGAATTATTCATAGCATAGAATGTCCAAAGGCATTCCCTTAGACTACCTTTCACTGCGTGGAAGGATCTCTGTCATGGTTGACATGGTTTCCTCCATCACCCATAATTTGATTCCTGCAATGACCATTCAGAAACCATTAAATCTGAGAGCGAAATTTTCAGCCAGTTTCATATTGTATCCTTGGATTTTATCACAATAGCGCATACATACGACCTGTTGAAAATATGCCCTGACATTTGAATCTTCTTTTATTAATGCCAATTCTTACGGCTCTGGCATCATATCTCTTCCACTTTGTGCCTTCTTCCTTATGTATTGGGATGTTTTAATGATGCAACGTGTGTTTGTTTTGCATGCGTGGTAATGAAATATGACACCCTCTTCACAAAAAAAATGGAGAATGATATTCTTCGTAGAGACCTCTCAGAGTGGAAGTGGAAGAAATTTTGCGTGACAAGCGAAAATGACTTTAGAAATTCATTGCACGACCCCCATGTGCTATGAATACTCTCAGCGTAGAAAAAGGTCGACGACGTGATAAATGGAGCGTGACAGGAAATGTTTAGCCTGGTGGAAAGTTGTTGCAACACTGGTGGAGAGCCAAAGAAATTGAACGTGGAGAACAATTTGGCACGATAGAAAAAATACACTGAGGAAAGAAAGTTTGAATGTGAGGGGCACTATCATCCGATAGACTATCTTGTGACAAACTCCAACATGCTTCAGACCATGTCTAAAAACAAGGGATACATGGAAACCTCGACTGAAAAAGTTCACAACATAGCTTATGGAAATCGGCCTTATCATAGCGAAAAAACCTAGGACTTGTGGGAGAAATCACAGACAATGCACAAACTTCGATGGGAAAAGGAAAAAACACAAGGTGACTGGTATTTATAATTGAATGGGAAAGGGATGGAATCATGAGAGAGGACATTGAATCCATGGTGACAAGAATTTTTGAAGCAAGCTGGAGATTTGTGCATAACACTTGCACGACGAGTACTCTTTGAAGTGTGCAAAGTACATTTGATAAGAGCTGCAAAGTATACGTGATATGAGCACTACAAGTTTTTGACATTTATGACTTCATAATTAGGTGATGATGGTTGTTATACCTGTGGATGTGAACTTTACACTAATAACTTTCCTCGACCTCTGGCATGTAAATTCCCTCTGTTTGACAGGACTCAACCCTTTGGGGAAAAATACCTTTACAATCCACACATCTTTAATTATGACACCCTTTCCTGACTCCAATGGCTAGGCCGACCACTTTCTGACTTCGATCCATTCATTGTTCAGTACCTGACCTCACACGCTTTGACACATGGACCAAGACTCATCTAAGACTGACTCTAACTGAAAAAATGACGATGCTAACAGAAGGAATCTCATAAGATCAGACAAATCCAAAAGAATAATATGAAGAAGGTCTAGTAGATCTTGAGGCAGAAGTAATCGATACTTTGAGTGAGATAAAAAGAGAAAGGAAGAAAAACAATTCTCACAAACAAGAATTTATCAAGATAAAGGAGTGTTATCATAATATGAACATAAAATTAGAATAAGTCCAACATATGAATATAAATATAAAGGTCCAACCAGAAGAAGATAGAAGGATTGAAGAAACACTCAAAAATAATTTGGAAGAAAAGAAATATTTGGAATCCGAAATAGTATCACTAAGAAAGGAAGCAGAGAGGAGAGAGTAAATTTTGACATGTCATCTTCACGAAATATCTAAGGACTTAAACAAACTTGAAGCATAATTTAGTCAACAAGAAAGTAGACTTGAAGAATAAATTATCTCATTGAATACTCAAGTTAAAGAGCAAAAGAGATGGAAGAAGTAATGAAGATCTAGAATATGAATAAGGAATAATATTGTGATAATATTGAATAAGAATTCATCACATTAAGGGTTGAAGTTTTCAAGCTCAACAAGAATGTTGAAGAGAGAGAAAGCTCCACACCGCCAGTAAAGAAAGTGGAAGAGAAATGCTACATGTTTCAAGAAAGGAAGAATAAAGAGAAGGCTAAGAGTTATGTGGAAATCATTAGAGGCCCTATCAAGAAGGAATGATATGATCCCTAAAATAAGAACATTCTAGAAATGGAGAATATTCAGGAGGGGAAGACGAAGCAGGTATGGACCTTGCACGAGATCAAGAAGATTCAACCCCAATATCAGGAAACATCGAGAATTAGGTAGAGAAGGTTGCTCCAAAGGAAGAAAAAAAAAACCCCCAAATCAAAGAAACCCACCCAGAAGTCATTGGAACCATCCCTGAATCAACTGTCCCCCAGGTGTCATCTATACCCATGGTAAATTCTATGCCGACTACGTATGCTATTTCTATTCCATCCCATCCATTTAGCCAGAGCTAGTCTGTAAGTGTAAACATTAAGATTATATTGGGATCCCCAGTCATATCACAACTAGGACTGTTAGGTTTCATTCTAATAGGAGAAGTGAGACCCACAATGGTTGGAATTATGGCAGGATCAATCACCCGATACCCAGAATTCTGCGATAAAGGGGATGAGGATGTAGAGCAACATTGGTTCTTATGTGAGGCCATCTAGATATCCATAGGGAATATTGATGAAAACATGTTAGTATATTTTCATACTACCTTGAGGGGTTTTTCTCTTAAATGGTACATGAAGGATATTGATCCAAGGGTGCAAAGACAAACGTTCACCCTTGGCAAAGTGCGTTTAGAGTTCATTGCCAAATTCAAACTACCTCAGTCAGAGCAACAAGCTCTCTCTGATTTGTGGGAGATTCAAGAAAAGGTAGGAGAATCTTCCTGGGAGTACAAACAAAAATTTAAATATGTTATTGGGAGGATAGTGCATCCAATTCATGAAGATCAACAAAGGGAATGGTACATCCAAGGATTACTACCTATGACCAAAATTCCTTTAACACAACAACAAATAGCCACCTTAACAGACACCTTGGAATAGTCAATGAAGATCAAATCCATGGAAGGTTATTCAGGGATTTTGAGGATGACCAAGCCTCTAGTAGATGCAATTTTTTCACAACTCTAGGGAAAAATATAGGTGCTAACGGAAAATATTCAATAATTAACCACACCAAGACCAAGATGACCTCAGGTTTGGTTCACAGGATGCTACATAGAAGGTCATTTGGAAAATGAATGTCCATGCATGAGGGGAATGGGACCTCCTCGCAATATAATGGGACCCTCTTCAGAAGCAACAGGAGGAGTTGCAAAAGTATCTGCGACTCCACCATTCCATACACCATGGCTATAAAATACCTTCCCCAACACTCAAGCATCTTAGACAGCTGAGTGATATTTTTCAGGCACATGGGAATTCACTGAGGTAGTTTCCTATTATGAAGAAGTAAAAGAATGTGCCCAATACAATACATTGTGATTTCTGTTCATCTATGACCCATGCTACAAATTAATTTAGAGCGTTGGGCGTGATTGTTGACAGACTAGATCGGGCAACATTCATAATAAATGAAACCCTTCAAGGACCTGGAAGAGGATAGGGAAGTGGGGCTGGAGGTGGATTTAGAGGAGGGAGAAATAGAGGCAGAGGGCCAAGTTTATGTTACAACTGAAACAAACAAGTTCATTTGGCTAGATATTTCCCTCACCCGCGATGAACATGGTGCTCTCACTGCAGGAATAATGGGCATGCAGTTGAAGACTGCCCATAACTGATCTTGAAATGGGAATATCGGGTTCGTCAATGAGGAGATAATATCATAAGCTTGGAATTAAATGGGGGAATTGAGGGACATATAACTAATATTAACAACATTACTCAGAGGGGAGAAAAAACTGGGGAAGATGCAGACAGTCGGCCCAAGATTTAGAAATTGGTTCCCAAAGATGACAGGTATGACCCTATGAAACAAAAGTTGTTTTTTCAGAAATGAAATATAAATATTTAAGAGCATCCCCACTCTATAAATAATAGAGAATCCCCCTAAATTCACATCTCAACCTAAACTTGCACATGCCCCTACCTCACCATCGACACCTAGAAACTCCGCAATTCCAAGGAGACACTTTGAGCAGTCTCAAAGTGTAACCAATGTCTGGTTTCAATTGTTCTTTGATATCCTTGGGGATGACCAACTTACGGAGAAGTTGTGTAATGATCTGTACATGATACTAAGAAATTATGGAACCATAGAAGTCATAGTAAGGACCAACCTCCCTGAGAAGAATACCCATAGAATACAAAGAAGAATACCCAGAGAATACTAGATGATTTTGAAATCAAATATGTCATGCTATATTTGGGATCCAATGTCAACATTGTTGATTAAGGTTGGTTGTCATTGATGTCAACCCTTGAAGAAAGACCCATAGCACAAAGGTTTGGGTAATGGACCCAATAGTATTTGATGTAAATATGACTCATTATTGTTTTTTCATGGTTGATAATAAGTAAATATGGATGAACTCCAAAGTGGTCCCCTTATGGTGAAAGCCCTCACGGGAAGACACTTTGTGGAGTAAGAGAACCCATGCTTAATTGTGGAATAATGAGATGAAGGAAAGTGAATTTTTCAGGGAAAATATCCTAGATGGATAGTTCTTGTCATGTCATTTCCATTGGTATGTGGAACATCACATAATTCCTCACGGTTAGAGAGTTATGGCCATGAGAAGTTGGAGACCCCAAGTTTGGGTAATGGACCCAAGTTTGTTTGATGGGTAACGGTATGAGTTATGATATATTTTAAAATAATACTATTCTATATGGATAATACATGTCATGCCATTTCTGGTGGTATGTATAACGTCACATAACTTTTCACGGTTTGAGAGTTATGGCCTTACGAAGTTGGAGGACCCTCATATGTCATCTAGAAGCCCCAAAAGGTCAAAGTAATCAAAGTGGTTTAAGAGATTTTAAAAGGTAAATAATAA